>OY728121.1:1277858208-1278471263 GCA_963277665.1 Viscum album | reverse complement strand
TTGTTTTGGTGTGGTTTTTGATGTGATAGATGATTATGATCCGATATTATTGGATCTAGGATGGATAGAGAAAGCGTATGTTCTTTTTGGTTTTTTAGTAAGGCCTGAGTGACTAGTGATCATTTATTAATCCATGGTATGACTTTCATTCCTTAGTATTGTTGGGAAGGAAGCACCAAGGGTGGGGTTTTCTAGATAAACTTGGCGTGGATGATAATCATGGTTACTTTTTAGTTGAATGAGCCTAGGTTTTATGGAATGTGACTCATTAGAGAACAAGCATGGTGGTGTGATCAAGTGATATGGGAGTGTAAACTCATTGGTTTTATAACACCTTGTATTTTAATGAATTATTTTTATTTTTGAATAAATTAAAATTCATTGGTGGCTTTAATTTCATGCTACAAGAAAAGAATATCAATATGATTAATGAATATCTTACCATTTAATGAATATATTACCATTTAATACTTTCAAAAAAGATTATTAATATGATTAATTAATTATTATTGTTCCTTAGTGGATAATTTTTTAGTATTTGAGTATAAATTCAATAAAACCTCAAATTAAATGGGTGTATGGAACATATGAGGGTACTATGTTACTTCTCCAAATAACACTTTGTTTTCTAAGATTTATTAGAACACCTAAGAGAAATATTAATTGGATAATTTAATATTATATGAGGTATATATTTAAAGATAATTCATCAACCAAAGTTGACCTAATACTGAGTTGCATAAAAAACTCAATACACTATTCACCCTCTATGTTTTATTTTACATTTGAGTTGTGACTATGTTTAATGTATATTTACTTATAACTTATCTTATTCTTTAAAAGGGTTTACTCTGATCATCCGTGTTCCTTATTTTTACATATTTTTTCACATTAATAACTACAATAGAGGTCGTTTGTATCCTAGACATCCTAGTGTGTAGTTATTGCATGTAAAATCTAATCCATGTTATAGTTCATTTTATTTTTTTTAAAATAAATGTTCTTAGTAGTGGGTTACTATCATGTGGATAGGAATATGTTCTATATTAGAACTAAACCTCATATTTTCTTAATTCCACTATGTGTCATTTCTTTTTCTCTTACATAGTTTAAAATCGATGTTAATACAATACTAGAATTTCCAATTCTATGTTTCAACATGTATCTACATATTGTGTCAGTTATGGTTTTATATAAAGTGAAAAAATTTCATTCACTTAAAAATATTTTCAATTTAACTTCAATATTATTGAATTGATTTCATGAAATGATTGGTTATAATTTTTTTACAGAATAGATAGATGTTGGATGTATGAAACTGATCGGATCTCAAGAAATTTTTAATACAATTTGGAGATCTTTTTATATTTCTCATTTGACAATACTTCATATAGTGGTCACATACACTACCCATGTTATAATTGTGTTGGAAGACCTTGGTTGATCCGTAAAGAAGTTATCTACCATATAACCAAATATGGTTTTCAAACAAACTATTATGTGTGGTATCATAATGGGGAAAAATGGAATCTTAAAATGCTGATGATCCAAATGAGTGGACTAGATTAGAGAATTTGATATATGATTGGTTTCCATTTATTCATCATCATGAGAAGTAATGTATGTCGATCCAAGAAGACTTCAATATGGTCACACATGATACGTCCAATAAAAATTATGATTTTGACAAAGTGAAAAAATTGAATGATGTTGCGACGACTCAAGTATATCAGCAATGTGGTAAAATGAAAAAGCTGGAGTTTTTAATTCGATTGTTTCATGGGAAAACCATGTATGAGATTTCCGATACTTCCATCGATTATATTATTACCTTCTTGAAGGACTTACTTCCAGATGATTCAGATATTCTCTCAAACCACTATATTTCATAGAAGTTAGTTGATGAACTTGGATTTTCAAAAAAAATATGTTTGCACATTACGGTGATGACAGTGATGGTGATGAGGGACAGATTAATCCATTACATTTTCTACTGATATTACTGACAGTTTATGTTTGATGATTTGTTGTGACTGAATATATGTGTGATTAGGTAGGTCACATTATATTTATTTCTTTATATATAAATAATAAAACCTAACTTGATATGGAGGTATGAATTCTATGAATTCTCTTTTTACATGGTATTAAAGATATTTCACAATTATATTTTTCAAATACACTCAAACTCTTGGATAAAGAACTTGATCTTATTAATTTTCATTATATCAATTCTTAGTCATCTTTATCTGATTCATTTTCTTTTGATGTTTTGCATTATGGGACACCATTTTTGATTTAGTCTCATTCACGGATCATGTTGTACTTGATACTTTGTGTTGTTGTATTTTTACCAAAAATATTTTGATTTGATAAAAAAATTATAAATATTCATTGTCATTTTTGTATGGATAAATCATGTTATAATATTTCATGATCCTAGAAGGTGTTTTTGAGGTTGAATAGAGGTCATCTTGAGAGGTTATGAGTGAATTTTATTGAAATTGGAAATTTTCCAGATTCATGTAAGAATTTACAATTCATTGGAATTTCATGTAGCTAAATATATCACGTAACTAGATCTAGTCATTTCTACCATAATAGTTTTTATTTAAATCTTAACCCCATCACTTATCACACCACTCTAGGAATATCTACAAAACCCCACCACTGATTTTTCAATAAGAGAACTTAAACCTATTAACTATCACATTTTCCTCAAGGAATACCAGCCCAGATGAATCTATATTTTCCTCTTAATAACTTATTCATAAAATATATTTTTTATATGTCACCTTCATGTAGGTAACATCACCAAAATATCTCACCCATGATTGTATCAATATATTGAAATATATATCATTTCACCTCACAATAACTCTAACCCCTTTAGGTTAGATTATGTAACCCATAGGTTTTCTTAAATCAATGTTTTACATTGGAATCAAGGAATCCCATCCACCAAGATAATACCATATCTTACATCATGGTAAAATACTCAAAAGTTCTAGAATGTCACATTAGGATCCTTACTCACCACTATGCCCTTAGTCCCTAGTCCATTCACTTGAAAATAGATCCATATGTTTATAAATTACCTTATAAAATCCTTTTAATCTACCCTTAGAGTAATGATATCATCACTATCAACCCACTATATGTCACTAGAGGTATTTACTCTATCAAAATAATTAATAAACCTTGATTATTCATCATTTTCATGCTTCTACTATCAATCTACAAAAAAATATCCATCCTCTTTTATTGATTACATTATTTTTTGGTAGAATGTTCATATTGATCCTAAATCCACAACCACTAAATCAATGGGAAGTTGGGGGAGAGTTAAATTGAGGGAGGTTAGGAGGAATCATACCTAAAAATTCCATATACACACCACTAAAATCACCCATAATCATGAAGGATTTAATGGAGAAAGATGGGTATGAGGAGCTATCTATTTGGACTTCCACATTGTCCCATAACTTCATAAAATTAACGGTGGGGTAAATATGAAAAAATTTCAATGCTCCTCCTTATAAAAAAAATATTAAACCACATTGGGTATGATGTATACTACCCTCGAGTACTTAATGGAATGCCATGAAAGGTCCCAAAATGGTCCAAAATATCAATTACTTGATACCCCACCATTATATTCTAGATATAAGATGATGGAAATTTAGGACCACCTAAACCTTACTAGGTACAGGGTCTATTAACTCCAGGTACTTGGTGGTGTCTGTTACACTTGGAAGAAACACCATCCTACTCCAACCCTTGGTTAAATTTATAAAACTCATCTTGAACTCGTGATCATAAAAAAAATCCTCATTTTCATGTAAAATAATTATGTATTACATTAGAATCCAAAATTCAAACACACTATGGTTACGACTCTAGAAAATATAATGTTTCTTAATTTATACTAACCTATAACAATGCGAGTAGTAAAAAATATTAACCATACTACATCTAATACTTGAGAATCATGTATAATAATATCTCAATCTCTATCCCATCTACAAAAATTTAATATCATCATTTTCTCATGATTTTAAATGAGGGATAATTGGTCTATCAGCAAAATAAATCCCATTTAACTAATTTTTCAATGAAAAGTCAAGATTCAATACCCATTATGAATCCACCATTTTTGAAAATGAAATTTTTGAATTCATTTATCCATTTCCATATCTAATTACATGTGAAAATTATTAGTCAATCTTCAGTCACACTAAATTCATTTAAAATCACCCAAGCCTATGAACAACAATGCCATATTCAAAACCTGAAACATGATTTCCTTATATTGGGGTTATCATGATTAATTTTAACATCTATATAATACAACTATTAATGACCCTATTTTTATATTATTATTTTTTTGAACATGTATATCTAAATATTGATCCATACTTGATCTATTCATTAAAATCTATGACACACTAGTCACCCTAGAACACAAATCGTATCCAATTACCACAAATTGATCATAAAATTTAGTATTTTTAATGAATTAGATATGACCCATCCTTTCCAAATCCATCCCCAACATCAAAAATCCAATCACTCACTAGTTGGGTTAGCTATATAGGTCAATCTGCACATTCATTGCCACTTATCTGGAATTATGGTCATACTCAAATATCTGATAACCCGTGAAGATCATCATTCTATATACATGCCTAAAGTATCATGTGAGAACTATCCCAAGAACCTTACTCTAAAGTATAAATACAAAATTCTTCATTTACTAAAACAGATCAATCTATGATCATCCTCATCACATTCCCCATTAGCATGGTTCACAATCCCTATAAAATTTCTAGCATTTGCATCTAGTATGATTCTAAATTTATTAACCTGGAATGAATCACCTATGATGACTCAGCAAATAACATAAAACCACAATAATTATTTGGTTTTATCTATAAACCATGCCAAAATAAATGTTAACAACATCTATTCTAAACCATGGGTCATACACTTTATCAGTTTATGGTGTGATCCCCACAATTTGACTACACTCACCAAATATCCTTGAGCACCAACCAGTATAGTTGTATATCATCACCCAAGAATTTTCACCCATTGAATATTCTAATTATATACTTTTAGATTCATCCAAACCTCTATAATTGGGTTTGAACTTCATGATATCCCAAGCTTATTCTACCCCATAATATCAAAATTTCATCAACCAGGCCCCACACAACTTCCCACTATAGAACCACATTATCCCTGTAAAGACCCGTATCCTGACGTACATGGACATTACATTACATTTGCGGAATACTTAGTACATAACAAAAACACACACTAAAGGATCGTAATAGTTTAGTGTCTTTGGAAACTCGGAACATAATCTTCTAATCCTGGTGAAAGATCTTCAATATCTCCCGTAAAGATCTTCCATTTTTTTTACCTAAAACCTTTCTTTATATCCTGGGGAAAAGAAAACATAAAAGGGTGAGCTCAAATGCTCAGTAAGGGTATACAAAAGAAATAAAAATCATATCATATCTTTTTGAAAATCACAACCTGCAAAAGAGATCATAATATCTTAACATGGAACAAATCATAGAAGTGAAAATGAGATCCCCATAATCATAACATGAAACTTGAAACTTTGTGTCATGCACACATAATCATGGAAAATCATTTCTTGTTAGTCATGACTCATTGCCAAGACTATCTTAGTGGACAAAGTCCCTTTCTGAACCGAGTTCACTCCTCGTTTCAGTCCTGTATCACTGAACCGAAATAACCTTCCGTTCTAGCCATGTCTATCTCATGAGATATAAAATCATTACCCAATGCATTGGAGGGAGATATAGGTCCCACCCATCTTATAATGAATCCTTTCTTATGTGTGCCACATAATCATAAAACATACATCATCGCCTAACACATATAACAAAAATGGGATTCTTGAAACATCATGACATCATAAATCAATTCATATATGATAAAGGAATTCATAAACATAATTCCATCACAACATAGTCAAACCAATGTAAAAATATGGATAGAAACAGAACCCTTTATTATCTTATATGGAAAATAATTTTGATAAAACACTTGAATTGAATTCTTGAGGAAAATATCCTTTCTTCTTCAAAATCAATTTCTTTTACAAAACATCATGCAATTTTAAAAGAAAGAGATTTTATTGAAAATAGTCATGAAATCTTTTAGAGGAAGCTTCATGAAAATAAGGCTTTATAAAACAGTATAAATCCGTTCGTGCCGTATAAGTTAAAAAAAACATTCTTCGTACTTTTGTCGGAAAAGTCAAAAAGTACCTCGTACGAAAAACAAAAAAAGATTCCTTTCATATCCTTTACTAAAAACTCATAGAAGGGTAAAATTGGATTTAAACAATTGTAGTTGGATGGAAATAATATTACATATTGAGGGAACATGGATGTGGATGATAAAATACACCCCAGTAAATACTTACGAATAAATAATCTCGGATAAAAATGAGATTGTGATATTTCCCTTACCTTAGGTCCGATTAGCTTTGTACGTGTCCGAAGCTCCTGTATAATGGTTTAAATAATGTTATTGACTTATTCCAGAATCATACATATTGATATGATATCATATATGGTCATATTATTAGCTTCTTGTTAGTAATATTTCATTGTTACTTGTTACTCGGGTCTTTATAACTTTTTGTTCTTATGCGTGTTTTGTCGAATAAATTCTTATTCTTATCTTTAGGTTATAGATAATTCATTTCCAGAATGGTATTAGTGTAGTATATACCATATTCATTCATTCAATTCATTTATATA
Source organism: Viscum album (assembly GCA_963277665.1). NCBI lineage: Eukaryota > Viridiplantae > Streptophyta > Magnoliopsida > Santalales > Viscaceae > Viscum > Viscum album. The sequence goes on along the minus strand of OY728121.1, from coordinate 1,278,464,457 downwards.
ATCATTATGAAATGAAGATCATGTAGAACGAGTCGCATCACATCGTGGAGACGGTATTCCGTACGTACGCACGAGTGATGATATCGTTCCTATGATCGTGGAATTGTATTGGAGTATATATATTATTTCAGTATCAATATTACTTCATAATAATCATATGTAGTTACTCATTACACCATTATACCCATCCTTGTAAGGTGATGGTGGAAAATAGATTACACCACGGCGTGGAGACGGTATTCCGTACGTACGCACGCGCGGTGATTTCATTTTTCCGTAGGATGGATAGAAGGTGAATTAGGGTTGTTTCATATTTATAATAACATATCAGTATGTAAGTAATACTGATGTTATTACTTTATCATGAAACAACTAAAGAAGAAGAAGTTGAAGAAGAAAGAAATTGAAAAGATCGGTAATGGATATTACCTCTTCTTTGGAACGCCTCTTTGAATCCTCCACTTAAGGAACTAAGATTGGTCTTTGGAGAAGACCAGAACCTCTAGGATTATTCTAGGAAAGTGGAGAGGAGAAAATGGCAGGGGTTGGCCGAGCTTGAGTGCTCAAAATTGGTGTGAGGAGGAGGGGGAGGAGGTGCCCTTTTATAAGGGAGGAGAGGGGCACCTTAGGAATTCTTAAAAATATTAATTTATAATAAATCTAACCCCACTTAAAAACCTCCAAAAATGACTCATATTCGAAGATTAGATGAGATAGGGTTGTAATCTCATCAACCAATCAAATTTAGACATGTTTGGATATTATTTTAAACCTTATCAATTATATTTAACTCTAAGTTAAATAATTTAACTTTTACCGTGTCTTTTTGTTTTCTTTCACTATATGGTTAATAAACTTACTATAACATGCCAAAAGAACCAAAAATTGTTTATTATTAATATATATATCCTTATATAAGTAATTTGGCCGAACCTTAGATTTTTAGGAATAAAATAACAATTAATAATATAATATTTGATTTAAAAACTATTTTGTGTCAATTTTGACACTATTTGATATATGATTTTTGTGAAAGTCATAACAGAATTATATGTTCGAACCAAGTTGATTAAATCAACATTAATATATCATAGTAACCTAGAAAATTAGTGGAATTCATAAAAAATCTCAAATTACATTTATTTTGGTGTTTATAACATCAATTATGTCAATATTTCATTAATAAGATAATTACTGCATCATCGTTGTGTCATAAATAAATTAAATTATTTGATGTCTAAAAATTACAAATAAAATACCATCATGTAGTAAATCTTTTTAGATTTCTAATGAATATTTACAATCGAATTTATCTTATGTATAACCCCATAGTAAAAATGATTTACTTATTAAACTTTGATTTTAACTATTTTAACCCTTCTTTAAATAAATTCATAATAAATGTCCTAATCTAATCCAAGTGGGCCTAAATGGTCATATTTTATTCCTAAGTTTGTTTTTGGTCGAATTACACTTGTCCAATAGAATTAGGACATGTGTTAGGGTAATAGTAATATCATATTTACCCTTAGTTACCCTATTTACTATTAACCGCGGTAAAAAAAAGTAAAAAGTTACTATTCACCAAAAATTATTTTCATCTCATTGAACCACATTTTAGTCCTTGATATTAACCGTGTCTCTCGGATTTTCGAAATTCCATTCACAGAAGTGGTAAAATTAAGTTTTATGCAAAATTCAGTTTTTAACCTACCACTTAGTGGTTTCACTATTCATCAAAAATTGAAAGTTTTCAGAAAAATGCCAAAATTTCATCCTAAGCTATATTTCATATTCCGAATTCAAAAATGAAGTCTATTTTACCAAATTCATAACATAGAAGTTGAATTAATTAATTTTATAATTAAATCCCGCTATTAAAACCAATAGCGTGTTTTTACGAAACAATATCTATCAAAAGATTGACACTTGTTTATGTCAGGTTTAAATGTGAAATTACGTCCAATGACCAACATTGTATTAAATTGTAAAAATATATTCTAAATATACTTTAAAACCACTCAAATTAATAATTTATCACTATTAATTATTTCGATTAAAAAAGTTGTTTTTAATTATAATTTAGTAATTTTCACTATTCATCAGAATATGAAAGTTATCCGAAATGTACCAAAATTTCACCTTAGGCTAAATTCGATACTCCGAATCCAAAAATGAAATCCATTTTGAAAAATAAAATTTACAAAATTTCAAAAAGTGGTTATTACTATTCATAACGGCTAGTTTTAATAGCATATCGCTGTTTAGTGAAACTCGTTATTGCGTACTACACACACTATCGAGGAAGGTTGCGATTGCGTGTAATGCAAGGCAAGTCAAGGATGCGTGTTGTACAAGCTCCTTTTGGTGTAGCGTACAACACAAGACATTAATAAAATTAAAAAGAATATTTTTCATAAAATCTTGGGCTGTTACATTCTACCCCCCTTAAAATGAATTTCGCCCTCGAAATTCGTCGGGGTTATAAATGGTTTTCTATTCGAAAGTTTCCCACATCGTAAAAAGGAATACCAAAACTTGGCTTTAAAAACTAAAGTATGAAATTTAACGATTACTAAAAATATGGATATGGAAGAAAAATCTAACCATCATGTTCTGATGGAGAGTGGTAGAGAACATGGCTATAGAAAAGCCAAAAATCACAAATCCATAAATTTGTGATGATATAAGGTACCATCTGATTCCTTAGGTATAAGATCACTAGGACAACATTTTTGGTTTTCAAGATCATTTCCCTAAAGTTGAAAATTTGAATTAGAATAAATACTTACTTTATTTTGGTACAATCTCACTGTTGTTCGTGCCTTGAACAATTTCCACTTCGTCTCTTAAATAAATGAAGTTGAATTTGTTATTCGTGAACTGTTAGCAGATAATGTGATAGAATGACGGGTCATTCCATCTGTCTCAAACAAAAGGTTAGCAAAAATTATATGCATAAATCGATCTATAGTGAGATTAATCATATATGGTTCCTAAAATGGACTTATACTTCATATATCATACTGCTTAATATAATAAAACTAGTTTCTACTAAATAGGGACTTCCTGTAGGTCAGTGGTAGGCGATAAAGGCCAGTCGCACTTCGGTTGTGGGTTCGATTCCTACAGCCTTGTCTGAAGCGATGGGCTGTCGCCCGTCCTGCAGGTTGTCCTTTTTCTAAAACTATATTACTATAACATCCCATCAATAATATCGAGAAAACTTCGATCCTTAAACAATACTCACTTATGTCCAACATAATCCATTTCAATCTTTAGGCTTATCCATAATACTGCAGTCCACTCTCATAATATAGTGACAACGATTACCAGAGATTTAATACTGTCGTTGATCCCCACATATCATAAGATATGTTTTTTTGGTCACATTCTAAACATTCAAAGTCCTTAATCATGTATTCTCTTGAATACCTTAGTGAAAACATGAATGCAGTTAAAAGTTAACACTTTCCACATACCAAAATCCTCAAAATTCTATATACTCAATCCATGATATCACTTAGTCCTTATATCAATCATGAGCTCATGAATATTGTTAAACATTTCATTTTCTTATTTTCCCTTCATTATGCGCATATCATCTTATTTCCAAAAATATCTCAATCACTTTGAATACCACATTAAACCAATACATAAATATTCCAATACTCCATGATACAACATTATTTTGGAATCCCATTACATAAACACTTAATCATTCCACCACATCGTTATCATATTCAACATTGCCAATAGTGATCGCATGTGATTTCCCTTTGTCCTTTGCCTTCAGTGGTTGCTCATGTTGATCATCACTAACCCTTGGATTAGGGCAATTATTAGCATAATTCCCCATTTCCTTGCACTTGAAGCATTGAAGTGTTGGCGGTGCGTTCTCTGCAGTGTTTGCTTTATTCACATCATTAGAAACCCTTTTTCCATTACTTCGACACTCAGCTGCTCGATGACCTTCTTTTCCACACTTAAAACATTTTCTAGTTCCTTTAAGACAATCTCCACCATGCTTCTTTCCACACTTTGTGCATAAGGAAACATTCATCTTCTTTTCACCATTATTATGAGATTTCTCCTTGAACTCCATCTTTCGTTTCTTGTCAAAACCATGAGATGGATATGTAACACCAACTTCCATTTCTACCTTAATAGCACAACGCACAATTTCTTCATAGCTACTGAAGTCTCTTATAGCTAATGCCCTTCGAAGACTTGGTTTTAAGCCACTGAAAAATCGATCAACTTTACTTTCAGGTTGGATGATAATGCCAGATGCATACCTTGCAAGTCTTGTAAAATTCGCTTCATATATACCAACAGATTCATCATCCTTCTGCTTAAGCTCAATAAACTCCTTTTCCATCTTTGTTCGAAGAATACGAGGGAAGTACTTACTGAAAAACAAGTTCTTGAACTCGTCCCATTCCATGGACTCAATTTCATCCCTTGGCCTCGTATTCTTGATAAGATTCCACCATTGATCAGCTTCACCTTCCAAACGATATACTGCTAAGATGACTTTATCATGTTCAGAACATTGAAGAACTGAAAATATCTTTTCAGTGGTACTGATCCATTGTTCAGCAACAAGTGGATCGGAAGTCCCACTGAAAGAAGGTGGACGTTGCCTCATGAAGGACTCAATAGAATATTGTTCCCTTCTCTGCTCATTTGGAAGTCCAGAATGATTCATAGCTTGTGTAAGTATAGCAATAAGATTTTTCACTCCATCTCCCATAACATTTGTTTGTTCAGGAGGGCAATCATTGCATTGTCCATTGCATTGATCAACACGGTTCCTTCGGGTTCCAGCCATCGTCTAAAACCCAAAAAGAATAGTGTGAGAGGCAAAAATCATGCTAGGGAAAACAACATAATAAAGGGGGAGTACCTTCAATATCCAACATCTTAGGTTTAATTCTATGATCGTTAGCGTAATTCTATTACTATAACCTATACGTATACTTATCCCTAGGGACATCCCTAGACATACCTTAGAAATATCTCTAGGGATCTCACTAACGTTTTCGCATCCTAGTTTCCAAAGGTTGACTAAACCTTTCCTCTGATACCAACTGTAACGGTCTGGAATTACTTCCAGTGGACTATAGTTGATACCTATCAGGGCACTCCATGGGCGGCTACACCCCCTGGGCGGGACACACCACCATCCCCAGTGGCAGCCATTTCCTCATGAAGCCCTTGGGCGGAGAGCCATGCTTCGTCCAACGCTCACATGTGAGAGTTCCCAAGGATCGGATACATTCCTACCTCCTTTGCCTCTGATACCAACTGTAAAGACCCGTATCCTGACGTACATGGACATTACATTACATTTGTGGAATACTTAGTACATAACAAAAACACACACTAAAGGATCGTAATAGTTTAGTGTCTTTGGAAACTCGGAACATAATCTTCTAATCCTGGTGAAAGATCTTCAATATCTCCCGTAAAGATCTTCCATTTTTTTTACCTAAAACCTTTCTTTATATCCTGGGGAAAAGAAAACATAAAAGGGTGAGCTCAAATGCTCAGTAAGGGTATACAAAAGAAATAAAAATCATATCATATCTTTTTGAAAATCACAACCTGCAAAAGAGATCATAATATCTTAACATGGAACAAATCATAGAAGTGAAAATGAGATCCCCATAATCATAACATGAAACTTGAAACTTTGTGTCATGCACACATAATCATGGAAAATCATTTCTTGTTAGTCATGACTCATTGCCAAGACTATCTTAGTGGACAAAGTCCCTTTCTGAACCGAGTTCACTCCTCGTTTCAGTCCTGTATCACTGAACCGAAATAACCTTCCGTTCCAGCCATGTCTATCTCATGAGATATAAAATCATTACCCAATGCATTGGAGGGAGATATAGTTCCCACCCATCTTATAATGAATCCTTTCTTATGTGTGCCACATAATCATAAAACATACATCATCGCCTAACACATATAACAAAAATGGGATTCTTGAAACATCATGACATCATAAATCAATTCATATATGATAAAGGAATTCATAAACATAATTCCATCACAACATAGTCAAACCAATGTAAAAATATTGATAGAAACAGAACCCTTTATTATCTTATATGGAAAATAATTTTGATAAAACACTTGAATTGAATTCTTGAGGAAAATATCCTTTCTTCTTCAAAATCAATTTCTTTTAAAAAACATCATGCAATTTTAAAAGAAAGAGATTTTATTGAAAATAGTCATGAAATCTTTTAGAGGAAGCTTCATGAAAATAAGGCTTTATAAAACAGTATAAATCCGTTCGTGCCGTATAAGTTAAAAAAAACATTCTTCGTACTTTTGTCGGAAAAGTCAAAAAGTACCTCGTACGAAAAACGAAAAAAGATTCCTTTCATATCCTTTACTAAAAACTCATAGAAGGGTAAAATTGGATTTAAACAATTGTAGGTGGATGGAAATAATATTACATATTGAGGGAACATGGATGTGGATGATAAAATACACCCCAGTAAATACTTACGAATAAACAATCTCGGATAAAAATGAGATTGTGATATTTCCCTTACCTTAGGTCCGATTAGCTTTGTACGTGTCCGAAGCTCCTGTATAATGGTTTAAATAATGTTATTGACTTATTCCAGAATCATAAATATTGATATGATATCATATATGGTCATATTATTAGCTTCTTGTTAGTAATATTTCATTGTTACTTGTTACTCGGGTCATTATAACTTTTTGTTCTTATGCGTGTTTTGTCGAATAAATTCTTATTCTTATCTTTAGGTTATAGATAATTCATTTCCAGAATGGTATTAGTGTAGTATATACCATATTCATTCATTCAATTCATTTATATAATCATTATGAAATGAAGATCATGTAGAACGAGTCGCATCACATCGTGGAGACGGTATTCCGTACGTACGCACGAGTGATGATATCGTTCCTATGATCGTGGAATTGTATTGGAGTATATATATTATTTCAGTATCAATATTACTTCATAATAATCATATGTAGTTACTCATTACACCATTATACCCATCCTTGTAAGGTGATGGTGGAAAATAGATTACACCACGGCGTGGAGACGGTATTCCGTACGTACGCACGCGCGGTGATTTCATTTTTCCGTAGGATGGATAGAAGGTGAATTAGGGTTGTTTCATATTTATAATAACATATCAGTATGTAAGTAATACTGATGTTATTACTTTATCATGAAACAACTAAAGAAGAAGAAGTTGAAGTAGAAAGAAATTGAAAAGATCGGTAATGGATATTACCTCTTCTTTGGAACGCCTCTTTGAATCCTCCACTTAAGGAACTAAGATTGGTCTTTGGAGAAGACCAGAACCTCTAGGATTATTCTAGGAAAGTGGAGAGGAGAAAATGGCAGGGGTTGGCCGAGCTTGAGTGCTCAAAATTGGTGTGAGGAGGAGGGGGAGGAGGTTCCCTTTTATAAGGGAGGAGAGGGGCACCTTAGGAATTCTTAAAAATATTAATTTATAATAAATATAAACCCACTTAAAAACCTCCAAAAATGACTCATATTCGAAGATTAGATGAGATAGGGTTGTAATCTCATCAACCAATCAAATTTAGACATGTTTGGATATTATTTTAAACCTTATCAATTATATTTAACTCTAAGTTAAATAATTTAACTTTTACCGTGTCTTTTTGTTTTCTTTCACTATATGGTTAATAAACTTACTATAACATGCCAAACGAACCACAAATTGTTTATTATTAATATATATATCCTTATATAAGTAATTTGGCCGAACCTTAGATTTTTAGGAATAAAATAACAATTAATAATATAATATTTGATTTAAAAACTATTTTGTGTCAATTTTGACACTATTTGATATATGATTTTTGTGAAAGTCATAACAGAATTATATGTTCGAACCAAGTTGATTAAATCAACATTAATATATCATAGTAACCTAGAAAATTAGTGGAATTCATAAAAAATATCAAATTACATTTATTTTGGTGTTTATAACATCAATTATGTCAATATTTCATTAATAAGATAATTACTGCATCATCGTTGTGTCATAAATAAATTAAATTATTTGATGTCTAAAAATTACAAATAAAATACCATCATGTAGGAAATCTTTTTAGCTTTCTAATGAATATTTACAATCGAATTTATCTTATGTATAACCCCATAGTAAAAATGATTTACTTATTAAACTTTGATTTTAACTATTTTAACCCTTCTTTAAATAAATTCATAATAAATGTCCTAATCTAATCCAAGTGGGCCTAAATGGTCATATTTTATTCCTAAGTTTGTTTTTGGTCGAATTACACTTGTCCAATAGAATTAGGACATGTGTTAGGGTAATAGTAATATCATATTTACCCTTAGTTACCCTATTTACTATTAACCGCGGTAAAAAAAAGTAAAAAGTTACTATTCACCAAAAATTATTTTCATCTCATTGAACCACATTTTAGTCCTTGATATTAACCGTGTCTCTCGGATTTTCGAAATTCCATTCACAGAAGTGGTAAAATTAAGTTTTATGCAAAATTCAGTTTTTAACCTACCACTTAGTGGTTTCACTATTCATCAAAAATTGAAAGTTTTCAGAAAAATGCCAAAATTTCATCCTAAGCTATATTTCATATTCCGAATTCAAAAATGAAGTCTATTTTACCAAATTCATAACATAGAAGTTGAATTAATTAATTTTATAATTAAATCCCGCTATTAAAACCAATAGCGTGTTTTTACGAAACAATATCTATCAAAAGATTGACACTTGTTTATGTCAGGTTTAAATGTGAAATTACGTCCAATGACCAACATTGTATTAAATTGTAAAAATATATTCTAAATATACTTTAAAACCACTCAAATTAATAATTTATCACTATTAATTATTTCTATTAAAAAAGTTGTTTTTAATTATAATTTAGTAATTTTCACTATTCATCAGAATATGAAAGTTATCCGAAATGTACCAAAATTTCACCTTAGGCTAAATTCGATACTCCGAATCCAAAAATGAAATCCATTTTGAAAAATAAAATTTACAAAATTTCAAAAAGTGGTTATTACTATTCATAACGGCTAGTTTTAATAGCATATCGCTGTTTAGTGAAACTCGTTATTGCGTACTACACACACTATCGAGGAAGGTTGCGATTGCGTGTAATGCAAGGCAAGTCAAGGATGCGTGTTGTACAAGCTCCTTTTGGTGTAGCGTACAACACAAGACATTAATAAAATTAAAAAGAATATTTTTCATAAAATCTTGGGCTGTTACATTCTACCCCCCTTAAAATGAATTTCGCCCTCGAAATTCGTCGGGGTTATAAATGGTTTTCTATTCGAAAGTTTCCCACATCGTAAAAAGGAATACCAAAACTTGGCTTTAAAAACTAAAGTATGAAATTTAACGATTACTAAAAATATGGATATGGAAGAAAAATCTAACCATCATGTTCTGATGGAGAGTGGTAGAGAACATGGCTATGGAAAAGCCAAAAATCACAAATCCATAAATTTGTGATGATATAAGGTACCATCTGATTCCTTAGGTATAAGATCACTAGGACAACATTTTTGGTTTTCAAGATCATTTCCCTAAAGTTGAAAATTTGAATTAGAATAAATACTTACTTTATTTTGGTACAATCTCACTGTTGTTCGTGCCTTGAACAATTTCCACTTCATCTCTTAAATAAATGAAGTTGAATTTGTTATTCGTGAAGTGTTAGCAGATAATGTGATAGAATGACGGGTCATTCCATCTGTCTCAAACAAAAGGTTAGCAAAAATTATATGCATAAATCGATCTATAGTGAGATTAATCATATATGGTTCCTAAAATGGACTTATACTTCATATATCATACTGCTTAATATAATAAAACTAGTTTCTACTAAATAGGGACTTCCTGTAGGTCAGTGGTAGGCGATAAAGGCCAGTCGCACTTCGGTTGTGGGTTCGATTCCTACAGCCTTGTCCGAAGCGATGGGCTGTCGCCCGTCCTGCAGGTTGTCCTTTTTCTAAAACTATATTACTATAACATCCCATCAATAATATCGAGAAAACTTCGATCCTTAAACAATACTCACTTATGTCCAACATAATCCATTTCAATCTTTAGGCTTATCCATAATACTGCAGTCCACTCTCATAATATAGTGACAACGATTACCAGAGATTTAATACTGTCGTTGATCCCCACATATCATAAGATATGTTTTGTTGGTCACATTCTAAACATTCAAAGTCCTTAATCATGTATTCTCTTGAATACCTTAGTGAAAACATGAATGCAGTTAAAAGTTAACACTTTCCACATACCAAAATCCTCAAAATTCTATATACTCAATCCATGATATCACTTAGTCCTTATATCAATCATGAGCTCATGAATATTGTTAAACATTTCATTTTCTTATTTTCCCTTCATTATGCGCATATCATCTTATTTCCAAAAATATCTCAATCACTTTGAATACCACATTAAACCAATACATAAATATTCCAATACTCCATGATACAACATTATTTTGGAATCCCATTACATAAACACTTAATCATTCCACCACATCGTTATCATATTCAACATTGCCAATAGTGATCGCATGTGATTTCCCTTTGTCCTTTGCCTTCAGTGGTTGCTCATGTTGATCATCACTAACCCTTGGATTAGGGCAATTATTAGCATAATGCCCCATTTCCTTGCACTTGAAGCATTGAAGTGTTGGCGGTGCGTTCTCTGCAGTGTTTTCTTTATTCACATCATTAGAAACCCTTTTTCCATTACTTCGACACTCAGCTGCTCGATGACCTTCTTTTCCACACTTAAAACATTTTCTAGTTCCTTTAAGACAATCTCCACCATGCTTCTTTCCACACTTTGTGCATAAGGAAACATTCATCTTCTTTTCACCATTATTATGAGATTTCTCCTTGAACTCCATCTTTCGTTTCTTGTCAAAACCATGAGATGGATATGTAACACCAACTTCCATTCCTACCTTAATAGCACAACGCACAATTTCTTCATAGCTACTGAAGTCTCTTATAGCTAATGCCCTTCGAAGACTTGGTTTTAAGCCACTGAAAAATCGATCAACTTTACTTTCAGGTTGGATGATAATGCCAGATGCATACCTTGCAAGTCTTGTAAAATTCGCTTCATATATACCAACAGATTCATCATCCTTCTGCTTAAGCTCAATAAACTCCTTTTCCATCTTTGTTCGAAGAATACGAGGGAAGTACTTACTGAAAAACAAGTTCTTGAACTCGTCCCATTCCATGGACTCAATTTCATCCCTTGGCCTCGTATTCTTGATAAGATTCCACCATTGATCTGCTTCACCTTCCAAACGATATACTGCTAAGATGACTTTATCATGTTCAGAACATTGAAGAACTGAAAATATCTTTTCAGTGGTACTGATCCATTGTTCAGCAACAAGTGGATCGGAAGTCCCACTGAAAGAAGGTGGACGTTGCCTCATGAAGGACTCAATAGAATATTGTTCCCTTCTCTGCTCATTTGGAAGTCCAGAATGATTCATAGCTTGTGTAAGTATAGCAATAAGATTTTTCACTCCATCTCCCATAACATTTGTTTGTTCAGGAGGGCAATCATTGCATTGTCCATTGCATTGATCAACACGGTTCCTTCGGGTTCTAGCCATCGTCTAAAACCCAAAAAGAATAGTGTGAGAGGCAAAAATCATGCTAGGGAAAACAACATAATAAAGGGGGAGTACCTTCAATATCCAACATCTTAGGTTTAATTCTATGATCGTTAGCGTAATTCTATTACTATAACCTATACGTATACTTATCCCTAGGGACATCCCTAGACATACCTTAGAAATATCTCTAGGGATCTCACTAACGTTTTCGCATCCTAGTTTCCAAAGGTTGACTAAACCTTTCCTCTGATACCAACTGTAACGGTCTGGAATTACTTCCAGTGGACTATAGTTGATACCTATCAGGGCACTCCATGGGCGGCTACAACCCCTGGGCGGGACACACCACCATCCCCAGTGGCAGCCATTTCCTCATGAAGCCCTTGGGCGGAGAGCCATGCTTCGTCCAACGCTCACATGTGAGAGTTCCCAAGGATCGGATACATTCCTACCTCCTTTGCCTCTGATACCAACTGTAAAGACCCGTATCCTGACGTACATGGACATTACATTACATTTGCGGAATACTTAGTACATAACAAAAACACACACTAAAGGATCGTAATAGTTTAGTGTCTTTGGAAACTCGGAACATAATCTTCTAATCCTGGTGAAAGATCTTCAATATCTCCCGTAAAGATCTTCCATTTTTTTTACCTAAAACCTTTATTTATATCCTGGGGAAAAGAAAACATAAAAGGGTGAGCTCAAATGCTCAGTAAGGGTATACAAATGAAATAAAAATCATATCATATCTTTTTGAAAATCACAACCTGCAAAAGAGATCATAATATCTTAACATGGAACAAATCATAGAAGTGAAAATGAGATCCCCATAATCATAACATGAAACTTGAAACTTTGTGGCATGCACACATAATCATGGAAAATTATTTCTTGTTAGTCATGACTCATTGCCAAGACTATCTTAGTGGACAAAGTCCCTTTCTGAACCGAGTTCACTCCTCGTTTCAGTCCTGTATCACTGAACCAAAATAACCTTCCGTTCCAGCCATGTCTATCTCATGAGATATAAAATCATTACCCAATGCATTGGAGGGAGATATAGTTCCCACCCATCTTATAATGAATCCTTTCTTATGTGTGCCACATAATCATAAAACATACATCATCGCCTAACACATATAACAAAAATGGGATTCTTGAAACATCATGACATCATAAATCAATTCATATATGATAAAGGAATTCATAAACATAATTCCATCACAACATAGTCAAACCAATGTAAAAATATGGATAGAAACAGAACCCTTTATTATCTTATATGGAAAATAATTTTGATAAAACACTTGAATTGAATTCTTGAGGAAAATATCCTTTCTTCTTCAAAATCAATTTCTTTTACAAAACATCATGCAATTTTAAAAGAAAGAGATTTTATTGAAAATAGTCATTAAATCTTTTAGAGGAAGCTTCATGAAAATAAGGCTTTATAAAACAGTATAAATTAGTTCGTGCCGTATAAGTTAAAAAAAACATTCTTCGTACTTTTGTCGGAAAAGTCAAAAAGTACCTCGTACGAAAAACGAAAAAAGATTCCTTTCATATCCTTTACTAAAAACTCATAGAAGGGTAAAATTGGATTTAAACAATTGTAGGTGGATGGAAATAATATTACATATTGAGGGAACATGGATGTGGATGATAAAATACACCCCAGTAAATACTTACGAATAAACAATCTCGGATAAAAATGAGATTGTGATATTTCCCTTACCTTAGGTCCGATTAGCTTTGTACGTGTCCGAAGCTCCTGTATAATGGTTTAAATAATGTTATTGACTTATTCCAGAATCATACATATTGATATGATATCATATATGGTCATATTATTAGCTTCTTGTTAGTAATATTTCATTGTTACTTGTTACTCGGGTCTTTATAACTTTTTGTTCTTATGCGTGTTTTGTCGAATAAATTCTTATTCTTATCTTTAGGTTATAGATAATTCATTTCCAGAATGGTATTAGTGTAGTATATACCATATTCATTCATTCAATTCATTTATATAATCATTATGAAATGAAGATCATGTAGAACGAGTCGCATCACATCGTGGAGACGGTATTCCGTACGTACGCACGAGTGATGATATCATTCCTATGATCGTGGAATTGTATTGGAGTATATATATTATTTCAGTATCAATATTACTTCATAATAATCATATGTAGTTACTCATTACACCATTATACCCATCCTTGTAAGGTGATGGTGGAAAATAGATTACACCACGGCGTGGAGACGGTATTCTGTACGTACGCACGCGCGGTGATTTCATTTTTCCGTAGGATGGATAGAAGGTGAATTAGGGTTGTTTCATATTTATAATAACATATCAGTATGTAAGTAATACTGATGTTATCACTTTATCATGAAACAACTAAAGAAGAAGAAGTTGAAGAAGAAAGAAATTGAAAAGATCGGTAATGGATATTACCTCTTCTTTGGAACGCCTCTTTGAATCCTCCACTTAAGGAACTAAGATTGGTCTTTGGAGAAGACCAGAACCTCTAGTATTATTCTAGTAAAGTGGAGAGGAGAAAATGGAAGGGGCTGGCCGAGCTTGAGTGCTCAAAATTTGTGTGAGGAGGAGGGGGAGGAGGTGCCCTTTTATAAGGGAGGAGAGGGGCACCTTAGGAATTCTTAAAAATATTAATTTATAATAAATCTAACCCCACTTAAAAACCTCCAAAAATGACTCATATTCAAAGATTAGATGATATAGGGTTGTAATCTCATCAACCAATCAAATTTAGACATGTTTGGATATTATTTTAAACCTTATCAATTATATTTAACTCTAAGTTAAATAATTTAACTTTTACCGTGTCTTTTTGTTTTCTTTCACTATATGGTTAATAAACTTACTATAACATGCCAAACGAACCACAAATTTTTTATTATTAATATATATATCCTTATCTAAGTCATTTGGCCGAACCTTAGATTTTTAGGAATAAAATAACAATTAATAATATAATATTTGATTTAAAAACTATTTTGTGTCAATTTTGACACTATTTGATATATGATTTTTGTGAAAGTCATAACAGAATTATATGTTCGAACCAAGTTGATTAAATCAACATTAATATATCATAGTAACCTAGAAAATTAGTGGAATTCATAAAAAATCTCAAATTACATTTATTTTGGTGTTTATAACATCAATTATGTCAATATTTCATTAATAAGATAATTACTGCATCATCGTTGTGTCATAACTAAATTAAATTATTTGATGTCTAAAAATTACAAATAAAATACCATAATGTAGTAAATCTTTTTAGCTTTCTAATGAATATTTACAATCGAATTTATCTTATGTATAACCCCATATTAAAAATGATTTACTTATTAAACTTTGATTTTAACTATTTTAACCCTTCTTTAAATAAATTCATAATAAATGTCCTAATCTAATCCAAGTGGGCCTAAATGGTCATATTTTATTCCTAAGTTTGTTTTTGGTCGAATTACACTTGTCCAATAGAATTAGGACATGTGTTAGGGTAATAGTAATATCATATTTACCCTTAGTTACCCTATTTACTATTAACCGCGGTAAAAAAAGTAAAAAGTTACTATTCACCAAAAATTATTTTCATCTCATTGAACCACATTTTAGTCCTTGATATTAACCGTGTCTCTCGGATTTTCGAAATTCCATTCACAGAAGTGGTAAAATTAAGTTTTATGCAAAATTCAGTTTTTAACCTACCACTTAGTGGTTTCACTATTCATCAAAAATTGAAAGTTTTCAGAAAAATGCCAAAATTTCATCCTAAGCTATATTTCATATTCCGAATTCAAAAATGAAGTCTATTTTACCAAATTCATAACATAGAAGTTGAATTAATTAATTTTATAATTAAATCCCGCTATTAAAACAAATAGCGTGTTTTTACGAAACAATATCTATCAAAAGATTGACACTTGTTTATGTCAGGTTTAAATGTGAAATTACGTCCAATGACCAACATTGTATTAAATTGTAAAAATATATTCTAAATATACTTTAAAACCACTCAAATTAATAATTTATCACTATTAATTATTTCGATTAAAAAAGTTGTTTTTAATTATAATTTAGTAATTTTCACTATTCATCAGAATATGAAAGTTATCCGAAATGTACCAAAATTTCACCTTAGGCTAAATTCGATACTCCGAATCCAAAAATGAAATCCATTTTGAAAAATAAAATTTACAAAATTTCAAAAAGTGGTTATTACTATTCATAACGGCTAGTTTTAATAGCATATCGCTGTTTAGTGAAACTCGTTATTGCGTACTACACACACTATCGAGGAAGGTTGCGATTGCGTGTAATGCAAGGCAAGTCAAGGATGCGTGTTGTGTAAGCTCCTTTTGGTGTAGCGTACAACACAAGACATTAATAAAATTAAAAAGAATATTTTTCATAAAATCTTGGGCTGTTACAATCCCATAGGATGTCTTGTAATTCCCTTGATTTCCTATTCCTCACCTGAGTGTAAGAACTGCCCTAATTCACATTTTTACACAGTTCCACCTATCCCATTGAGATTGAAAAAGGTCCATAAGCGCATCCCAATGAATTTAATTGAGATAACTCCAGGCTATTAGGAAACTAAGAATCGTGAATCCTAGTCCAATCTTAATGTATTTTACTTGTTCTCAATGCCATAAATTGTTCTTGGAAAAGAACACAGCATTGATCAAATATACCCACCTATCATATTGGTAATGAGTAACATTGACATGCACCACTAAATTATGTACAGTGTATTGTAATTGCTCAGGTAATTGCAGGTAATTACCTTCTAAATTCTGAATTCTGTATTTTTTATATTTGTAGGTGATTTCACAGGGGGGAGGCAGGCCGCTAGCTGCTGCTGCAATTACAGAAAGTCTGTGTGTGTGTGTGTTTGTGTCAGTGTGTATGTGTGTATTGTATATATGTATGTATGTATTTATTTGTTTATTTATAAACACACATAAAAAAACATATTTTATAAAAGTATTTAAAACTAATCTCATAAATATATATTAATATACGAATAAATATACGAATAAAAATTTATGATTAAATATATATATATATAAATGTATATTAATATAAAAATAAATATATATATACTATATATGAATAAATATATATGTATTAATATAACTAAATATATTTATATTAATATGAATCTATATTAATATAAAAATAAATATAACTATATATTTATATAAATAAATATAAATATATATTAATATACAAATATATATATATATATATATATATATATATATATTAATATATGAATAAATATATATGTATTAATATAAATAAATATATTTATATTAATATGAATCAATATTAATATATTAATAAATATAACTATATATATAAATAAATAAATATAAATAAATATTAATATACGAATATATATATATATATATATATGAATAAATATATATGTATTAATATAACTAAATATATTTATATTAATATGAATCTATATTAATATATGAATAAATATAACTATATATTTATATAAATAGATATATCATTAAATAAAGAGAAAAACTAAATAGCTTAGTTGTAAAGGTGAAAGCATGCAAGGGGGGAGGTCTCAAGTTCGAGTTCAGGTAGAAGTAGGGGTGCACGAGCAAGTGGGGGATGTGCGGGCAAGTGTAGTACATAGAGAGTGCAGCACACGAAGAGTCGGAGGGGGTCCACCTAGCACTGATAAAAGGGGGGCCAGGCACTGTTAAAAGCTCCTCGAGCATTGTATTTTCTTTTTAACTTTTTTTTAATTTTTTTTTTACTTTTATCACCGCTAAAAAAAGCACTGATAAAAGAGGTTTTTTATCAGCGCTAAAAGAAAGTGCTGATAAAGGACCTTTTTATCAGCACTTTTTTAGCATTGATAAAAGTTTCCTTTATCAGTACTTTTCTAAGCGCTGATAAAAGGGACCCCCCATCTTCACCTCGATTAACAACACTTTTCAAGCGTTGTTAATGCCATTTTATAGCACTGATAAAGGCCATATTTTTAGTAGTGTCAAAGTGAAGTTACAACCTTACCACACAAAACCTTCTCATTGATATCCATAAGATGAACTAGATGCCCCTCAAGGATGAATCATCCTCAAACCACACATTAACCACTATAACTCTATAGGGAAGACTATACAATACTTCCAAAAACATAAGACAAGGTAACTTCGTACACATCATTATACTATCATGGAAGAGTCAATATACACCCCATTAGTCTAATCCTCATCGTAGTTCATGACCCAAAATCAATTAGATTCATTTTACTCTATTTTCAAAACTCTAACAGTGACCAAAACATGCCATCACTTGAAGTAAACACATGATCCTTACAACCAAATTTTTCAACTTAAGTCAATCCACAACTAGAGGACCGATGGTTCCATTCAATAATATAACATCAAAACCCAACCACCACACTCAAAGAACTTAATGGTAAATCCTAAACAAATGCTCTATATCCCATCCAACTCCCCAGAATGATAATCACTCGAGTCCATCCAAACCAAAACACTAATCTCGATATCAACCAAACACATCCCCATTGGGGTTCTCTATACAATATACTTTAAATAACCCTTATCATATTCCTATGATTGGAACCCCCGCTATTGAAAAGGACCACCATCACTCAACTCATCTTCATAACATACCTAACGTGTTCCATACTCACAGCAATCAAACATTAAGAAGTACTACTCCATGTATTGGCATCCCACCTCTCCATTGAAAACACCTGAGAGGACATTCATATACTATCCATTTGAGGACATAGAATAAATTGACCCCACTCATGTATGAATTAATTTCTGAATATCACTTTCCACTACAATCATCAAACTGAAGGTGGGTCACACATACCACACCAATTCATTTTACCACATCATGTCGAACCAACCTAATTGGATTTTCCTCGAAGACCAACCATACACTATTTCAATACTAATATTTAAAATCACTCATGACACTTCCTCATTTATGTAATACCAATAATACTAAGGCACTTACAGGGGTCATTCCATGATATCTGGAAACTCTACCATCAAGGCATTCACTGCCTTCCAAAACAACATCATGATCCACCACATAAATTAATATCCCGAAAAAAAGTACCATCTTCATCTCTATATTGAATAAGGTAGATTAGGTACCTTCTCAAAACCCATATCCATTATAAAATTTAACTTTTAGTTCAAAAACATCAATAGAAGTTGGTTTACAACTTATCCCTTGTGTACCTCTTTTTAACTGAATCGGGTTATCCCTGATCGACTCGTCTTGGGAAACCCAGCTTCAATGTTGGCATGGAAATAGATCACATGGCCTAGGTTCCTTCACACTTCAATACATTCTTAGGTCACCCAAATACACCAAACTGGTTGTGTTCCCTATTTTTTGATGAATTTCTAGAACTCATCTTCCCTTTCCACAAACCATTGTCATTTCTTACCGCGTCCTTAAATGACTTAATCAAAGGCATCATGAATTTCATTTGGAACCACCCTGAGCCAGAATAAAATGATTGGATCATTCAATAACCATATCCAAATCCCCCATGTCCTCTCTTAGGAACCAAACATGAACATCACAAGTTTCATAATGGTATATCGAATTCAACACATCATCTTCACACATCCAGGACTGAATTATCACTTACCACCTTGGGAGTGTTGTTACCCTCACATTACTCAAGTAATTTAAACCACCATGGATCACTTTTTTATCATAATTTTAACCCCAAAACATGTATGTGTCCATATAGATTTTCCTAGATCAATAAAACAATCATCACCTGATACCCATCCTCGGCTTCTGTGAACGTCACCGATAGTGTTTTTTGACACCCGGTTCATCTCGAGGACCTCACCTATAACATGTTGATTCCCACCATATAGATCCAAATATACTAATACATGAGATAAACCTTTATGATAACCCAAATTCAATACAAAAACATTCAATTCACATGGAATAAAATGATATCTTTCTTGACATACCTAAGACAATGTAAAGATGTAAAGCATGAGCATCCCAGGCTAAACGTATGCTAATAAGTTGATGAAGAAAACTAAAAAAACTTATAAAACACTAATTTCAACTAACACTATGGGACTCCATGAACTTCCAAGAGTTTCAAGATTCCATTTCCACATACATTTGATCAGAACTTATCCATTATCACTCAGACATTATTTACAAACAAGAATCACCACTACTCCACTGCAATCCTCAAAATAGTTGTGACCCAACTTTCCCTTTGGAGCTATTACCACCACAACCCTCAAGTAATGTCGGCATAACCCTTTCAATTAACAACCAAAACACAATGGTATACCATAGTAACCAAAAAAATAGTCTCTTGTATAGCCACGCTTCTTTATTTGGTTCCACAGAGGATGTGAGGCACTTATCGAGAGTCACATGTTCACTCATACCGAACAGAATCATTCCTTAACATTACATGCCCCAATTTTGACCTCATTAGATCCGTCAAGTTCCCACTTTTCCCTGCGACCACACACTTAAACCAATTTTATATTTTATAAGACAACCATCAACATAGCGTAGCCCAACACTCACTTACTCACCTGAACATGCCTCATGGTATATCATCCCTATAAGTCTCATTGAATCGAAAACATTTCACCCAACAACCAGACCATCCATTCGAGAAAACCTAGTCACCTGACCTTCGTCACCTTGGGTTTCCCATTCATAATGAAGCATCTAACCATGGTTCAGTCACCCTTGTCTCATCTACATGAAATCAACATCGAGAACTCCATAAATCATCATCTAAATAGATGTTTCAGACATATAAATGATACAATCCTTCAAAATAACCTTACTCAAACCGCATTCCCTCATGTTCAACTCTAAAACATCTTGGGCACAACCATACCATTTACCAAAACTTGATAGTACTAATCATGAATCAACCCCACCTATGAAAAATCTCATATGATTTATATTCCAATGCACCAGAAACACTAGGATAACCACCCATGTGGTCACCCTTGATATTTCCATGATTTCCAGATCATCATCACAACTCAAGTCATGTCTCCAAAAAACATTTTCCTTCCCAATCATCCCTCTAGGCCCATCTGCACCAATCCAAATCCAAAACATCTATATCAGCCTCACACAACATAGAACACTAAAAAAATGGTCGACCATCCTCATAAGTCCCTCTCGAGAAATGAACTATACCAACTTCTCAACTAATGTAATGGGAACAAGTCACTATCCCAAAACTCTCTACGAAATGTACACAAAATATAATCACACAAATATGTCATCACAATGATCCAAAAACTACACTCTATATTCAAGAACACAACTCTAAATGGATAAACTCACATGGTTTTCCACACCCATCACTAATGAAGAAAAAAATAAGGTAATCATTCTTAAGTCCAATGTACAACCCACACACTTGCAACCCACAAGGGTTACCACCTTCACCTTATCAGAAAACATCCCAAAACCTCATGTTCACAACCCTACCCAAAAATAGCAAGAAACACCCCTTTATCTGCATGATAAGACTTATCAAGGTCTCATGTCAAATAATTGAGGTCTCGTCCTAGGTAACTCTCACAGTCCAACCCACCCATACAAGATCCAGATAAGTAACACCGGGAATACTCGGTACCGTTCTTCCCAAAGGTTCCATCATAACACATTCTTTTATAATTAACATACCCATTTTTAAAACCCAAAGGTTTACAATTTAGATTTCCCCATTCACCGAAAATTTCAAATATCCCTACTTATTTGGATTCTTATTTCAAAAAAATCATCAAAAAACATCTCAAGGGATGTATAATCGATATTGAGCACAACCTAAAATACAGTACCTTCCATACTCAACCCACTCTACATACACTACCCGAATGGATGGGATAACATATATAGAACTAACCTCAACCATTCCTATCATAGTTAATGGTCAACACGGGGTAATCCAACTAACATAGATAAAAATACTTCATTAGATTAAATCTTTTTAAACCATCACATTTATACAATTAAATCCTTCCCCATTAGAAGAATTCCATTTAGAACTTATTACAACCAATATTCCAACTCATCATAACCTTCAAAATCATAGTTATTTAACCATTTTATGACCATAATTTGAATCTTTCTCTTTTATTAATAATTAAATCTTTAAAATTTATCACAACAATGAGTTTTATCCCATTTATAACTTTTATTTAAACACATATTTCATCAACCATTGATTTATATTCTTTCCATTTACTAATTTTCATCATCATTATTAGGCACTATTTTCCTCCAATTTTAATTAAAATAATATGAATTCTACCCTTCATGTCCCACACACCTGTCCCATTTTCTAATCATGATGCATGTAACCTATATACTGAGATTCTTAAAATAATACATGAATATAAAACCTCATTCCATTCTTAGCATGATCAAAATATCATAAAACCATCACATCACACAAAAAATGCATCACCAAATTTTGAAATATCATCAAATGTAACAATGCACAACAAGAACAATAATTCACACACTGGGGACTTGGGTTTTCCCTCATCCATGTGTTAGCTACTCCTAAGAATCAACTCATTACCAAGACCCAACACAACCTAATCTATTTTCTACCATCCCCAAATAATAATACCATAGAAAATAATTGCTCTGATATCACTTTGTAACATCTGTGACCTGGAAGGCACTAAATCGATTTCCTGAGTCGAGTCACCACATGACCTCATGCATGCCTCCTTATACACCAGAGATCTTTGACAAGTAGTGAGGATATAATAAGCCATGTTGGTTGACTATACCCTCTTTACAAGAGTAATACATATAAAATAAAAATGAGGTAGTGGAAAAAAAATGTAATTACCAAAGAAAATGCATATAAAACCATTTCCTAAATAGGGTACACGTCTAAAACCAAACAGTAAATATCCCAGGTCAGGTTAACTATGCCAAAAGTGAAGGAAACCCAAAATAAAAACAAATATCAGAATCCCCTAGACGATCCTAACTCCAAGTCTAGAACCTCATCCATACACATCCCAAGACTAAGTCAACTCTCTTGCATGGGCCTTTTCCCCTATATAAACCCGATACAATGAAGTCTTCTTAGGTACCCAATAGAGGCCTAAGTAGGGTGTGAGTATAAATCAGTAGGCCTCCACTAATGATTTATACAAAATATCTTATTTAAATTGATATTTCATGAAAATAATAAATAAATTATAATTAAATAATAAAAAATCCAGTGTTATTAGTTAATAATCTTTACTTTACCCCTTTCTATAATTTTACCATAACCATCATTCATGCCATCATCATTACATACTCAATTTTCATCACATGTTATATGGGTTAGACTTTTAAATCTTCTATATAGGGTTCTAAGGAAATTAATCACTATGAATAGGGGAAATAAATGAAGTCCTTATCTCACTAGGGGTAAAAACATCACAAAACAAATACATTTCACTCTCCTCGAAGCCTCAATCCTGGTGGTCTCATCGAATGAAACTGTTAGGGGAATAGATCATTTGTCCCCTTCCCTAACTCGTGAATTTTTTGGTGGAGTTTATAGACTTAATATAAATAAACCCATGGGTGTAGAACCTCAAGTTAATACCCCACACTACCAAGCCATGTGAAAATGATTATTTATCCAATCACCACACACATACCATATCATAACACATACTCAAAATAATAATCATAATAATAACAATCCATAATAATCAACATGGGAATTAATATTATTCCATAACCCTTTAAAAAAAATAATTTACATTACATATCCCATTTAACCAATTTCCCTTTTATTATTCCAAGATCACTAAGCACATTAAATAATTCCCATACATTATCCCATTTAGAAAACTCATCCATTTCCAAATTTTACCCCTTTTCACCCATTCCACATTTCACATGAAATAAAACCATCTATGCATTATGTGTTTGATTTATAATCCATTTGTCACATTCACATTAATCCAATTAACACATTTAGAATATTTAACAATCACTATTCATTATCCCATTTAACACTTCTATAAAATTATAAGCCTTTACTCTTTCACCAATTATTATTTACATGTATTAACCCAACTATCCCATTTTTTATTCATAAGCCTTAGACCATGAACCAAATACCTTTTACATTTCATATTTGATACAACCCATTAGGATTTATCAAAATAACATCTTATGTCATTATCCTAGCCTAGACACACCTATCAGTGTTCCTATTTTGACTTAAATTAACATATCAACATGTTCATCATGTCTCTATTTTATCACACATCAATTCCATGTTTTAAATTACCAATGTCAAGGTTTGGGAATATCGACACACACCATGGGTGGCCCTATATTAGTTAGATCATCCTCCATGCATCACATGGGGTCCATGAGTGGTTCACATCACCATTTAGACAACCATTTTACCCATATATCACTAATGGAATCAACACACACCTATATGGAACTAATAACACAAATACACATGCTCAAATCTACATCAAAACTATGGGACATAAAATGTTGATAACCTACGATTAATCCAATGATGAATGAACTCTTAATTATAGCCTTAGATCAGAATTTAAACATCCTTTAAAGCCCTAACCTAGGTTCCACTATAAAATAGGGTTTTATATATTTAGAAGAATATGGGACGACCTATAAACCCTAATTCAGATAAATTAATCAATAAGAGAGTTAGACATATTGGGAGCTTCGATCCGCAACAAACGGCCCTCCAAACGACCATGAATTGAAGGATAACCACCCTTGGGATGCTTGGGTAGATTTTGTTCATACCTAGGGTTGAGAGGAGAATAGAGGAGAGATAAATCAGGTGGGGATCTAAAAATCCCGATATAGAAAAACATTAAATTTTCAATGTTTAATGGGGCACACAATATACCTGCTCAGTTTTCCAAACCATCTGTAAACAATGTACAAGTCGTCGTCTAAGGGAAGTTGGGTCACATAGTTACCTTGGAAACTCATCATGGTTTGAAAACCCATTATCTAACCATGTGTAATTTCATAGTACAAGTTTGAATAGTTTTCTTAGGGAGGCTACATGGTTTAATTAACTATGCGCCAACTATGCGCCTTGTAATGGTTTTCCTAGTTTTTCTTTTTCTCATGACTCCATCTCTCAGAACGCCCCTAAGGACCCTTATAAACTTGGTGAACATTTAATTAATGAATTCTAAGGGATTTAAACCAAAAATTTAAAAATAGAATTACCTCCACTAAAACCATGATCTTACATAAAGATTGAAAAATACATGTTCGATATGGGTTCTCATCCTTGACCTATTTACACATGATGTGCCTCGAGATATACACATCCACCATCATTTCCATGATAGAATACTATAAATGAGTTCATAATTCAATATAATTTTTTAAAATTCTAATAATAGAATCCCATTTAGAGTGGTGGTATATAGAAAAAATCTATTGTTTGAATGAAAATGAAAAAAGATATCTTATAATTACAAAATAGTATCATCATATCATTTCTATCAATCAATGGTATCTAATACATTATGATTTTACATAACTTCAAGGAAATATAGACCCAATATTTGATCATAGTTAACAATATCTACTATATTAGGAATGATGGTAAAATAAAAAACCATGACTTCATTCTTATCATTGAAATCCAAGTACATATCAATAATCATTGTAATCAATTTACACATATCACATGAATCTTTGGATAAATTGTTTTATGACATACAGTTTAATGCATCATCCATGGAATTCCATTTTCTATGTGTATAAACCATTTTATAGTAAAACATTTGGAGATATTCCATTCATTCCCTTTTTTAATGGTTCAAAACACATTGGGAAAAGATTTGTTTCAAAAGTTTATAGTATGTAAACATAATGAATTTCCGACTAAAAATATAGTGATGAAACATTTTCAAAACATGTAATATCATCATATATTCTAATTTATACTTTATATAATTATGTTCATAAATTCATAGTTTTCATGATCCATAAACAATCATATTATCTCCTTTCCGGAGAACTCAACCAAGTAAAAACCATATTCCTCCAAAATAAACACATATACTTTATAATTTTCTAGAAACAGAATAATGGGTTTAAAAGTGAGCATTTCTATTAATCTCCTAAAATAATTTTTTAAAATAATATCCCCAGTAGAATGGAGTTCCCATTCTCATGAGTTTTACCGATAGAGATTCATGGTGTGTGATGTCCCAAATAAAGAGAATAAGTTATCATGTTAATCCCAAAATGATGTGTATCTCAATTAAATTCATCAATGTCTTCCAAAATAACCTATATATGAAATATTAATACACTAATATTATAAATTAAATTTCCTAGGTAGAAAACTTCATGCATCTAAAAATCACATTTATATAATTTATCAAAAAATTGGTAATCCTGTATTTACAAAACACAATATCTATATCATCATCATATTTTTTATGATTTTGAGAATACCCTACAATTTCATCAAAAAAATCCACAACTAAAGAGTTTAGGTTCCACTAAAATACATGATTCATTGATTTCATGAAAACCACTGGTACATTTGTAAGGAAAATATTCATGACCATAACAAATCTTGAAATCCTTCTTTAGTTTAACCACTTACCAAACCTAAAGTTGGTGACACCTATAATATAGTAACATTTAGATAAAAATTTGGCCCCATTTAAATGATCCAAATAGTAATGAATTTGAGGTGGTGGATAACTATTTTGTATCAAAGACAAATTTCACAAATAAAAATCAACATAGAGTCTCAATAGTCAATATTCTCTATTGTAAAAATGTAGTGGGATAACCCACGGTGATATGATCATTCTTTTGAACCCTTTAATTTTTATCTCCTCTAATTGGATCATCGACTAATTCAATTATATTGGTAATATTCTTTATGACATATATAAAATAATATGTTTTTCCTAGATAATGATAGATAAAGATTTCCTCTTCTCTATTAAGAAAAAAACAATGAAATTTTTAGGAAACATGTTTTCATATTGATACAAAAAGGTAAGAAAATTTCTAGTCTCTCTTATTTTATTAGTTACCAAAGTTAATACTAATAATTTATATGATATTGTTCCAAAAAATGGTTCAAAAGGTGATACTTTTTTATCTTTACATCACAAAATATTTTAAAGATATGTGACATCCCATCAAGGGATGTAAAAATTACAAATCATGTATACAAAAAATATGGACCTTGAGATCAACTGATCAATCCATTCCCATGATCAGTTCAATGAAATATACGTCCAAAATATAAAATTTCCCATAATGAAAAACACCATCAATTGTTATAGTGAATGATGCATAGTTAAATCCCTTATGATCTCACATCATGAGATGATTCAGGATACACATCACATGTCATGTCATATTGATATGAAATACCATTTTTTCAATAACTTTTTAAACAATACATTATTGGGATACACCAGTATCATATAGAACATATATTAGAGTGGAGTTAAGAATAATGTGACCTTATATAGTTAAAGGACGTGATTATTCTTTTGTGATCATATTCTCATCACCATGAAACTACTTTATCACTTCCCATTGTTCCTTTATTTGATGTTTTATTTTCATTATCGATGAATTTAGTTTACTCGAGTAGTTACCCATATTTTAAATCTTCTAAAGAAGGGGTATATTTTGACATGATAATATAGTTGATGCATAAGATGTTCGAGAAAAAATATATTTATTTCAATAAAATAAATTTCACATTATATGAAAATAAAACTAGATATGTCTCATATTATTATAGTTGGAACATGATCTTGGTGGTGCAATAAATTCTCTCAGCATAAGATCAAACAAACCACATTGAAATCATCTAGGATTAGTAGTGAATCATTGAGGAATGTTTATTGAATCTATGGTCTAATTCTAAAATTCTCTAGTATCATGGAATTAAGTTTCTATCTTCCCATTATTCCCTTCATTAGGTTTCCCATCTATTCTTATAGAGATAAATATGCTTCCTCCATTTGGATAACCAAAGATATCCCTTGCATCCATAATATCTCTATTATGCATCTCTACACAATTAGTAACACTAATAATACCACCATCAAATGAAGTTATTTTCTCAATTTAGACTCAATTATCCATTCCTTCAAGGATGCACTAATATCTACTTATTAAATTAAATGTTCTATATTCATAAAAATAGTTACACATTCAATCATATATAATTTTTTTCTTAAGGATGGTGGAATTTTTCTTCCTGACTATGTTTTTCATGTGAGGATATAATTATTTATTGAACTAATTATCAATATATGATAATATAAGGGCTTGGTGAACATTATTTTGGATAGCTAAATAACACCATTGGTATAAAATATCCTCAATCATGTAGACTATTGGATATACTATTAGATTAGTCTAAGATCCAATAAATTATAAAAACTTATTCTTTATCATACACCACACTTTTTAATTTTCATGTTCTGAATCCCAGTGAAGGAATGGTGGGTTATTTTTCATAAATTGTATAGAAAAATATTTTGTCCATAGTTTTTTATTTTAATTTCCTTCATAAACATCATGAACATATTTAAAAATAATATGAACACGTTTTTGATTCACCTGTGTTTGAGGTGAGACCATAATCTCGGTGACCACTTATTATGGTTTTCTATGTCATCCAACTAGTAACATTTCAATATTAACTGAAAAACAACCACTTAGTATGTCACATATAACTGATGTATTATAAAATTTTAATCATAAAAATTACAATCATTATTAACACCTACCAGAAATCAAGAAACATAACATGAGAAATGAATCCCAAATGGTAGGTTTTTTTCTCTATTCATTGTATTCCACAAACATCATATAAACCCAAAAATATGATCTAATAAAACTCCTAGATGTTTCATAGAATATTTCTTGAACCTGAACCATCATAGTAACATAATTAGTAGTATAATGAAATTAGCGATATATTTTTAAATAGAGACTTGTACTTTTTATACATAGATATTTTATCCTAGTAAATGAATATTAATTGCAAAAAAAAATCATCCCCATAGGAATAGTTCATGTCTAATATCATTAAAAACATTGTTTCATAAATAACAAGTTTATAAAATAACTACATTTTCTCCTAATTATAACTTCATAGATACCACCATTTTGGGTATGTCTTAAATATGACCTTTATAAATAACTTGTGAAAGAAAAACACATGAAATGGGGAGTTATGATACATAGTAAGGGTAAATAAGGGAGATATTAATGATCAAATAAGCATAACATGAGTGAAAATGGTATGTGAACATGATCATAATAATTGAAAACCTTTCCCTATATATCACAAATATTAATCTTGAGTAATTACATAAAAATTATATTATATAAGATATGAATAATAAATAAATAAAAGAACATGAGTCATGAATGCATAATAGTAAAATAAGGAATGGAATTGATTCATTCACATGAGGATAGAAAATATTTTCCTTAGTAGTCACGAATCATTTCCAAGGCTATCATAGTGTAATGGGTTTACTCACCAAACAATCGTAGTAGTCATGGTTCACTCCCATGACTATTGTAGTGGATAGAGTCCCCTAGTAAACATGTTTTACTCCCCATTATTTTCTTTTTTATCTCATGAGATTTTAATATTTACTTAATTCATTTGAGGGAGATATAGGTCAAAATTAAAACATAATGAAAATCATATATATGTGTAATATTAAATTATAATAAATTCAATCTCATTTAAAATGCCTCAAAGTGTCTAGTGATTCAATGATAAGGTAAGATAGGTTTGTAACCCCAAAAAACAATATAATATAGACAATTTTTTATGTCATATTATACCTTATATTTTTTATTAACTCTTAGTTAACCAATTTTAATTTTAATCATGATAATAAATTTTTCAATATTAAAGGATTGTTGTTTTTACTTATAAGGTGATAATTGAAAATTAATTTCCCAATTTATAACAGTTTAGAAAATATAATATCATCCAATACTTATTTAAATATTTCTATGATTTTTAAATAATTTAATAGTTATTATTTTGAAAAGTTATCATTGGCGTCAATTTTGACATTATTCATCTGGTTTTTCATGAAATACCTACAGAAAAATATTCAATTCAAATATAATAAGTTAAAAAAACACTAATAAGTCATATTATCATATAAAATTCATAGAAAAATATAACTTACTAAAATTATTTCACTTTTAATGTTTTCAAAATAATTTATTTTACATTCTCGTTATTTAGAAAAAATTAGTTTGGGTGTTGTGTAAGCATTAAATTTAAGAATATAATACCTAAAAATATAAATAAATTACAAATGTGAATAAAACATAATGATGTACAAAATTATGATAAATTTTTATTCACAGCTATGTTTTTTACCCATGTAAAAATATAACATATTTATAATACTAAAAACACGCATTTTGTATGTTTATTTAAATTATATAATATAGAAGTCATTTTCATGTACATGTGTCTATTAAAAATCTCAATTTAGTGAATATAGCGGTAAAGGTAAAAAAATGAATAATATTTGTAATGAAAAATCATTCCCATATCATTTATTTTAAATGTAGGTTAACGTGATATAACCTTTACTAGGGTGATCAATTTTACAATGATTACCATTCATATTGATCTATAATAAATAGGGCCTATTTACTAAAATTTAACCTCCTAATTATTAATATGTAAAAAATATATATAACTCAATAAAAATAAATAGATTTAATTATTTTTAATGAATGTGTGCAGAATGTGACAAATAATGTTTTTAGACATAATATAATTTTTTTCATAAAACTAGATTAATTTTTATTCAAGGCATAGAAAACAATTTATTGAATATATTGTGTGAAAGAAACTATTTTTCATAAAAATATATCTTATTCTATGAGATGATTTTTATTTTCATTTATAATTAATTGATAACCAATGAATTAATTTTATATAGATATAATGATACATTTAACATGATTCAAATTGTTTTATTCATACCCACAAATCCAATAGGTATGATATAACTATCATTTTAATTAATAACATTTTAATACTATATCATGGTTTTTTTAACCTCTATGTTTCATGTATCATAAGATATTAATGAAATAAAATTATTTAAATGGATATATTTCCTTAAAAAATTTGGGGTGTTACATTCTAACTTCTTAAAATGTATATTTCCATCAAAAATAATCACAGTAATAAAAAATATGAGGATACTTCTACCTCATCATATCCTCAGGTTACCATGTATCTTTCTCACATTGGTGGTTTCACTATATAAAATTGACTAGGAGAGTGGTCCTATTTTTTTTGAACTTTCACTCAATGATCCTAAATCTCAACTAATTGTTCTTTATAAAAATTACCTTTCTTTAGCGGTATGACCAATTATTTTAGTACATGTTATGGATTTGTTTTGTATTTCATTAAGAAATATACATGGAACACATTATAAATATGAGAGAGATTTGGTGGAAGTGTTAATTTGTAAGATGTCTTCTCGATATGATCATGAATTTCCAAATTACTGATATACCTATGGCCTAGGATTCTCTTCTTTCAAAATCATATTTTCCTCTACTAGGGAGAAATTCATAAGAATACCTTGTCATCAACCTCAATCTATAAATATTTCTGATGATTTTCAACATAACTTTTTCATCGACATTGAGATGCTCTTATGAGCTTCTGAATGGAACTATACATCTCTTCCAATTCCATGGATATATCAGATCTCCTTTTCTTCACTTCTCAATCTTCATTCGATTATGAAATATATTTTTACTTATTACCATATAGGGCTTCATTAGGATTGATCTGAATATTGTAGTGAAATCTATTATCACATGAAAATTCTACCAAAGGAAGTTGTCGATCCCAAAAAAATAGATCCATAGAGAAATCTCTCATAATGTCTTCTAGATTCTAAATGGTCCTTTAAAAGTTACCACATTTTTTAGGATGATATGTAGTGTTGAAAAATAACTCTATATCCAATTCCTATTGAAAACTTATCCAAAACATATAGTTAATGTAATGCCCTGACCCCAGTTACCCAGATTCGGTGCATTATTACATAACATTGGCATGATCATAAAAGATCAAGTCTCAAAAGACCGATTAGTTTAGTATCCTTAGAATCACTAGATACATTCATAAAGTTTACATTACATCATAAAGTGAAAAACTACAACAACATCTTGTGTCCATAGACAACACTCATATCCCCTCATACTATCCCTGCAGGTCATTCATAAAATACTTCTTCACATCCTGGGAAAAATAAAACATAGAAAGGGGTAAGCTCAGATGCCCGGTAAGGATAACAATATAGTGGAAACTTTATTAAATAAGCATAAACATTTAAGTCAATGTATAACTAAAACAAAATCCTTTTAAACTTGAACTTCAGTATAATATGGCAGAAATAAAATTAAATAATTCCATTGACTTATTCACATGGATATTCTACTAATCGAATAATCACATGCAATATCAATAACCACTTTCATAATGATGGAATGCATAATGCCAGACTATCATACCCACATAGTCAAGGCCTTGTGCCATGACTACAAATAAGATTTTCTCAAGGCCTTGTGCCAAGACACTGGTTTGTCTCATGAGACCTACTGATGCATCGAGGAGCTGTAGCGGGCTCCACCCGTCACTTATTAAGTCCAATGCATTCCTCGTATGAACAGGTTTAAACGAAACATAAACATTCGTATTAAAACTAGTATACGAAATTTCAATACTTTCTCCATAAACCATGAATGGTATAAAAATAACACATCCACAATCAAACATATCACAAAATCTTAAATACTATATGGAAGTTTTGTATTATAATAAATCAACTTCAAATAAGCTTAAAATCCATCAAAGGATGTTGACATAGATGAAATCAAAACTATTTGAGAGAAATATCGCTTTTTTGAAATCGTTTAAAAGCCACATAATTAAAAAAATTAATTTGAAAATATTCTTATAATCTTTTAAGGGAAGCTTCTACAATTTTATAATGGCGGAAAATAGCCGCACCCACCGTATAAGTTAAAAAAAATACATTCTTACCTTAATTTTGTCGAAAAGGTTAAAAAGGAACTTGTTTGGAAAACGACGGAAAGATTCCTTTATAAACCTCTTATAAAAAGTCAAACAAGGGTATAAATGAATTTAACCCATATTCTATAAAATAGTAAGAATTTTTTGAAATACATTTTTAAGAAACATGGATGTGGATGATAAAGAGGTCCCAATAGATAATTACGTATAAACAACCTCGGATAATGAATAGATTGTGAAATAAACCCTTACCTTATACTTTTCCTTAGTTGAGGGTAGGTTAACCTCCTGTATGATGGTGAAATAATTGTTATTAAATTATACAAGAAACATATACATTAATATGATGTCATATATGATCTTTTAACATTGCTTTGTTAATAATATCTTAGTATTATCGTCGTTTCGGGTGTTAACTTACTCGTTTTCTTTTATATGTTTTATTATATAAGACATGTTTTTTATGGATAGGTTGTATCTTATTCATGTCCAGAATTATATTAAGTCTTTAAACATTATTTTTAATCATAAAATGAAAATTATTCTTGAATGGATATGATGGGGAATGAATCTCATCGCGTTCGTGGAGACGGTAGTCCGTACGTACGCACGAGCAACAATATCATTCTTTTGATATTAAAATAATATATAATTATATTTTATATCATATATACATAATAATTATCATGTTATATTTATTATTTACATCAATTACACATCATTATCATACCCATCCAAATAATAATGTTTTGAATAACAATTACACCACGATGTGGAGACGGTAAGTCGTACGTACGCACGTATGGTGAAATGTCATTCAAAATATGGATAGAATAATAAATATGGTTGTACCATATTTATAATAACATTAAAGTATATAGAATATACTGGAGTTATTAATTTATAATGGAAATAACAAAGAAATAAGAAGTTGAAGAATAAAGGAACTTGAAAGAGGGTGGTGAAAACATTACCTCTTCTTCGGGTTCTTCCTTTTGATTTGATCAAAAGGGCTCCTTAGGTTGTCTTTCTAATCAAAATAAGGCCTCTAGGTTTAAGTGAGGGAAGTTGAGAGAATATTTGGGAAGGTTTTGGTCAAGCGAAAAGGCTTTGAAGGTGTGAATTAGAGAGAAGGGGGAGTGCCCTTTTATAAGAGGGGTGAGGGGCACCTTAGGAAAAGCTAGAAATATTATTTTATAATAAATTCATATTCGGTTTATAATGGCTCCAAAGTGGATTATTCAAATTTTATGGTGGGTATGGGTTGAAAACCACCCAACAAATAGGTTTTAGACTGGTTTGGGTCACTATATTCACCTTATCTTTTAGTTTTAACTCTTAGTTAATTAGTTTCACATTTACCATGTCTCTTTGTATTTTTATATTATATGGTTAATAAACATACTATAAACATCCAAGAGAACCCAAAGTGGTTCATTAATAATACAAATATCTTTATATAAGTCTCTTGGCCGAACATTAGATTTTTAGGAATTGAATATTAATTAATAATATAATATTTGTTTTAAAAACTCTTTTATGTCAATTTTGAAACTATTTGGTATTTGATTTTTGTGAAATTCATAACAGCATGATTACTTCGAAAAAACTTAATTAAATCAATACTAACATGTCATATTAACCTATAAAATTAGTTTAATTCATAAAAATTCTCAAATTACATTTATTTTGATATTTATAATATCAATTATTTTATTATTTCACTAATTAGGTAATTACTGCATCACCATTGTGTCATAAATAAATTAAATTATTTAATGTCTAAAAATTATAAATAAAATACCATTATGTAGGAAATATTTTTATATTTCTAATGATTATTTATAATATAAT
Source organism: Viscum album (assembly GCA_963277665.1). NCBI lineage: Eukaryota > Viridiplantae > Streptophyta > Magnoliopsida > Santalales > Viscaceae > Viscum > Viscum album. Next base: position 1,278,429,673 of record OY728121.1, on the reverse strand, counting down.
TTTTCTTATGTATAACCCAATATTAAAAATTTTTTATTTATTAAACTTTGATTTTAACTCTTTTAACTCTTCTTTGAATTAAATAATAATAAATGTCCTAATCTAATCCAAGTGGACCTAAATGATAATATTTTATTCCTAAGGATGTTTTTGGTCTATATACACTTGTACAATAGAATTAGGATATGTTTTAAGGTAATATTAATATCATTTTTACCCTTAATTACCCTATTTACTTTTAACTGTGGTAAATAAAAGTAAAAAGTTACTATTCACCAAAAATTATTTTTATCTTATTGAACCACATTTTACTCATTAATATTAATCTTGTCTCTTGGATTTTTGAAATTCCACTCACAGAAGCAGTAAAATTATGTTTTATGTGAATTTGCAAATTCTTTTAGGAGGTGGGTAAAAGACGGTGAAAAGATCAATAAAATTTTTATATATCTAAAATTATTCTAAACTAACTCCAATGAATTACATTGAACATATATAGGTATTATGTATCTATTTTGACCTTAATTAAATTTAAATATAATAAATAATTATTTAAATAAAAATTCGGTTTTAAACTATAACTCAGTGTTTTTCACTATTCATCAAAAATTGAAAATTTTCAGAAAGATACCAAAATTTCACCCTATACTAATTTAGCTATTCCAAATCCAAAAATGAAGTCCATTTTGAAATATAAAATGTATAAAATTTCAAAAAGTGGGTATTGCTATTTATAACGGCTAGTTTGATTGATTGTGGTGTGTGTTAGAACTCGAAGTTATGTACAATACACGCTACTGTATTATTCAAAGAGAAGTGTACCGTAGAAGCTTGGGGTGTTACATTCTCCCCTCCTTCAAATAATTTCGTCCTCAAAATTTCTATAATACTACCACATGAAAAGACTCGGGTGATTCTTCATCATGAGTTCCTCGGGTTCCCACGTTGCCTCTTCCATTTTATGGTTTCTCTATAGAACTTTTACCAAATGAGTTGTCCAATTTCTTTGCACTTGTTCTCTTGTATCAAGAATCCTGATGGGATCTTATGTATAACCCTATATTAAAAATGTTTTAGTTATTAAACTTTGATTTTAACTCTTTTAACTCTTCTTTGAATTAAATAATAATAAATGTCCTAATATAATCCAAGTGGACCTAAATGATAATATTTTATTCCTAAGATTGTTTTTGGTCGAGATTAACTTGTCAAATAGAATTAGAACATGTGTTAGGGTAATATTAATATCATTTTTAACCTTAATTACCCTATTTACTTTTAACCGTGGTAAATAAAAGTAAAAAGTTACTATTCACCAAAAATTATTTTTATCTTATTGAATCACATTTTACTCCTTGATATTAACCGTGTCTCTCAGATTTTCGAAATTCCACTCACAGAAGTGGTAAAATTAAGTTTTATGTGAGTTTGCAAATTCTTCTAGGAGGTGGGTAAAAGACGGTGAAAAGTTCAATAAAATTTTTATATATCTAAAATTATTCTAAACTAACTCCAATGAATTACATTGAAATTATATAGGTATTATGTATATATTTTGAACTTAATTAAATTTAAATAAAATAAATAATTATTAAAATAAAAATTCGGTTTTAAACTATAACTCAGTGTTTTTCACTATTCATCAAAAATTGAAAGTTTTCAGAAAGATGCCAAAATTTCACCCTTGGCTAATTTCGATATTCTGAATCCAAAAATGAAGTCCATTTTGAAAGATAAAATGTATAAAATTTCAAAAATTGGGTATTACTATTTATAACGGCTAGTTTGATTGGTTGTGGTGTGTGTTAGAACTCGAAGTTGCGTACAACACACACTACTGTATTATTCCAAGAGAAGCGTACCGTAGAAGCTTCGGGTGTTACAGTTAACCCTGAAATCCCAATAAAAAATGTTTATTGGTACACCATGCAATAATACCACATCATTAATGTATAACCATGTAAGTTTATCAAGATAAAAATATTCTCTAATGTAAATTATGTATGTTGATTTCATAAGTATATTGACTAATACCCATATAGAATTATTCCATTTAGATGTTTTGGGTATATCAATGACAAAGTCACTATTAATGTTTTCACATAATCCTTCTGGTATAGGTAATGGTTGTAACATCCCCTTATAATTTTGTCTCTCAACGTTAACTTCATATCATACCAAGCACCTAGAAACATAATCCAAAATATCTCTATTCATGTAACCACACTATAAATACGTATTAAAATAAATATACTTCATTGTTATTCTATAAATAATATAGACTGAAGAACTATGATCTTCATCCATAAAACCCTTCTTCTAATCTAGTATATAAGGGACACATAAATGGTTCCTAAACCATATTATTCCATTACAATAAATATTTAACTTAAGAACATTTCTTACCATATTTTATATCTCTACATATTCCTTCTACACCTCTTTAATATTAACATGGATTTATGTTTAAACACTCATTTGATAGAGATAATATTTTTTACATTCCTTCAATATTTCATGATCTATAATTCATATGCCTATAAATTTTAGTTATTTTTTAATCCTCATCATATATAATCTATCATTATCTGTTTGACACAAAACATCTATAATATTGTTCAAATACCTTTTGTGGTAATGTATTGAGCATTCATAATAAGTAATCATTGACAACTATCTTTTTTGGAGAATTTTTCACCCTATTTCACTGAAAATGTACATTAAAAATATTTCATCATTATATTTTTTAAACCTTTCTCAATAGGAATAATTCAACCATACCTTGAATTTAAAAATTACCACCTCTAAATCCACTTCAAGAGTTGAATAATAATTCCCATGTACCATCAATTTTTTCGAGGAATTAGTTATAACCAATTCATTATCTAATAAAATTTAACAAATCCATTATTGGATAAAACACTATCGATTCCAAAATTTTCTCCATTTTAGGTTATTCTAAGAATAGGTTTGATAACAAGGCTTCACTTCAGTTACATAAATAATTCATAGCCTACATCCATCCAAAAGGACTTGTCTCACTTCCATGTGAAATTGTTGAGTAAATTCAATAGTCATGAAAATTTCTTTATAGATCACAAATAATATCAAGAAAAAATCATAAAACTATAGATATCAATTATAGTAATTTGTTTAGGAAAATTTCCAACAACTACTATCATTCAAGGGTGTACTAATATATCTGAACATTATATTATATTTCCCAAGAATGAAATAATAAAAATGAAAAATTAATACTTTGTAAATTATTCTGAAATTATCTCCTTCCATAAGGTGTTTAACACAATTATCCAATGATAATCATGCTCTTAATTAATCATTGAGTATATAAAAATATCATCTAAAAATAGTACCACAAACTGATCATGGTAATCTATAAAGAATATAATTATTAAATCAATTAAGATAGTTTGGGAATTAGTAAGGCCCAAATTTATCAATATTAGTTCATAGAGATCATACCTTTTATGTAATTATTTTTTTGGGTATATATTCATTCTTGACCATGAATTATTGATATTTTGAATTAATATCAATCTTGGAAAATTATTTAGGTCAACACGAATGGAAAAACAGGTCATTAATACGGTGTAGGGGATACGTTTTCATGATAGTGATATTGTTAATTTATCGATAATCAATGGGGAGTGACATTGATCCATAATTCTACTTAACAAATGAAGCATGTTAACTCCAAGGTGATTTAATTGGCTAAGTGAATCCCTGTTTAATATTCTCCTCGATTTTCTTCTCCAATTCCTATAGCTCAATGTGGGGAAATCATTATGGACTCCTGGAAATATGTATATAACTATATGTGTTGTCAATTAAAAACTCAACTCCATTATTCATTTTAAGTCCTGAAACTCTTCAATATATAAATCAATAATCTTAGGAACGTTAGGTATGTATTCAATGTTTATTTATTCCATAATTATATGAGAAAAAAACTACCTTTGAATATAAATCTGGACCCATATGATTGATTTAATTTCCCATGGATGTTAATTTTTTTCATCATGTTGTTTGGAGATCATATTTTTCTTTAGAATATCAAATGAAATTTATCATCCTTGGAAACTTACATGGGTTTTATTTAATTAAATCCAACCTATGGACAAGACTTCATAAAATTAAAAAAGTAGAAGAATTACTATATATTTTTTTAAAAACATTCCCACAAACATCAAATAGATAAGAATCATTTACATGGGATTAGATCATTGTACCATTAGATGTTTTTACTACTAACTAAACATATGATTTTTAGATGTTATTATAATACCCTTATAAATTTCTATAGATATACAAGATTGGGTAGATCTATAATCAAATTTGATATTATTAGTTCTAGATTGGATGGTATGTTTAACTTTCAACAAATAATTATCATACCATTCATCAAAAATAGTCATCACATGAGATTTACCTTTGTCTCAGGGATTAAGTGTTTTTTGACATTAATAATCTTCATTATCCCTATGATTTGGTAACTAGTTTCAATAATTCCAATACTACTTTTATTTAAAACACTAAGTTATGGGTGGTTTATTCGATGGAGTTTTCACTCTATTCACATCATTATATAACTTCTTCTAATCACATTGGAATTCAATTTCACAATGACCTTCTTTTCCACACATGATATATCTACTAGTTACCTTAAGAAAATTCACCCATGATTCCTTTCACATTTTGAGCATAAATTAATTCTCATATTCTTCTCTATATGGTAGAACATTCTTTGAATTCCATTTTTTTCATTTCTTTTCAAATCCATGATATTGTTGGGTATCTCCATTATTAATATCCTCCTTGATAGTACATTGAATTATTTCTTTATTTCTAATGAATCCCCTAATAGATAACATGCTTAAAATATTTTTTTACTCTAATAATGAAACAATAAACCTTGTTTTCATGTTGGATAATAATTCCAGCAGCATAACTCACAACATATGTAAAATTCTTATAAATGTTACCAATGGATTCATCATACCTTTATTTCAAGATAAGTAATTATTTATCCATATTCTTCTGAAATAAGATCAAAATACTTATTGAAAAATAATATTTTAAAACTGTCCCACTCCATAGATTCAATTTTTAATTTTTATCTAGTGTTCTTGATAAGATTCCAAAACTATTAATGTTTTTCCTTCCAAACTACAAATAACTGGAATAATTTTCTCATATTTTGAACACTGTAAAATGGAATGTATCTTTTCATTGGTATTGAACAATTTCGCAATGACTAGTTGATTTTTGGAACCACAAAAGGAAGGTGATCATTTCATCATGAATGACTCAATAGAATGATGTCCCCTACTTCACATATTAGGAAGATCAGTATGATTCATAACATCAGAATTATGTGTGAGAATTGTAACAACATTTTTCATTCAAGATCCCAAAACAATTAGTTTTATAGGAAGAAAATAATTGCATTTTCTATTACATTGATCATTAATAAGATTCCTTCAGGACCCATACATTGTCTAAATCCAAGATGTGTAGTGGGATAAATAATAATCATAGTGGAAAACATCATAATATTGAAAAATAATTTATATTTTTTATAAATCATGACATATTATTCTATATATCCTTATTTTTATCCTAGATCATTCATAATCATTACCAGAACATTATGTTGTTTCTTTACACTATAACTTGTCTATAGGGTTATTAATAACGTTTTATCATCCTCATTTATAATGGATAACTAAACCTTTCTCTCATAATAATTATATCAATCCTTTCATTTCATACAGAGGTATTCTATCATAATAGATGAATATTCATTACATAAAATTTCATCCCATGATAAAATCATGTAGTTATATTATATTAAAAAACATTCAAACATGAAAACCTTTTTCATATAATATCTACATAATCTCCCAGATAGATCTTTAAAACTATAAGTCTTCAAATAAATATCATACATAAAATTTGTCTTCATGTCCTATGAAAGGAAAAATAAAAAAGGGTGAGATTTAATTCTAAATAAGGATAAATAAGGGAGATATGAATTATTATATAAAATATGAGAAAAATTGTAGGTGAACATGTGATTAACATTTTAATGATATAACCTACATATCATATATCTTAACCATGATTCATGAAATTAATATTGGTAGTTCATAAGAAATAAACTATAAATTAATCAGTGAACATGAGCAATGAAACCATGAAATTTTCATAAGAAATTTTTATTTTTTCATACACAAAATCATATAAACTCATTTAATTATTAGTAATGTCTCATTTCTAGGGGTATCATAGTGGAATGGGTTTACTCACCACACCAACTCAGTAGTTAGGCATCACTCCCAAGTCTATCTTAGTGGACATAGTCCCTTATTGAAGTGGGTTCATTACCCATTATAGAACTGTTTATCATATGAAATATCAGTATTTACCCATTAAATTAGAGGGAGATATATATTCCTTCAATCACATAATTAAAATCATACATAGGTGTGAAAAAATATCACAAACCATTCATGATATGAGAACCGATGAAATAAAATGAGGTTAAAAAAATTCACAATTGGATAACATGTGGAAAGGGACTGGGGTTCATAAAAAACATTCCATCATAAACATAAACCATCTAGAGAAATAATATAGTCGGTATCCATGAATAATATTCCCAATAAATCATTAAAAATTTATTGAAGAAAATAACCATTCAATTTTTAAATGACTTATAAAAAAACTATACAAATATAATTGAAAAACCTTTCCTTAAAAATAAGTATGTAACCTTTTAAAGGAATCATGAAATAAAAAATTAATCATGATGGAAAGAAAATTCAGTCATGTGGTATTATTTAAAAAAAATTACTTTATGATTTTTTTTCGAAAAGTGACAAATTAACTTGTTTGAAAAATGTGAAAAAGAATTATTTTAATTTTTTTTAAATAATACATAGGTAAAAATGAATTTAATATATCATAATAGAATATTAAAAACCTTCTATAATTTTTTTTTAAAACATTTATAAATAATAAAAAGTTTTTTTACTGAATAGATAAATAACTTCAATTTTAATTAAAAAAATATTTTTAGTATCTTGATTACATATGATGAGGAAAATGAAATAAAAAATTTTATTTTAATAAAATAACCATAGGAGAATAAAATTCATGATATTCATTAGTTATATATCATAATATTTCACCATATGAAAACATAATAATAAAAAATCACAATAAACAATGAAATTGTAACATAAAACCTTTCCTTCGAGATCCCCTTACACTAAAATAACACTGACTCCAATATAATCAAATTTTAATTTATTATAATTATATTATAGTTTAATGCTCATATTTATAATATCATTTCTATTTCAACACCTATTTTATCAATAATTTTTTTATAAAAAATTTCATTTCCAAGTTATAACTGTTTCATTTATCTTGAGTGTTTCAGTTCAGTAATTTCAGTCCTTGTTTATTTATAATGATTAGATAATATAAAAAGAATTAATCATAAAATAATTATCATATATATTTGTTATATTTATATTTTTTGTCATCCATAATGTTTTAAAACATAAAAAATTAATTATAGATTTAATGGAGACAGTAGGTTTTATGTACGCATGAACCATATTATCATTTTTCAAAATATGGAATGAAAGAAATTAAAATAGTAAATCAATTTTATTAGATAATTATTATATCATATATATCACATATATTTATAAAATTAATCATCATCAGTGTCTAATTAAAATATGAGTGATAAAAAAATAACATTGCTTTGTGGAGGTAGTAGAGCACACGTACACACGAGAAATGTTATCATTTCCCAAATAATTTATGGTAAGAAGGTATAAATAACATAATAATTATAGAAATATAATTGTTTCACAAATATAATTTATAAAAATTAAAACCATAATAATAAAATCCATAATATATGGTGATGAAAAATGAATTGTATCGTTATGTGGAGATGGTATGTTGTACGTACGCGTGAGGGATACTTTAATTTATCATTTAATAGAAAATATAGTGTATAATGGAGTTTTATTTTTCATAATAAAATTTCATATTATTTAGGATACTTAAGATAAAATTTTATGATATATACCATAGATATATAAGTGGTAAAGAGGAGTATAAAATAACAATATTTGTTAAGGAAATTTCATATTCTTTTATAGAAATCCTATATATCTCCTATAAATGGCTCTAGGGTTTGTATTTTGGGATACCATAACCTTCGTGAAGTGTCTATGGAATTTTTGAAGAGTAATTGATATGTTTTTGTCTATCTAGAAGGATCAATATGGATTAAATAAGTAAGATAGGTGGTTCCCTTTTATAATTGAGTTGATGGACACTTTTGGAATTTCACAAAATATTAAATTATAAAAATTCCTTATCATGAAGATTGCCTCCTAATGTATAGAAAATATAAGATAACGTATTATAAGTTTTTTTATCTCATCAACCAATATAATTTAGACATATATTGGTGTAATTTTATACATTATCATTTGGGTTTAACCTTAGTTAGACAATTTTAATTTTTACGATTGTCAAAACAATTACTTAAGTGTTGTAATATTTAAATATAAGGTTTGAATTGTCCCAAAAATAGATAATTTAAAACATTTTTAAAAATATAATATCAACCTTTTCTTACTTCAAGATTTATATGATTTCTAAATAATTGAATAAAATATTACTGTGATATAATATCATCATTGTCAATTTTGACACAATTCATTTAGTTTGACTTAAATGACATAAATAAACTCTTTAAATTATAATATAATAATATAACACAACATTAATATGTCATATTCACCTATAAAATTTGTGTAAAACTTTAACTCTCTAAAATTATATATCATTGAATATTTTAAAAATCATTTGTTTTATTGTCCGATTAAATAAGTAAATGATGTTTTCACATTGTGTAAGAATTTTTCTAAATATATATAGTCATAAAATTATAAATAAATTTCCATCATGAATGAAATTTTACTTTTCAAATTATTACTATTACCATTCATTCATAAGTAGTTTTTTATTTATATGGACATAGAAAGGATTGTTAAAACTAAGAGTATAACATTTTGTAACTTTCATTGATTTAAATAATATATTAGACCTTTTCATGGAAGAGTCTCCATTAAACAACTCAATCTAGTGAATAATGTGATAATGGTCGATTTCTCTTAAACCAATATTAATTATAATGAAACACTACAGTTTATCACCTATTTTTATTCTAGATTAACCTGATTTACCTTTTACCGAGGTGATAAATCTTACCTCTATTACTATTCATATTGACCAAAAAAATTGGAACATTTTTGAAATTTTAACCTCATGATTTTAAATATGTAATTAATTTTATAAAATACAATACATATAAATGGATGAAAATAATTTCATATTATGTTCTCAAAATTGGGAAAAAATTTCTTTTTAGAAAAATACAATTTTATGTGTAAAACAAGATTTATTTTTATCCCATTCTAGGAAAAATATTTGGTGTATGTTTAAAAAATTTATAAATTAAATAATATACTTATTTTATTAAAATCATTCACAACTAGTTATTAAATTATTATTTAAGATAAAAATACATTGCATTAAAAAACTTATTTTCCTAAAAAATATTTCATTTCCTTTCAAATATTTTCTATTTTAATTTATAATTTATTGATAAATAATGAATTAATTTTATACATATATAAACACAAATTCTTAAAAATCTATTTATTCTTATGCACACCTAAAAATTAAAGGTTTGGGAGATAGCTATCATTTGAAATAATAATCTTTTAATTGTATATCACGATTCATTTAAAATTGGTGTTTTGTCTTACAAAAGTTTTCAAAGAAATAAAATTACTTAAAGATGTATATTTCATTAAAAAAAATTGTGTGTTACGTTTTATGAAATACGTTTTATGTTCTAATATTTCCTTTATCATTTATATGAAACTAATATGAATAATTGACCATGATTGATACCATTTATAATATCCCAACCTAAACCATTTTCTTTGGAAAGGTTAGTGATTCCACTTTCTTTATGTGATGTCCCTAAGACATAAAATGCTATAAATAAATCACATTGTCTTAGAGAAACATTCATAGATGATTTTCTATTTTTATATTAAATATAACTAGATATAAAAAACTAATAAAACCAAACCCACTATATGATTCATGCAATTTAAATAATACAACTCAAATGACAAACTTATAGATATGACAATATTAGTATAAAAGTGACAGGGTATAGTATAGTGGCTCAAGAAAACCAAACGAAAATATTAATAAAGAGAAACTTATGTGGAATCACTCAAATGAATCCCTGAAAGAAACTCCATATCAATATTTTATGTGAGTAAGGAATCATTATACTCTACTAAAAAAATGAGACCATTCCTTTACCAGTGTCATGTAGAACAACATGTTCATAAGCACCAAAGTGAAATTTCAGGTGTTGAGTAATCATACCAAATAAAAATTTATTCAATATGTTCTAACACACACCACTAAGATAATATTTATGTTATAAAATATTTTCTACAAACTTATGGGTGAGAATATCAAAATAGTTTATCATAACAAATAAATATTATTTGAAAAAAATAAAATAATAAAATTAGTTCAATCTTTTCGTTCCAGATGTAATACACATCAATGTTTCACACACACACATTCATACTAATTAAAAATCACAATACTCTCGATAGGTAATCCATCATTTAAGATACTATCAATTTCTAATATACCATTATATGTAACTAGAACTGAGTTGTTGGTCCATACAAACAAGGTCTCATAAAATATAAATATGAACACAAGCCACCCATGTATGATAATACCATAATCCATGATTCATTAAATAGAAAAAATTATTATTTTTTAAAAAAATTTAAAAAAATTAGTTTCATTATCAATGTTTTTAAAACAAGACTTCAACAGGGCTCAAAAAATATCTTTTAAAAATATAATTAATAAAAAATAGTATAAATTTCGTATAAAATTAAATTTTCTAACACACATAAAACATTTATTTTCTACTGAAAATAACATCAATGAAATTTTGAAATCCATTTAATCTAATTAAATAAATATATTAATTATAAATAATACACCTACCTAGAGTCCAATGATGTAACAAAAAAAAGAGACAATAATAATAACTCTAATACCAATTTATCACCTCCCAAAAAAGTCAATAACCAAGATGTGGAAAAAAAATCAAGAACTCATATAAAAACCTATTATCTGAAATACCCATCAATAAAATAATTCAATGGATTTAAAAAGGAATTTTCTGGTTATTCTCTTCATTAAAATCCATCAATGATGACCCCACATGGATCTTATAAGCATCAATCATGATAGTATCATGAATCGGTCATTTCAAAAATAGATTTGACTATCGCCATGCCCCATTTGATCCAAAACATATATCATCTATTTAAACATGAGAGATACAGGGGATATACCAAAACTATCAACCACACCCTAGTGTAAAGGTCACCCCCATTTTAGGCTCACCATAACTTAGACCATGTCATTGTGAGGCCTATATAGTAGTGGTCCACATAATTCCACCCAAGGAACCATTCCCTCAACCACACCTAATAGTATAGTTTTTTTTCTTCCTCATGTTTCACATAGAAAATACTAGTACAACACACCAATCCCCACTTCTATTTTTTTGGCAATAGTAGACCTAAAATAAGACAATGTTCCACAAACACTCCATGAACCACAACCATGCTCCTTGAATCCAATAAAAACACATATGAAGGCATTATACAATAGGATATTAGAGAGCATACCTTATACCAAGGGTGCTACAACATCCCATGTTTTCTAAATTATTTCCCATCAATATTCCAATAAAAAAATTAATGAGTTGAAAATTGATGATTTGGAACTGTAGAACAAGTGATATAAATATTGGAATGAATGACTTGTGAATTTAATAAAAAAATATCTAGGTTTTTATTTAATAATAAGAATATATCATCCATAAACCTAAGAAATTATTATTTTGATATTGAATTATGAACATAGCTTATCTATCTTCATCCATCACAGAAGTGTTATGATATAATGAGATCATTTGTAGATATTCTAGTAGAAGTGCAATATAATAGAGATTCTTGAGTAAACTTCAATGTGTCTAGTGTATCTATATTCTATGAAAATGTGATAGAATATTTTCTAGATGATGAAAAAATTACCCATAAAAATATTCAAAATATAAAACATCACCATTGAAACTATCAAGGGTCATCTAAAATAAATAGAAAAGAAATAAATCCATATGTATTATGGTGAATTAACTCACCAAGAAAACTCACTTTATAACTATTTGAGAATACTTATCACTCAATCAGGACACCATGACATATACTAAGTATGTGGTAGGGAATTATGGGGATCACTTTTGATCATAACTAATCATAATCCAAATCCCACCACAATGTTCTGGAAGAGTCATCAATATGATCATAATACATAATTAATCATATGAAAAATATTTTCAACCAATTACTAATAGTAAATATAACAGGGTAATTTATAAACTCTAAATAATCTAGATATCATGGTAAATGGATGTTTACATAGGGTAATATAATATATTTCATTTTTTTTATTCTCACACAATAACAGTGTCAACTCAAGTATTTAGGTAGCCTAATATAAACCCCAATTTTTCAAGATATATATAACTCCAACATGGTAACATTAAGTGAATGAATTAATTACATTGGTACCTAAGCTTGTGGATGGGATGATATAGAATATTTATATTATTCAAGAACCTATTAAAGCTACTAATAGTTAGTGGAAGAGCAACACAGATAATCAATTATTAGATTTTATTTTTAAAGTTTTTCGAGAAAGTATTATATTTAATATCACCATCTTAGAGGGCCATGGGGTTTGAAAATAATTATAATATCATCACTTAGAACATTATTCCCTTGGGAATAATTTATTTCAGATCATTTTTCCCCTATCAACTATTACTACTTCTAAACCTAATTAAAGAACATGACGTGTTCTATATATTTCTATTCAGTATGTATATATTGCATCCCTCGCATCTAATAAATATATAGGTGGTATAAATTGAGGAAAGGATCTTTTATAAGTATAAAATAGTCAATAACATTTACCATATTCATAATGTTTTGTGTAATATGTAAATAAAACTACCAAATTTAATTTTTGATAAATAATAAGTATTAATAAAAACTGTGAACATGGGGGTGAAATTTTACAAATGTACATTCATTTATTTAATATCTTGGATATATGTTGATATTTTTATTTTCTATTTTTTATTAGGTGTAGAATGTAATGTCAAAAAAAATTCTATATGAATTTTTTGTTATGGATATATGAGTTGTATATGATTTAGTATAGATCACTTGAACCAAGTAATAAAAAAAATCCCAACTTTATTTCAATAATATAGACCGTTACATATAGAGACTAAAAAAATAATTTAAACATTAAAATATTTTATTTGGAGAATTATGAAATGTGAACAAAATCTGTAGTATATGACAATCCCATGTGTCATGGTCCCCTAGAACTATCACATCTAAGAATAATACAATAAACCATAGAAAACCCATTCAGAATATGATTATATTTTGTAAAAATATTAGAAAAGTCTATATGAAAACTATGTGAATGATTAATAAAGAGGTTAAGCAGTATTTATTGGAATTAAAAAACCAATATAACTAATGTAATTATTATAAGAAAATTTTAATTATGACATAACCTTTATAATAGTAATGTGACCATTGGAATAACATTATAACCAATAAAATAGAAAAGTGACACAAAAATAATATTAATAATATTAGTAAATATTAATGTTATTGATCCATGATATAAATACATATGTAACCAAAAGATAGTATGTAATGACTCGAGACCATCACATCTGAATCCGGTATAAAAAAACTATATATTTACAAAAATTAATAACTAAAAAATATACATCCCTTTACAAAAACAAGGTACTTTTCTGGTCTAGGATTTGGAAGAAAAGGAAAAACTATTACAACATATCAGAGTTTAACAAGGTAATAAATAAATTTTTATTTTGACTTCTCTTGTACTAGATCCTTAATAATGCTATACTCTATTGAAAATCTAAAGAGACTATGAAAAACATTTTAAAACCTAGGGTGAGTACAAAATTTCATAAAAAGTGGTTTTAAAATCTAGTGATAATCATTTTTCTAAATAATTTTTAAAAAACCATTAAAAAAATATTTTATATTAATTATAAAACATTTGATAAAATAATTTTCAAAAATATAATTCTAGGGTTTTGAAAATATAAAATAATACAAAATATTTCTTCCAAACTGACATGTATGTCATTGAATATGTGTCGATGATCAAATCTTTTTATTTTCCTTATAACATATGTATAGTAGCTAGTAGGATTGAACCCACGTGGAAGGTGGAGTAACCTATTTTTTTCAAAACTAAACCCCACTATTATTAATTGTGGTCGTGTTTTCTTTTTTTACTTTTTTATGTAAAGCTAGTAATGATGAGACTAATTTTAAACAAAATGAACTGGTTGATAAAGGTAAAATGATGAGCATGTAGTGAAGGTAGAGATAGAGGAACAAGATTATAGACAGATTCTTGGGAAAAAAATAATACTACTAGTTTGTTGAATATCATCTTCACTTAAATGACAAATGAATTTTCCACCACTATAAATTAAAGGTTTATGTTTCCTCTCAAGAATATTTAAATTGAAATATAATGAAACTTTGAAATTCTACACATCAAGAACATTCGTAAAGAAAAAGAATTTGAAAACTTGTCAATAGAAATACTCTCGTTGAGAGTTTCTAAAGATTTGGAAAATAAAATATTGAGAATTGTTTCTGTAATCTATCTCACCAAAATATCATGGAATTATGAATTATGGAACCAGAGGTTCAAAAATTTTGAATTTTTATGATTCAGAATCAACTTCACAAGTTTATTCTGATTCTTTATTGAAAGGATTAAGTGAAGAAGATTAAAAAGATAACTAGAAGAATTAAAATTTCCCTAACAAAACAAATTACCAAAGATTTATTACAAATAAAAGATATAATAATATTCAATTACACGATGTCAAAAGAATAATAGAGGAAGAAATAATCTCCTTAAAGATTAGTGATCGCCATTGTACGTGCTGCATTGCTCCTCCTGGCTCCTCTCATCTCCTGGTCTCCTAATCATCTCCAGATGTAAGCATATGAAATAATCTAATGTCGTCAGTCACCCCTCGATATGCTAAGGCTATGAAATTTAAGTCATTTTTAATCTCCTGATTGGTAACCCTGTGCATGCATCGACTTAGGTCAGTACTCATATTTTACACCTCCCACATGTGTTTTTCTCCTACAACCCCAACACTTTAACTTTTCCCTTGTAACAAACTGCTTCAAAATGTTTGGCTAAATCTGGATGTGAACTCGGCTTCTGCTCTTATATGCAGACGAAAATAGAGATTGATTAAAATAGTTTTTAAACATAACAAAAATATTTAATAAATATTTACTTTTATAATTAATTATTATTATTATTATATTAATATTAAATTTCACTTTAATATTTATTTATAGTTATTTATTATTAATTTATTAGTAAATATTTTAATTGGTCATTTTATTTTATTTTTTTATTTTTTTATTTTTTTAATTTATTATGTTATTAAAGTAAACACTTTTCTAATTATTATTTTGAAATTATTAATAGTTATTGTTAAGATAATCGATAAATATTAATTTTATTAAATATTATGATTATTAAAGTTATTAAAATAAATTTATTTAAAAAGTTAAATTATAATTATTATAATATTAACATTTAAATTAAATTATTAATGTTATTAATTTATATTTATTAATAAAATTAAATTATGTTAATTAAATGATTAATTTCATTATAATAATAATTATTATTATTATTATTATAGTTTTATAATTTCTTAAATATTATAGATTTTTTTGTTTTTATTTTATTTAATTATTTGTTTTTTTTTCTTTTCTTATTTTCTCTTATTTGTGTGTTGCGGGGGGTTTGCTTGGCTTCCTTGAGAAGCTTCCTATCACCCCACTACTACAAATATGGTCTTTATCAGCGCTAGAAAAGGGCATTAACAGCGCTAGAAAAGTTATGTTAATCGGGCGAAGATAAAGGGGGTCCCTTTTATCAGTGCTCAGAAAAGCGCTGATAAAGGCCCCTTTTATCAGCGCTAAAAAAAGCATTGATAAAAAGGTCATTTATCAGTGTTTTTTAGCGCTGATAAAAGTCAAAAAAATTAAAAAAATAAAAATGGTCGTGGAGCTTTTAGCAGTGCTTGACCCCCCCTATTATCGCTAGGCAGAACCCCTCCCACTCTCCTGTGCGTTGCACTTGCTCTACACATCTCACAATTGCATGCGCCTCCCTCCCTGCTTCCATCCGAACTCGAACCCGAGACCTCCCCCCTTGTGTGCCTACACCTTTA
The DNA here is from genome assembly GCA_963277665.1 of Viscum album. Classification (NCBI taxonomy): domain Eukaryota; kingdom Viridiplantae; phylum Streptophyta; class Magnoliopsida; order Santalales; family Viscaceae; genus Viscum; species Viscum album. The sequence continues at coordinate 1,278,413,091 of OY728121.1, read as the reverse complement.
CCGCTATGTTATTTAGTTTTTTTCTCTATTCAATGATATATTTATTTATATATATATATAGTTATATTTATTTTTATATTCATATAGATTCATATTAATATAAATATATTTAGTTATATTAATACATATATATGTATTTATTTATTCTTATATTAATATATATTTATATGTATTTATATATATATTTATTTGTATTTATTTGTATTTATTTGTATATTAATATAGATTCATATTAATATAAATATATTTAGTAATATTAGTACATATATATTTATTCATATATTAGTATATATATTTATTCTTATATTAATTTATATTTATATTTATTTATATATATTTATATATTTAGTTATAATTTTTTATTCGTATATTTATTTGTATATTAATATATATTTATAAGATTAGTTTTAAATACATTTATAAAATATGTTTTTACGTGTGTTTATAAATAAATAAATACATACATACATACATATATACAACACACACACACACACATATATATATATATATATTTACGAATAAATATGTATATATGTATATTTGAAAAGCCAAAGAATGTTAAAACGACCATAAATTCTAATCTAGAAGTCTGTTTCAACTCCATAACCAGTCAAATCGAAGAAAATGAAACAATATTCGAAATGATATGTGGTATGGGCCTTGAGTAAATCCGAATCAGATGTTATACCTATTTGAATGTTAAAAATCGGGGTATCCCGACTAAAAACTCAGTTTTGGAGGTCTTCTGTGCCTTTTTCGGACTCAAAAAATGTGATGGAAGGTTCCCTTCCATCACTAACGCATAGAGATTGTCACAATATTTGATTTGATATATTGTAGAGCTCAAACAGACACTCAGATCAAAAGTTATAGTCGTTTGAAGTTTGAGTTACATTTTCAACTTATTTGAGATCTTTTATTAATTTTTTAAATTTTTTGTGTCTTTAAATTGTTATTAAATGATTATTAATCGATGTTAATTAGCAAATTATTATATAATAATATTTTATAAAATATTTTAAATCCATTTTCACTAAATTTCTTATATATTAAATGTAATAGTCTATTTATACTTATCTAAAACATATTTAAAATATATATATTATATTTATATCAAGATAAATATATTTATATATCAATATTATATTTTTCATGATTTTTTTTGAAATATAAACTTTATCAACACTAGGAAAAAGCGTTGATAACCCCCCTATCAGCGCTGCTAAAAAAAGCACTGATAAAGGGGTCTCCTTTAACATCGCTAAAAAAACATTGATAAAGGGTGACTTTTAACAGCTCTTTTTTCAGCACTGTTGAAAGTTCCCTTTATCAGTGATTTTTTTTAGTGTTGATAAAGGGTGGAGCTGCGAAAACCCAGTTTTGTGGTAGTGCCATCCTCTTTCATGGAAGTAATCAGCTCTCCAGTCCCCTATCATCAACCATCCACAACACAGGGTCAGCTCCTCCTCCTATAGTGACAGATGGAGACTCTTTAGCAGGCTGCCCCATGATCGGACGATGACATATCGATGGTAGGCTCAGCTTGTTCTGAGTAGCAATATGGGGGGTTGGATTCTTGCTGTGACGACTTCTCATCTTGTGGTGGTGGAAGATCATTCCTCTAAGGACAATAGTGGATCCTCTCTACAGTGGAGCCTCCAATTTTAGCTCCTCCTCTCCTCAGGTCTACAGATCCCTCCTTGGCTTGGCTTTGGGTTCAATCAGTGGAGGCTAGTAGCATTAGTTCAGATCTGGTGAAGTGTTTATTTGATTTTGTGTTAGAGTTATATAGTATTTGAGGTCTAGCGGTGTCTCTTGTTGGAAGGTCAGAAGTATCTTGCACTGGAATGGGTTGATTTGCCTCTGGCGGTGTCTTAGTAGAGAAACGGTGTGAAGATGAAAAAGGCGGCAGCGACGGTGTGTCGACACACCATTGAGAATATCTATGGCTGGCTATGTATCATAATGGTAGAAGGAAGATCTGATGGTGATGGTATCTCCCAAGGCTGGTGGTGGATGGTATGATGTTGGGTTGAAGCAGAGGTAAGGTGGTAGTGATGGTGGCTCAATTTTCTACTTCACTATGATAAAACCGCCATTTAGCGGCGGTTTTAAAAACTTCCGCGAAATGCGTTTCGGACCGGCATTTCGCGGCGGTTTTTAAAACCGCCGCGAAAAAACCGCCGCTAAACAGCAAAAAAAATTATTTTTTTTTTTATTTTTTTTTAAATTTTTTTTTAATTTTATTTGATGATTAGCGGCGGTTTTTTTAAAAACCACCGCGAAATAGCGGTGATTTCGGTAAAACCGCCGCGAAATGAAATGAAAAAATAAGAAAACACGAGAAACCCCGAAATCACTAAAACAACCATAACTTTTGATCCGGGCGTCCGTTGAAGCACCACGACCAGTCAAATAGAAGCTCATGAAGAGATCTAGAGGCACATATAATCAAAACCGTGAGACGGTCTAAGGTGCGGAAGATATTAGAGTTATAAGAAAGTTGAAAAAAGTTCTGCAACTTCAAACGGCCATAACTTTCACTCCGGGTGTCCGTTTGGGCTCTACCACATATCAAATCGAAGCCAGCGAAGAGAGCTACGCACTAGATTGACACAAGCTAGCTTCTGTGATGTTTTTCGACACCAAAAACCCCTCTGAAGGCCTCCAAAACCTCGTTTCCGTCACCGGTGTCCCGTTGAACTTGTCTTCAAACGGACCTAACTTTCGATCCGGGTGTCTGTTCGGCCTCCTCCACCTTCCAGATCATAGCTCATTCCATTAGCTTCAGTTTGACTGGTCGCGGCGCCCACATGCACTCCTAGATCATATGTTATGGCCTTTTTAGTGGGTATCGGGTTTGTTATGTTTTTCAATGCCTCGTTTCTAGCACCCGTTCCCCGTCAGCTTTTTTTTAAATGGTCGTAACTTCTGATCCGCCTATCCATTCGGACTCTTTCACCTTTCAGGTTGAAGATCATTTCAGGATCTTTGATTTGACAGGTCGCGGATCTAAAACGGACTCTCGGATCATAAGTTATCTCCATTAATGTGAGTCCAATGTTTTTGTCTCCTTATGACCGTTTTGACAGGTTTTAACGGTAGCTCCATTTATTACTGTTTATTTGGGTTTCCGTGACTTGTTGTCTTTATCAATGGTTTTTTGTGGGTTATTATGATGATTATGTTGAATTATTAAGGAGTTTTCCAGAGTTGTCACGAGTTTTCATGCGTTCTCATTCTTTCTAATGCTTCAGTTTTCATATGCTTCTCCATCCTTTTTCATGCATTTTCATGATTTTTCATCCCTTATCACGTCTTTTCATACTTTTTCATGTGTTTCCTTTATTATTTATTATTTATTATTTATAATATACTTTAATTTATTTATTATATATTATTTGTAACTGTTATTTATTATTTATTCTTTATTCTTTATTCTTTATTCTTTATATTTATTAATTATTTATGTTTATTTATTATTTATTATTTATTATTTATTATTTATATTTATTTATTAGTTATTTTTTATTATTTATTATTTCTTATTTCTTATTTCTTATTTCTTATTTCTTATTTATTATTTATTATTTATTATTTCTTATTTATTATTTATTATTTATATTTATATTTATTTCTTATTTCTTATTTCTTATTTCTTATTTATTATTTATTATTTATATTTATTTATCATTTATATTTATTTCTTATTTCTTATTTATTATTTATATTTATTTATTATTTATTATTTATTATTTATATTTATTTATTATTTATTATTTACATTTATTTATTATTTGTTATTTATATTTATTTATTATTTATTATTTATTATTTATTATTTATTATTTATTATTTATTATTTATTATTTATTATTTATTATTTATTATTTATTATTTATTATTTATTATTTATTATTTATATTTATATTTATTTATTATTTATATTTATTTATTATTTATTATTTATTATTTATATTTATTTATTCCTTATTATTTATATTTATTTATTATTTATTATATATATTTATTTATTATTTATTATTTATTATTTATTATTTATTATTTATCATTTATTATTTATTATTTATTATTTATTATTTATTATTTATTATTTATCATTTATTATTTATTATTTATTATTTATTATTTATTATTTATTATTTATTATTTATATTTATATTTATTTATTATTTATATTTATTTATTATTTATTATTTATTATTTATATTTATTTATTATTTATTATTTATTATTTATTATTTATTATTTATCATTTATTATTTATTATTTATTATTTATTATTTATTATTTATCTTTATTTATTATTTATTATTTATTATTTATTATTTATATTTATTTATTATTTATTATTTATTATTTATTATTTATTATTTATATTTATTTATTATTTATTATTTATATTTATTTATTATTTATTATATATTATATATTATTTATTATTTATTATTTATTATTTATCATTTATTATTTATTATTTATTATTTATTATTTATTATTTATTATTTAATATTTATTATTTTTTATTTATCTTTATTTATTATTTATTATTTATTATTTATTATTTATTATTTATTATTTATTATTTATTATTTATCTTTATTTATTATTTATTATTTATATTTATTTATTATTTATTATTTATATTTATTTATTATTTATTATTTATATTTATTTATTATTTATTATTTATATTTATTTATTATTTATTATTTATTATTTATTATTTATTATTTATTATTTATATTTATTTATTATTTATTATTTATTATTTATTATTTATTATTTATTATTTATTATTTATTATTTATATTTATTTATTATTTATTATTTATTATTTATTATTTATTATTTATATTTAATTATTATTTATTATTTCTATTTATTTATTATTTATTATTTATATTTATTTATTATTTATTATTTATTATTTGTTATTTATTATTTATTATTTATTATTTATTATTTATTATTTATTATTTATTATTTATTATTTATTATTTATTATGTATTATTTATTATTTATTATTTATTATTTATTATTTATTATTTATTATTTATTATTTATTATTTATTATTTACAATTTATTATTTATTATTTATTATTTATTATTTATTATTTATTATTTATTATTTATCTTTATTTATTATTTATTATTTATTATTTATTATTTATTATTTATTATTTATTATTTATTATTTATTATTTATTATTTATTATTTATTATTTATTATTTATTATTTATTATTTATTATTTATCTTTATTTATTATTTATTATTTATTATTTATATTTATTTATTATTTATTATTTATATTTATTTATTATTTATTATTTATTATTTATTATTTATTATTTATTATTTATTATTTATTATTTCTTATTTATTATTTATATTTATTTATTATTTATTATTTATTATTTATCTTTATTTATTATTTATTATTTATATTTATTTATTATTTATATTTATTTATTATTTATTATTTATATTTATTTATTATTTATTATTTATATTTATTTATTATTTATTATTTATATTTATTTATTATATATTATTTATTATTCATTATTGATTATTGATTATTGATTATTGATTATTTATTATTTATTATTTATTATTTATTATTTATTATTTATTATTTATTATTTATTATTTATTATTTATTATTTACAATTTATTATTTATTATTTATTATTTATTATTTATTATTTATTATTTATTATTTATTATTTACTATTTATTATTTATTATTTATTATTTATTATTTATTATTTATTGTTTATCTTTATTTATTATTTATTATTTATTATTTATTATTTATTATTTATTATTTATATTTATTTATTATTTATTATTTATATTTATTTATTATTTATTATTTATTATTTATTATTTATTATTTATTATTTATTATTTATATTTATTTATTATTTATTATTTATTATTTATTATTTATATTTATTTATTATTTATTATTTATATTTATTTATTATTTATTATTTATATTTATTTATTATTTATTATTTATATTTATTTATTATTTATTATTTATTATTTATTATTTATTATTTATATTTATTTATTATTTTTTATTTATTTTTTATTTTTTATTTTTTATTTTTTATTTTTTATTATTGATTTTTTATTATTTATTATTCCTTATTTATTATTTATTATTTATTATTTATTATTTATTATTTATTATTTATTATTTATTATTATCGAGTTCATATCTATTATTTATGTATTATTTGTTTTTTCAATTAATATATATAAGTATATTAATTTCTGTTTGTTAACCACATGGCGAGTTTGCTGGAGTGGTAAAGTCTTTGAAAAATATGCAAGAGGTTAGGGGTTCAAATCTCACCAAACGCAGAATTTCTTTATATTGCATGGGCATGCATGGGCATGCATGTGCATGTGCATGGGATGTGCATGCATGGATAAATAAAGTAAATAAAATTATATGAAATAAATAAATAAATAAATAAATAAATAAATAAAATAAGATAAAATAAATACGAAATAAAAAAATAAATACGAAATTAAATAAATACAATAAATAAATAAAATAAATACGAAATAAAGTAAATAAAATAAATAAAATAAATAAATACGAAATAAAATAAATATGAAATAAAATTAATAAAATAAATAAATACGATAAATAAATAAATAAATAAGTAAATAAGTAAATAAGTAAATAAGTAAATAAGTAAATAAGTAAATAAGTAAATAAGTAAATAAATAAATAAATAAATAAATAAATAAATAAATACGAAATAAATAAATAAATAAATAAATAAATAAATATATAAATAAATATATAAAATTAAAAAAAGTAAAAAAAAATAACAAAAATAACAAAAAATAAAAAAACCGCCGCTGAATCATTTAGCGGCGGTTTAAACCGCCGCTAAAAAACCGCCACGAAACGTTCTGCGACGGTTTTGAAAACCGCCGCGAATAGTTTCCCGACGCACGATTTAGCGGCGGTTTTTGAAAACCGCCGCTAAATGCCTTTTTTGCCATAGTGCTTTCAGAAGTGGAGAAAAGGAAATGGTGTAATGTTAACTTGCTAAGTCACCGTTGAAGGGGGGATGATGATGTGAAGCCAGCAGAGAATGGAACTCACCGTTTGGGAGGGAGTCACTATTGGTTAGAACCAATGGTGAGTTGTGATTTTTTAGTAAAGGAAGTGCCACCGTTGGGAGGCCAATTGTTGGAAATGTGGCGGTCACATAAATATCTTGTGGTGATAGATCTGCATCAAAATTAAAAATAAATATTAAAAGAAAAAAAGCTAAAATTAATAAATTAATAAAATGAAAATATCATTAAACAAATTAAATAGTTAAGTACTAACTTGAAATCCAAATTAAAAAAATGAAATGATGAAAATTAAAACTAATTTAATAATTAATAAATTTGATTAACACTAATAACTTATAATAAAAACGCTGAGCAAATTTATAATTCTATTTTAGATTAATAAAATTAATTAAAACATTAAATTTAAAATAATTAAATCAATTATTGAGAACTAATTAAATAATAAAATTGATTGTGGTTAAAAATAATAATACAATGTTAAAAAATTAAAATTTAAATTGAAGTTTATATTAATTAAATGATGTTAATTAATTAAATAATTAATTAAGAAATTTCCTAAAACTATCATGACATGCAGAATGCAAACATAAAGAATTAAATAGAGAACCAGAAAAATACGTGAGAGAAAAGTAAAAATTTAAAGACTAAAAAAGAAAAAATAATTATAAAAAATGATTAATTAATTAATTAAATCATGAAATTACAAAAGTGTAATTTTTTACCAAAAAGTGAAAAATTAAATAAATAAATGATTAAAAACTTAATAAAAATATGTGGCAAATCTTTATATTTTAGGGCCATATCAAATTCACTCACACTTAAACGTTGATTTTCCTACGTCAATTTCATTATTTTTAATTTTTGAAATAAAAATAAGTTTTTATTAAACATCTCAAGTTGAGGCATGTTAAACAATTCAGAATCAGAGGACTAAAAACTGTTAATAGGATTTTGAAATGAAATGTTTGAATAAAATCTTTCCTAACTTATAATACCCACTCGGTGATCATGAGATCTAATAATCATTCATCATAGAGGATGTCATGCCTCATATATGTGGTCACATAATGACTAATTTCAATTCATGTTCAAGTTCTAAATTCAAGAATGATAGCAGATTAAAAATAAGTGCAGTTAAGAGCTTAACAAAAGGAAACATATATTTTGACTTTCTCCAAGGTTCCCAGAAGGTAAAAGTTAAGTTAATTTTCTTTGAATTGCCTTATTGTTACAATTTAGATGGTTTCATAAAAATCAATTGTCTCGTTCTTCATCTAGCATTAATTATTCCCCTCACCTTAGTGAACACATTTTTTATATCAAGTCACTTAATTGACTTTTTTTTTGAATTTTTCCCAGCCTTGTACATGTTTTAAGCATTGTGAATATGCACTTACTCATTATAGTACAAAGGGATAACTCACACACACTGTGCATAATGTCTTAGAGGTTCACCACGGGTTCCCAAATTTCCATTTTACTCCAGTTCCATAAGATTTACATAAATAGCATTTACACTGGTTCACTAAGGTGATTACTCTTTTTAAAAATTAATAAGTGTGTCCCCTAGATTAAAGTTCAATCTTCCAGTTTCCTAATGTTATGATCAAAAAACCACAAGAAAGTATCCTACATCACTCTAAAACATAGTTCTTAAAAAGAAAATTCATAAAATAAATAAACAAAGTCAATTAGCAATTATTCTTCTTAAACAATTTCAAATTCAAGGAAACTATTAACTACTAGTGAGGTATTGTTCTTATGTAAGACTTATCGTATGTGTAATGTGAATCCTAAATAAACTCGAATTTTGAAATAATTTTGAAAAATTTGAACATTTTTTTAGAAAAAAATATGATTTGAGGAATATGATGGGATAAAAATAAGGTATAAATTAACTCAATGTAAGTTGACCCCCACCCCCACACTTAAACTTCGCTTTGTCCCCAGAGATGAATTTCAAGATAGAGAACACAAAAATTTTACAATTAATGTTCAAAATAGATTTTTCATTTATGAATATTGATGACATGTTAAGGGCCACATTGCAGTTCAAGCAGTGTGATTTTGAAAAAAATATTTAACTGTAGGTACACATGCATTATCATTTAATCGAGTGAAGAGAAATTTTCAATTAAGTTCAAAATAATTGCATGTAAAACATTTGAGTGCAGTGAAGTGGGTGTAGCAAGTTTAGAAATTTGGTTCACATAGATGTTGAATAAAGATGAAAAAATGTGAGCTAAACACCCTATTTATGAACAACCAACCATGAGAAATTACCCCCATACTTAATTTCATATAGTAAATATTTTAAACCATTGAATCTCAATTTCCAACAAACAAGTAAATGTAGATTTTTTTCTAGAAACAATCACTACCATACCAGTGAGTCACTATTGTGGTGAATCACCTCTAGCAGAGGAATAGTGCCTCAAATGCAACGGTGAGTCAATGATGCACCGTTGTATAGTGGAATTTTGACTTAACAAAGACTTTTTTTAAACTAAAAAGGAGCAGAAAAATATGTATACCAAAATTAAAGGAATGAACTTCCCGATTAAAATTTATCCATTTATGCTTCACTAGTGGTTCCTTGTGATTTGAAAATAATTTTTCTCCTCCAATTACACCAACAACAATAGACATTTTACTCTGAAAATAATAAACAACAAGACCGAGAAGACATATCCATAGTCACTAGGAGGGTGTGGTTTCTTATCCATAAACCACCACATATTGACATACCCAAAATTGTTAACATAAAAATTAAATTTGTGGGCATAGAAACATCTATGAAAATAACCCAATCCCTTAGCTAGTTAAAAATACCATTGAAAACACCCTTTGACAGAGCTATACGACATGTTGTCCACTTCTAGTATTGAGTCATAATTGAAAGGAATCCATGTATAAGGACTTTCTAAGGATGTGTCATGATTTCCAAAATCATCTTCCTTAAAATATAGTATTAGATCATCAAAAGAAGTAATGAAAATTGATGAGTTTTTGAGGAAAAATTCATGAAATGGATTTTCAAATTCAATATGAAAATATTTAAAGTATTCGAAATTAGTTCTGAATCCTCTTCCACTTTTATCTCAACTTCAATGTCAAGATCAACTACCCTTTTTTCTAGTGCATCCAATAAAGGAGTGTTGAGAATTGTAAATTAATAAAAATTATTGGTCTCAACCTCCGTCATGAAAAATTCCATAACCAGTTGGGTGTTATAATCATTTACATGCTTAAAAGGTGTGGGTTTAACGGTTAAAGAAAGATCTCTTATATCAACCTTTTCAAATTCCAATTTATTAACAATTTTACCATCATTATTTTCCCAATCATCAATTTTAGTTTCACTTACAAGAATAATTTCATCAATAGAGCACCTAAAGGACTTAGTCAATTCATCACTTTTTCGCAAATCAATTTCATGTTGGATGTTCACTATTTATAATTAGGGTTTTTAGCTTTAACAAATTTGGAAAATTTGTTCACTTCACAAGTCATTATTTCTAACACTTCTTCGTAAAAAGAATCCAAATAAAGTGGTTTCTAATTCACGGTTTGGGAGTTCATCCTATCTTAAAAATCTAGCTCATAATAAAAATTCCACATTTTTTCATAACTACGACATGCTAAAAACCCCATGTGAATTTGTCCAAATTATGTTCTTGTTCATCATTAAATCTGCTAAAGCAACATTGTAATAGCGTTCTTATGTGAAAACCATGATCAGGGAATTGAATAATAAATTCATCAAACTGTTTCCAAGCATCAAAAATCTTTCTTCATCACTCACAGAAAATTTGGTTATTAAGATCATATAGTGCCTACATTTTTTACCAGTTGTTTTGTGCATTTTCTAAAAAAAATCAGAGGTGTGATATAAGTGTAAAATGATTTAACAATAGCTATACATGAATGAACACATACACAACACAAAAGATCTCAATACAGAACCATGAACAAGTAACAATTCAGCAGACAAAAGCAAGAAGTAGTAACATAACAATTTATTTTTTGCAGTTTCAATTTTCAATTTTTTTATGTTTTTTTCTTATATGATTTTTTTAGACTAATTTGTTATGTGTTTTTAAAAAAAATTGTTCACTCGATTCCTTCCCCAGAAACGATTCCAAAAACATGACTCGTATTTCATTGAATACGTGTCAATGTGTTTTTTTTCTAACAACTATTGTATAATGGCTAGTAGGGTTGAACCCACAGGAAAGATGGAGTAAAAAAATCTATTCTCAAAACTAAACCCCACTGTTGTTAACATTGGGTGAGTTTTCTTTTTTTTTGAACTTCTTTTTATTTTAATGTAAATACATTAATGATAAGACTAATTTTAAACAAAATGAACAGCTTGATAAAGGGGAAAGGATGAGCAAGCAGTGAAGGCTGAGATAGAAGAACAAGATTCTAGACAGATGCTTGGGGAAAAAAGTAAAACTGTTGGTTTGTTGAATATCTCCTCACTTAAATGATAAGTGAATTTGAAACCATGGTAAATGAAAGGTTTCACCTTCCTCTCTACATGATTGAAACTATAGTAGAGTGAAACTTTAAAATTTTCCACTTGAAGAACATTTATACAGCAAAATAATTTGAAAACAAATCAACAGAAATTGTCTCATCGATAGTTTCTGAAGATTTGGAAAAAAAATTGAGAATTGTTTCCATGATCTATCCCACCGAAAGATCATGGAATTATGAATTGATGAATAAGAGGTGAAAAACTTTTGAAGTTTTAAGATTCGGAATCAACTTCCCCAGTTGATTCTGATTCTTTATTGAAAGAATTGAGTGAAAAGATTAAAAAGATAACCACCAAAATTAAAATTTCCCGAACAAAAACAATTACCCAAGATTCATTGCAAATCAAACATCAAACAATATTCAATTACACGCCATCAAACGAATAATATAGGAAGAAATAATCTCCTGGATGATTAGTGATCATCATTGTACGTGCTGCATTGCTCCTTCAGGTTCTTCTTGTCTCTAGGTCTCCTTCTCATCTCCAGATGTAAGCGTATGAATGAATCTAATGTCATCAGTCACCCCTCGATCTATTGGTGCTATGAAATTTATGTCATATGTCATCTCCTGATTGTTATCCCCCTTCCTACGACGACTTCGATCAATCCCCTTCTTTTGCACCGCTCCATGCGTGTTTTTCTCCTACAACCCCTGTCACTTTATCTTTTCCCTTGCAATGAACTCCTCCAAAATGTTAGCATGTATCTGCAAACGAAAACATAGATTGATTAAAACGGTTTTTGAATGTTATAAAAAGATTTAATAAAGATTTACATATATAATTATTTATTATTATTATTAGATTAATGTTAAATTAATATTTAATATTTATTTATAGTTATTTTTAATTAATTTGAAAATAAATATTTTATTTTATTATTATTATTTTTTATGTTATTAAAGTTGACATTTTTCTAATTGTTATTTTAAAATTATTAATAGTTATTGTTAAGGTGATTAGTAATTATTAGTTTTATTACATATTATTAATAAATTTATTACAATTATTTTATTTAAAAAGTTAAATTATAATTATTATAATTATAATATTTAAATTAAACTATTAAGGTAATTAATTTATATTTGTTAATACAATTAAATTAATTTAATTAAACATTAATTTTATTATTATTATTTATTAAATATTATTTGTTTAAGTTTTTTATTTAATGATTTTTTATTTAATTATTTAATTATTTAATTATTATTTTTTCATTTTTTCCCCTTATTTGTTCGTGGCAGGGGGTTCGCTTGGCTTCCTCGAGAAGCTTCCACTTTCCCTCCTTCACGGCGGTCGTCGTCCCTCCCCCATTGTCACGGCGGCCCCCATCATAAACCATCCACAGCACCGGGTCGGCTCCTCCTCCTGCAGCGACGAACGGTGGCTCCTCAGCGGGCTGGCTCGTGTTCAGACAGCGACGGATCGATGGAAGGCTCGACCTGTTACGAGCGGCGGCATGGGGAGTCATCTTCTTGCAGCGAAGACTTATCCTCTTGCGGTGGTGGCAGATCATCCCTCCTATCTTCAGATCTACGGATCCCTCCTCGGCTTGGCTTCGGGTTCAATCGGCGGAGGCATGTGCTGGTTAAGTGTTGCTTCGATTTTGTGACGGAGGTACGTAGTAGTTGAAAGAATATTTCATTTAAAAATATAAAAACTATTGAAAATGCATATTTACTTTAAATCATCATTCATTTCAAAATATAATATATTTTCAAAACATATTTAGAGATTATTTCTATTAATAAAATCATCCATTAATTTTTCATAAAAATACTTCTTAAACTCATAAAACAAAACCATATGGTCACGGAGAATTAAAGATGTCCAGGACCTACCCATCCCAGGGGGTTGGGTTCACACCTTAGACCCCTATAATGTTTACAGTCTTTGCGGTGAATTCCTTTTATAATTTTTTTTTGAGCTTGAATTTTTTATCTTTCACATTCTGAATGGTCCGAAGGGCTTCTTTCTATCTTTCACTGGAGTCTTTAACTTTTGTTAATTTGTTAATAAATACTTACATATATGTATATATATTAATTGATTATATATACATCATGGGAAACCATTACATGGTAATAATAAGTTATAAAAAAATCATGGATTATTAGTGACACGCATAGTTCATGGAAACACCTATAAATATGTGAAAAATTCATAATTATCAAATGAAAATTTTCACATAAAATCATACTATTAATATTTCAAAACACATTTAACATTTCTCAAATAAACTTCATATATAAAAACAGTTAGACATATAGTTTTAAAATAGGATTTGGAAAATAATAAAATTCCTTTTCATAAAATTATTGATTAGAAAAATAGAATTCATTTAGAGTAACTCCTTTAAATAAAAAGGGATTTTGGAAGAATAATAATATCTTTAAAATAAATATAATCATTTAAAAATAAATTTGATACATAAAATTAAAATATTTTTAAAAATATATATAAATATATATAATTCTCTAAAAAATATACAATCTTATAATATGAAAATAATATATCCCTTTACCTTAAAAAACTCTGGATTTTTCCTATTTGAAACTATGATTAACCTCCTTCTAAGAATACTAAACTCTCCCTCAAAATTTCTATGCATGCAGAGAAACTTGCGTATTTTTTTTCTTGCGAGTCTGGAAGCTTGGCTTTGGGTGCATAACCTAAAGGAATTGCTCCTATTTATAATCCAAAAAATACTAAGAAGACATTTAATTTATTATTTATTATCCAATAAAATTTGGAATGTCTTCCAAATAGTGGTTTATTTGTCATACTTTTTTCTTTCCCATTAATAAAAATTGATATTTTCCTCTTATAATTATTTTATTTTATATTTAGTTTTTCCCACAACCCTTATGTATCATTATTTTATCATTTGTATATAAATATATGTAACAAAGAACATATATATATATATAACATATATATTGATAATATATATTTTTTACATAAATAACTTAATATAACATTTATAACTTATATATATTTTTTACACATAAATTTTGACATATATACATCAATGGGTAAAATGTTTGATATATATATATATATAATTTTTTTATTTTTTCTCACTTTACATGTCATTCACAAATATATTTATATTGTGTTTTTTAATTCACTTCATCCAATGCATATTTATATATTTATATATATAGGTATATATATGTATATTATGACATATATATATATATATATTAACTTGTATATATATATATATATGACATATATAAATATATTAACATACAAATAACATATATGTTCACATATACCTTATCATATATATAATGTGGATATATATGTTTTAATGTTTATATATATGTATAACATATAAATATATATTGGGTTCCTTCCACTACAGGACACACCTCAGATATTTTATGGGTTCCTTAGACACTAAGTAAAGTGACATTTTAAAAAAAAAATTATTTATTAATTTAATTTTTTAATTCCTTTACTCTTAAATAATAACATATATAACATGCATATTTTTCCATAATTTTTTTTATACTTTCTCAACACACTTAATACACGTTTTTTCAATTTTGGGTTTTTGCCCCAAACATGCCTCACACCTCTCTCCACATTTATTTCCACTTAATTCAATTTTTTTTAAAATTCTTCATTTCTTCATGTTCCACAAATATATGTATGTATGTATGTATGTATGTATGTATGTATGTATGTATGTATGAAAAAATCGACCTCATAAAATCGACCTCATAAAAGTAATTATCATGTCCTATATATATATATATATTATTTTTATACAATTATAATCTTAAATTGATATATATATATATATATATATACTAACTATAAGAATATATATACTCTTCCCATGTATATATATGTCTGTGTATATATATATAAACATAACCTTAAATTTTATTACCAATTAAATATATGTATATTTCACAACCCTCTCTCTTCAAAGATGACCCTCATGAACTGATAATTAAGAAAGAGATATAATGACCCCTGAGTCCTGCATCCAGTAAACCCGAAGGTGACGACTAGCACCAAGGGTACGAAGATCTCACAATATGAGAGGCGTTGCCCTTTATAAGAAAACAAAATCAGGAGATAAGATGTATAAACCTCAAAACAACTCCATTACATATATAAAATAATGGAAAAATCCATCCCACATGCATGTTTATAAATAATAATGTTACAAATGCATCAAAACTCCAAGGTATGCACCAAAAAGAAAAGAAAAGCTAAGCAGTGACACAACAACTATCCCAAATTCGAAGCTAGAAATGACAAGCACAATCCACATAGTCCTCATGGAAACCTAAAAAAAGTTCTATATACGTAGGGTGGTTTACAAGTATACTCAGTAGGAAAAACCAAGGTCTCTCATGCACAATTGAGAGATGCATACTAATGCTCCTATGAGGAAACAACACCACCCAACAATAACTAACAAGGTATACTAGCCATCTCAACCTCACAAAGGCACACTCACCAAGTAACACAAGTCAAGTAAATTAATATAATGTACATCTATAGTAGGGTACCCCAAACCACATTCCCTGTGATTAGATGCTCTCACACCCTAATGGAAAACGTCCTGACACTCCCACCTCTTCTGAAAGAACCACATCACAACCCACCCGCACACACCTAGGCCTCAATGCTCATCTCATCACATGGGAAAACGAAGCTCATTACATCCCACCCACACACACCTGATCCACATATAACATCACATCCTAAAAACACCTAGGAATGCACAACACATCTCATCCCGAAAACACCTGGGAAAACCCAACTCACCCGCACACACCTCAGCCTCATACCACGTTACACCCCAAAACACCTAGGAAATCACAACATATCTCATCCCGAAGACACCAAGAAAAAAACAACTCACCCACACACACATGAGCCCCAAAAACCAAAACCTACCAGAAGAATATTAGGCTATCAACGCCTGGAATAGGGAGAAAGGAAGAGTAGGTGGCTAGGCATCCATCCTCCCACTAGGATGTTTGGGAAAGATACCATCCCATGTGACAATGGGGGTGTTCGACACATGGTTCTCAACTAGGGTGGGGTGTGCATAGAAATCACAATAACATCAAGTATATGTATGTATATATATATAGTATCAAGCACTCAATCCCAACTTAAGTGTTTCTAACCAACAAACAACTCATAATACCGCCTTTGTTGCTACCTCTAAATGCACAACTACACAACCATCAACAAACTCAAGTCATACTCTCAGCCAATTCATTTAACCAAATATGATTCTTTATTAACTATTCATTTATACATTACATCATTATCTGGGAAACTATCAAGTAAGGCACACAACAAGCCACACATCAAAAGTCACACATGAGAAGAAGAACCACAGTAAATTAACCAACTACATATTTATGCTTCATTTAACAACCATTCACGTCATAACAAAACTGATCCCAAGACACGGAGTGAAGCTTTGGGAATGCTAATCATGGAGAAACTTTGGGCGAATTACCCACATCATCCACTACTATCATCATTCTTCAAATTCATTCTGCCCAATTGATCCTCTCAATAGAGAAAACCCCCAACTCACATCAAAACCCAACAACACATCTCATTAAAACTACAACACACCCATCACAACCATTCTTGGAAGCCCTGCTGCATAACCACACCACACCCATCACACCCAGTAACACAACATAGCACAACCCAATCACATCCCTGCTTCACAACACTACCCATCAATTCCACAATGAATTTATCTCTCAACCATAGATTCCATTATGACTTCTGAACCACCCCACAACACTTAACGGTGCTCAAAACTATACCACCACACAAACCAAACAAAAAATATTAAGATTTAACAACTTATATGTTCTTTAATTCCACATGTTAACTTTCAGGTCTATTATAGAAATAGTTTGATCATGGGGAATCTATTTATTTTCTGAGTTTATGTGGTTAACCAATTTCATAACATTGTTTCGATAAAAAACCAAACACCATGCATTCCAGAATCATTACTCGGTGCACAAATAAAGTCCCCCAACATCCATGATTTTCAACGGGGTGTTTAGCCTATATAATTCACAACAATGACCAAAAACAAAATAACGAGCAGATCCTACATCGCTTTTACCTACCCCCACATATTGATCTTCATTAGATTAATTTTTATTTATTAATTTTGTATTATACTATCCTCACAAAAGAGAAATTCATACACCCACACCACATGATACACACATAAAAGAGTGACGAAGGGATCCCTACCTCGAATAACAGATGATTAGCACTTTTATATTGTGCTAAAATAGGGGGTGCGCAGGAGGGAAAAGACTCTAGGGAAAAAATTATCCAAAAAAGTGCAACACAACCGCACAACTCTCTGAGGAATAAGGGTTTGAGGTGCACCAATAGAAAATGTGAGTGTACAAGGAAGAGAGTATCTCAGCTTAAGAAAGGCCAAATCCTATATCAATAGAAGAAATGGGTTTTAAAAGCCATTAAAGGCAGTTCTTGACCAAAACCCTGTGGTTTGGAATTCCAAGGAGACTTTAGGGTTTTAAAATATATATATATACGATTTGAAACAACTCCAAAAACCATTAAATATGGTTTTACATTCATTTAAAAAAATGATAAGGGGAAAAACTAGAAAAACTAGAGAATTCTAGAAGTTTGAAAAACTGTTGAAAAGGAGTCACTAGTGGATGATTCACTGGTTAGAGCTACTGGTGGATAAGCTACCAGTGATGAGCTACTGGTGCGAGTCACCGTTCAGTGAGCTACCAGTATAAGATACTGATGCAACTCACTTGTGCGAGTCACCATTGGAAGCTACTCACAGTCGAACAAGCCACTATGGCGAGCCACTAATGTGAGCCACCATCAAGACCTACTATTTCAACCCACCACTCCAGCTCCCTGATCCTGACCTACAATTTGATGATTCACCGGGATGAGCTATCTATGGAGGACTCACCATCTCAAGTCACTTTTGTGACTCACCAAAATGAGCTATTGGTGGACGAATTACCATTGGACGATCTTCCATTGGAAGATGGGGTTTTTTGGAAAATTATTGAAATGAGTCACCATGACCTCTTCGAACAATACAAACACTAAATTTTCACAAAGTAATGTAATAGAGAGTTCTAGGCCATTACATCAGATACCTCTCAAACTATTCCCACCCTCAAGAATTCAAAACCAAACCCAGAAGGAAATGATGGGTCCGAACAACCACCCTACAAGATACCTCACAAAGACCTTTCTACACTTATTCACCACTAACAACCAAACACATCAAAGTTAACTGATAAAACACCTTGTGTTGTTCGAAAGATGTCGTGGAAACTCAACATACAAGAACACCTCCTCCAACATCTTCTAACCCAACTGACTAGAAGGAACAACACACAAGCACAACAACCACACTTTCTGTACACATGAACCATAGAATTCCATCCTCTATGTCAAGATATTATCTGCTCTGGGTGGCACTGACTCGCCTGCATGGGTTTAATGGTATCTAAATTAATGCATCATGTTTAGGAATTAGGTCCTCCCTTTTCCCACATATCAGGACATCATCACGTATTATGGAACAAGGAAACAACTCATCTAATAGTAGAAAAGGTTCCAATATCACATTTATAAGAAAAACATAACACGACAAAACTCAAAACAAATCTAGGTACTGGGCCCGTATCTTCGTTTCTCGCTCCCATGTACTCTCCTCCAGACCAGCATGCCTCCACAACACGTGAACCAAAGGAAGGGTCATTCCATGCAGCACCTTCTTCCGATGATCCTGGATCTCTACTGGACGCTCCACGTATGTCATGTCATCTTCGATATACAACTCTCCCCATTAAATGTCATGGGATTCATCGTGAAGGAACCGAAGAATTTTGGAGACATAGAAGGCATCATGGATCCTCTCTAACTACGATGGAAAAACCAACTGGTATTCCACCTTGTGAACTCATCCCGACACCTCAAAAGGTCCGATGAACCTAGAAGAAATCTTAATCCCATGCCAAACCTCCACTTCCTATATTGAGGGGAAACCTTAAAGAACACATGGTCCCCAACATTGAACTTCGAGGACCTTCTCATATGATCTACATATGACTTCTTCTGGTATAGTAAAAATTTCATCCTATCATGAACAAGAGAACCTTCTCTGTCATCCTCTGCACAACCTCAGGGCCAAGAACAACTGTCCCCCCAACCTCTATCAAGCACAAAGGTGAACAAAACGTTCTTCTATACAAGGCTTCGAATGGAGCCATTCCAATGGAAGAGTGATAAATATTATTGTATGAAAACTCTACCAAGGGCATGTGTCATAACCAAGATCTGCCATAGTCCAAGATGCATTCCCATAACATGTCTTCCAGCATTTGGACAGTCTGTACTATCTGCCCATCTATCTGAGGGTAGAAGGTAGTGATGAGGTGTAACTAACAACCAAAATCATGATACCATCCCCTCTAGACTCATGAGGTAAACCGTGTATCCCAATATGAGATAATAGATCTTATAAATTTGAGCAACTGCCCCACCTCATCCACATAACTCTTTGCCAAGGCATCCACTGTGCCCAAATCCATGATATCTAAAAAGTGAATTGATTTTTTAAGCCAATACACTACTACCCAAATATTATCTTAGAATCCCTGAGACCCAGGTAACCCTATGATGAAATCCATAAAAATTTCATTCCACTTCCACTCAGGGACATCTAAAGGCCGCAACAAACAACTAGGAACATGGTGCTCAAACTTTACCTAATGGAACACTAAACACATTGCTAAAAACTATGCTACTTCCTATTTCATCCTGAGCCACCAAAACTGCTCCCTCAATCCATGGTAAATCTTGGAAACTCTTAGGTGCACTACTAAAGGATAGCTGTGAAACTCATGAAGGACTCCCTCACGCATCACCACTAGAACAAACATCCTCCCATAGAACAACATTCAATTCTAACTATCCTTCGACCATCCATCTGGCGCATCACCATGGTAAACAAGATCATGCATCACCTCAGCCTATGAGTCTCCCCAACAAGACTCCTCTACCTATTTAATCAGAGATGATTACACCGTCATCTGAAACAAAAATCCTCTACCACCTTCCATTCCTGAATTTATGTGCAAGACATCCAAATCCTCAATTGCCTTCCAAGCATCTAAATATTCTTTAACTACCTCATTCCGCAACTTCCAACTCAAGGAATCGGCCAATACATTCATCTTCCCTGAGTTTTTTGAGATATCGAAATCATTGTTTTGAAAAAACTCCATCCACCTCCACTGTTGCATATTTATATCTCACTGGGAAAAGATATACCTCAAACTCTTGTGATCTGTGAAGATCACAAAGCACTCCCCAATGAGGTAATGTCTCCACAACTTAAGTCCAAACACAACCACTACCAACTTCATACCATGGGTGGAATCATTATGTTCGCGGGGACATAACTTCCTAGACCCATAATAGATAACTTCCCACTTCCACGTCAACATGCATCCCAAGACCATATGGGAAGCATCACAAAACCTCTCGAACATCACCTCTTCCTCTGTCAACTGGAGCACTGGGGCACCAACCAAATTCCCCTTCAGATAGCCAAATGCTGCCTGGCATAGCTCGCTCTACAAAAAAGACTAGCGCTTTCTGGTCAAAGATATCAACGGAGCTGGAACTCGAGAGAAATTGTGTAAAAATCTTTCATAATAGCCTATCAGATAGAGATAACTATGAATCTATACATCATTATTGGTTTCTACCCATGAAAAAATAGCCTTAAACATTAATGGATCCACTACTACACCCTTTTGTGACACCACATGTCCTATGAAATTCACCTCTCATGTACACAACATTCACTTTGATAGATTTCCATAGATCAAGTGGTGTTGAAGGACCTTCAAAACAGTCTTGAGATGCTCGGTATGCTCCTCCTCCAACTTCGAGTAGACTAGTATTTTTTCGATGAATATACAGATGAACTGGTCTAGGAACTCATGGATGAAAGATTTCATAAACCCCATGAACACGACTGGTGCTTTTTTAACACCGAACGACATGACTATGAACTCGAAGTGCCCATACCTACAATATAAACTAGTATTTAGGATATCTCCCTCATTCAACCTCAACTACAGATATCCATACAACAAATCCATCATAGAAAACTAACTTTCTCCTCTCAGCTTGTCGAAAAGATCATATATACCCGAGAGAGGGTGACGGTTCTTGACCATCACCTGATTCCACCTTTTGTAGTCTATAAAAAACCTCAGACCACCATCTTACTTCCTTTCAAACAACATAGGAGCACCCCACAATGACACCTTGATCCAGATTAAGCCCTTCTTCATTAGGTCATCAATATATATCCTCAACTACTACAACCCAAAAGGTTCCATCTGGTAAGGAGCAATCGAAATTGGACAATCACCGGGCTGCAAGTCTATCCCAGACTCAATGTCACGTCGAGGGGGTAGAGTCAGAACCTCCTTGGGGAAAACATCCAAGAACCCCCCCCCCCCACGACTTTGGGAATCTCCAACATCTCATCATTCACTAATACTAATGACACCTCGGCCAATAAGGAAAGAAGAGGCTTTTCACGCTGAATGCCCACCAGGAAACTTCACTCGCCAAAGGAAGCCCCACTCCAACCATCAATGCCTAAAAACAAAACTCTTCTCTAGAAGTAGTCAATAACGAATTGTATAGAACACAACAAGTCGATACTGAGAATGACATCGTATAGTTTCATTAGTAGCAAGAAGAGATACCCATGGGACTGATGCAATCCCATCATTAAGCCACATCCCCGACACACATCAATCATGTTGGTCTGACCTTTGACTGGTGTACTAAACACTAGGGGAATGAGAATCCTCTCTATATCTAGTCCTAGAGAAAGGGATAAGTCAGGTGCACCAAAGGAGTGAGAAGCTCCTTAATCTAATAAAGAAAAAGAAAGAGTATTAAACAAGATATTCATACCTCTAACGATCTCTAGACCTACTGGAACTACTACCTCTAGGGTGTGAAACTGACCATGCCCAGATCCTCTTCCCCTCTAATAACAATCACCTCTATGACCACACCCAGTTTGAGGTCCCTGAGGAACACCCTATGGTCGACCTCTACATGCACCATCTCCCCCCAGTGGAGCATGAGCCTTCTGTCCGTGTTACTGAAATGGCCTAGCTATAAAATGCTGCTGAGGCTGGCATGGAACCTTCCCACCTCCACCAAGCTGAGCTCGAATATCTGATGGGAACTAGTTCTGAAGATTCCCATGGACTCCATAGATGAAACACATTGTCCCCAAGCCCGCAAAAAATTCACGAGGACCAGAAGGTTGAAACAGAAACTGCTGAGGTTGATTCCTGATGGTCGGAACCACGAAGGCCCTGGCCTCTAAGACCTTCTGTAGTTGGTAACCCTACCCTTCTAAGAACACTACTGACTCCCCTCTCTTGGTAGGCCTCCTCGTGAGTGCATATACTCAATTACCTCTACCTTTTTATGGACCTCCAAGTACGTCGACAATGTAAAGGGGGTAACCGTGTAATGGATAGAAGGAAAAAGTGCCTCTTCTAGGAGTCTTGGATGAGACTCCTCATCCGGAAAGAGATCTAGAGAAAAATGAAGGAGATACTTGAACTTGATCCCTAGATCCCATACCGAAAAACTCCCATACTGTAGGGAGACTAACCCCAACCTCTTCTAATCCATCAAAGTTGATGAAAGGAATTCTGCTCAGAACTACTTCTCAAAATCGACCCACAGAACGTCATCCTCATTCCTCTCCACCAGGTAAAACATCCACCACTAACGTGCATCTCCCTGTATATGAATCACCACTATAAGAACCTAATACTATTTCGGAGCCCAGATCATGTTGAAGTTGATCTCAATATACTCAAGCCATCTCTCAACCTTCATGTTTGAATCACTACCATTGTACTTTCTCGTGGTTTTCTGCTGGAAATCATGTAACGTCCTATGAAACTAGTCATCCTCTTCTACTAGCTCAACCCTTCTAACGATCAACCGGGTCGACCTGCTAAGCCTCAACTGCCCGAGCTACACGTGGAAGATGACCAGGTGCCATAGCTGAAAAAGGTGAACAAGGAATTCCTAAGCTCGGGTAGCATGAAATTTTATTTAACATTCATTTTTACTCATTTAACTCATTCTTTTATCCATTTGAAATTCCCCAAACCAACCGAATTCAGACAAGAACATAAGTCATTATGATGCATGTACCTTTCCTATGGTCTTTACCCTATAAACAGTTTAGCCTCACTTGGTCATTTGGTAGGCACATATTCCATGCATCGAATCATGGGAGGCCCTAAAATCTTATGTCCTAGCTGGTTTTCCATATCATATGTCATGAACCATGATCACCTAACACTTTTTTCCTATCAACCCATGAAATACTCATTGTTCCTAACTCTAAACTCATTCCTTTACCTCAATCATCACCTTTGATACCATTATTTCATGACCCTCTCCATCCAAAGATTCCCCTCTTAAGTTGGAAATAAAGAAAGGGAGACAATGACCCCCCTAGTCCTACATTCAGTAGGCCCTGAGGTGGAAACAAACACCAAGGGTGCGAAGATCTCACAATATGGGAGGCATTACCCTTTATAAGAAAATAAGATCGGGAGATACAATGTATCCACCTCCAAACAACTCCAAGACATATATAAAAGGAATCCAAAATCCATCCCACATGCATGTTTAGAAATAAATCTATTACAAATGCAACAAAACTCCAAGGTAAGTACCAAAATAAAATCTAAGTAGTGACACAAAAACTATCCCAAATTCCATGTTAGTAATTCCCAACATGGTCCACATAGTCCTCCAGGAAACCTAAAAATAGTTTTATATACATAGGGTGAGTATACAAGTATACTAAGTAGGAAAAAACAAAGACTCTCCTACACAAGTGAGAGATGTATACTAATTCTCATGCGAGAAAGCAGCAGAATCCAATAGAACCTGACAAGGTATACTAGCCATCCCAACCTCATCAAGGCACACTCACCAAGTAACAGAAGTCATGTAATGTAATATAATTCACATCAATAGTAGGGTACCCCGAACCACTTTCCCACTAATTAGATGCTCTCAAACCCTAATGGAAAACATCCTGTCGCACCCAAATTTTCCAAAGGAACCACATCACAGCCTGCCCACACACACCTGGGCCTCACAGTTTGTCCCATCACATGGGAAAACAAATCTCATCACATCCTTTATGCACACACCTAGGCTACATATCACATCATATCCCAAAAACACATGGGAAAGCACAAAACATCTCATCCTAAAGAAAATGAGGAATAAAAACTCACCCACACACACCTGGGACTCATATCACATCACATCCTGAAAACACCTATGAAAGAAATACACATCTCACCCCGAAGACACCTAGGAAAACAAAACTCACCCGCACACAGTTGGCCCCCAAAAACCACAACCCGCTTGAATAATCTTAGGCTATCACTTCCTGGAAGAGGGAGCATGGAAGATCGGGTGGAAAACTATCCAACCTCCTACCAGGATGTTTGAAAAAGAAACCCCCCATGACAATGGGGGTGTTCAACACATGGTGATCAAATAGGGCGGGATGTGCATAAAAATCACAAGAACATATAGTATATATATATAGCATCAAGAACTTTATCCCAAACAAATGGTTTCCAACCAATAACCAACTCACAATACCACCTTTTCTTCTACCACTAAATGCACAACTACACATCCTTACACAAACTCAGATCATACTTCCATCCAATTTATTTAACAAATATCATTATTTATTAATAATTAATTCATTCATTTTATCACTATTCGGGAAACTACCAAGTAAGGAACACAATAAACCACAATGAAAAGGTCACACAGGGGAAGAAGAACCATGATAAGTTAAGCCACTTCATATTTCTACTTATTTTAACAACCATTCATGTCGCAAAAATGCTGATCAAAAGACATGGTGTGAAGATTTGGCAATGAAACTCACGGAGAAACTCTGGGTGAATTACCCATACCAACCACTACTGTGATTATTCTTCAATGTCATTCCACCCAATCCATCCTATCAATAAAGAAAACCCCCAACTCATAGTCACACCCATCAACACATCTCATTAAAACTACAATACACCCATCAAAACAATTCTTGTCATCCCTACTGGATAATCACACCACACCCATCACACCGAACAACACAATATAGGACAACCGAATCGTAGCCCTATTGTAGAACACTACCCATCCATTCCAAAATCTTTCAATCTCTCATCCTGAGATTCCATTATGCCTTCTGAACCACCCCACAACACATAATTGTTCTCACAACCATACCAACACACAAACCAAACCAAACATATTCATATTTAACAAGTCATCTATTCTTTAATTCCACTTGTTAACTTCCTGGGTTATCATAGAAATAGTTTGATCATAGGGCATCCATTTATTAGCCGAGTGTATGTGGTTAATCGATTTCATAAAAATTGTTCATCAGAAAACCAAACATCATGCATTACAAAATCATTACTCAGTGCGCAAACAAATAACCCAAAAACCATGATTTTCAATAGGGAGTTTAGCTCGTATAATTCACAACAATGACCAAAAATAAAATAATGAGCAGATCATACATCAATTTTCCTTGTCCCCACATATTGATCTTAAACAAATCCATTTATATTTATTAATTTTGTTTTGTTATATCCCCGTAAAGGAGACATCTATATGCCCATCCCGCTAGATACAAAAATTAAAGATAGACAAAGGGATACCAACCTTTAAGAACAGACAATTAGTACTCCTTTGTTGTGCTAAAACAGGGGGATCACAGGAAGGAAAATCCTTCAGGGAAAACGTGATCAAAAAAGGTGAGACACAACCATACAAATCCTCAAGGAAGAAGGGTTCAGGGCACACCAATAGAAAATGGGATCACACAAGGAAGAGAGGATAGTGTATTTAGAAAGTCTAGATCCTATATCAACGGGAGAAACAATTTTTAAAATCCATTAATGGAGGATATTGACCAAGACCACACGTTTTGGAATTCAAAGGAAGATTCAAATTTTAAAAAATATATATGACTTTAAATGGATCAAAAAACCATTAAATATGGTATTAACCTCATTTCATGTAAAAAATGACTAGGGGGAAAAACTGGAACAACTGGAGAATTATGAAATTTTAGAAAAATGTTGAAAAGGATTCACTGGTGGATTAGTCACTGGAGTGAGATACCTATGGATGATCTACCTATGATGAGATATTGATGTGAGTCACCATTCGGTGGGATACCAGTATGAGCTACTAATGTGACTCATCAATGCAAGTCATCATTGGAAGCTACCATCAACAACTCACCATCAGACAAGGCAACGTCGCAAGCCACTGATGTGAGATGCCGTCGAGACCTACCTTTGTGACCCACCGCTTTGACCCTCCAGTTCTGACCCACATTTAGATTAATTATAGGTCCAAGATACTATTGGATGACTTACCATCGGATGAGCTACCGTTGGAAAATTGGATTTTTGGAAAACTCTTGAAATGAGTCACAGTGACCTCCCCGAAAACATCAAACACTGAATTTTCACAAAGAAATAGACTAGAGAGGTCTAGACCATTATAGTATATATACATACATGGTTTTTATTTTGGTTTACACATATATATTAACATATTTTTTATATGTTTATTTATATATTCTTATATATATAGAAGCACCTATAAAATACTGACAATAAATTTTACATTTTTCTTAAATGGATATATATATATATATATTATATAATCTTATCATTGTATTTTTATAATTAAAACATTAAATTACTTGATAATTAAAATATAAAATTAATGTTTTTTAATATACATTAAATTATAAATTTTAATAACAAATTATGTTTTTTCAAATATTTAATGTAACACATTACTACACAATAATATTAAAAAATGATTTATGGAAAACAATTATTAAAAAAAATATTCATATAATATTCCCGGATTTCACATTCTACACCCCTTAAAGTGAATTTCACCCTTGAAATCCATTCATCGTACCTAAAGAAAATTCGGAATTCCCATTATCAAAATATAGAAAACTAGAATCACAAAAATTTTATATTCATAGGAGTCACCTAAAATTTAATTTCTTAGAACCACAAATGAAAATTTAATTCTATTAGATTATCCATAAATAAAAACACATAATCATCAAATTTTCCTAAATCATTCCTTTGATACTAAGTGCTACAATGAGAGACCCGTTCTTCTAGATGTAGTACAAAAAATACCGTATTTTTCTATAATAAAAATAAAATCTAAAAAATATAGCGTCCTTTACAAAAGATATGATCTTTTTCGGTCTAGTTTTTTCATGAATAGAAAAACCTATTTTGACATATTAATGTTTAAAAAATCTATAAATAAATAGTTATCTTTTAGTTTTCTTGTGCTACCTACTTAATGATGTTAAACACCTTTAGAACATCTAATTTAACTGTGAAAAATATTTTAAACGGTAGGGTGAGCAACAAATTTCTCAGTAAGGGGTTTTAAAAACCATTGAAAATAGTTTTTTTGAAATACTAATTTAAAAATATTTAGAAAACATTTTATTTTATATATAAAATAAAATATTTGATAAAATACATTTTAAGAATATAATTATAGGGTTTTGAAAATGTATTACCATATAGAATATTTTTCAAAATGCTTGGAAAAAACATAATTAATTTGAATACAGATTTCATTTTAAATTTTAATATCTTTTGAAAATACATTTTTCTTTGAAATCCCCATCCTTTTCCAAATATAAAATGTCTTGAAAATGTTTTTGGAAATAATTTTTCATAATTAATGAATCTTGTGATATTTCAAAAATCAATTCACAATCTTGGAAAACAAAACCTTGTAGACACATGGAGCATTGAAGGATGTCGAGGGCTTACCTATCTTGCTGGGTTGGGTTCACCCCCTAGATCCCTATAATTTTACAATATCCAAGTGCAAATTTTTTTTATTAAACATTTTGAGCTTGATTGTTTTTTATTTTTCAAAAGAGTTTTTAACTTCTGAAAACTTGAAAATAAACGAATACATATATTTTTATATATGGATATATATGTGTATATAAATTTAACTATATATATATGCATCCATGGAAAGTATTAAATAGAAAAGAATTAATAAAATAAAAATTTATTTATAGTGACATATTTAGTACATGACCATACCTTTACATATGTGAAATATCCATAATTTTTAAATGGAATTTTGCACATAAAATAATAGCCTTGAAATTTCAAAGCAGCTATAATTTTTTTGAAATAACCTTCTCATATAAAAACATTTATAAATATAGTTTCAAATGAGGAATTTGAAAATAATAAAATTCCTTTCATAAAATAATTGATTTTTAAATAAGAATTATTTTAAAATCACCCATTTATATAAAAAGGGTTTTTTGGAAAATATTTATAGATTTTAAAAAATATAATCTTTTGAAAATATATTCATTACAAAAAACAATAATTATTTTTAAATAAAATATAATCACATTTATTATTTTCTAAATAAAATATAATCTTATAATTTTAAAATAATATATTCTATTACCCTAAAATTCTCTAGAATTATCCTATTTGAACTACGCCAGAACTCCTTCCTCGAAGACTAATATTTCTCTCACACTATTTACACAACTACAAAAAAATCACCTTTTTCAAGGGAGTATTGTAACATATCATTGGTTGATGAAGCTAAGGGAATGATTCCTATTTATTATCCCTAGAAGTTTAATAAATCATTTAAATATTTACTAATTATTGAACACTACATGGGAAGACTTAAAAATAGTGATTGATTTGTCCTAATATTTTGATTACCATCAATAAAAAATGATATATTCCACTTATTATTAATTTATTTTATTATTAGTTTGTTATTTCTTTTTAACTAAAGGAACTTTATATTACCATGTGTATATAAATATATGTGAAAAATAATATATATATATATATACATATGAAATATTTATTTATAACATATATTAATGGAAATTATTATTTAATATAACATTTATGACATATGTATATTTATAACACATAAATTTTGACATATATATAAATATCAATTTGAAAAAGGTTTGATATATATATGTAATATTTTTTTTCTCTCTTTACACATCATTCACAGATATATTTATATGTTTTTTCAAATTTACATACTTCCAACACATATATATATACACATCAATATATATATATATATATATTCTATCATTTATATATAACACACACATATATTTTAACTTATATATAAATAACATATATATATATATATAATTATATTAACATACAAATAATATATATTTTAACATATATATAATGAGAATATATGATTAAATGTTTATATATATAGTTCCCCCACACACCCCACATTTGTATTGTGCGTTTCATAACCACTAAAAAAAAATTAAAACACTGTTTATTTATTTATTTACTTAATTCTTTTACTCATAAGGAATAACATATTAACATGTCTAATTTATCAATATATGTATTTTATTTCTTCCTCAACATACCTCACATACATTTTTCCTTTATTGGGGTTCCTTCCACCACACACACCTCACACATCACTTTACTTTTACTTACATATTTTCTAAATTTTTATTTTTTAAAATCTTAATTTCTTCATGCACCATATTTATAAATATGTATTCATTTTATTATTTTTTATACAATCAAACTGTTAAAAATAATTCTCATTCACCATATATATATATATATATATATTATTTTAATATAATTAACCACCTCAATATGAGGGTATATATATATTCCAAATATAAGTATATAGATATTCTTCCAAAATATATATGTATATATAAATTAAATACAATTTTAGAACTATTTTTTATATATAAACATAACCTTTAATTGTTTATCAATCACACATATGTATATATATACTCATACCAATATGTATATATACGTACAAGTTATTATTTCGGTTTACCACCCATATATATCAATATATTATTAGATATATGTTTATTTATATAATGATATATATTTGGAATCACATAAAAAAAATACAAACCATAAATTATGAATTCTAATGGGATTCATGCCCACTGGGACTACGAGCCATGTATTGAATAAATAAGGATTGATTGGTGGGCTATCCCCTTAGGGGGTTAGGGTCTGCCTTTCTAACTTGTGTGTGAGGTGTGTGTGTGTTTAATAGTAATTTTACCCCCAATAACCTAAAATATATATATTTAAATACATTTTATAAAATATCAGATATTTTGTGAATAAGTAATTCTAATATAATTAAATTTTGAATGTTACATTTTTATAATAATAAAAAATATATTTATTACATAAATATTTGTTTTGAAAATAATAAACTGACTTTTCAATCATTAAAAATGTCTAAAAATATAAAATAATCTATAAAAAATAAAAATTTCATTTTATTCTATATTTAAATTTTATAAATTTAGAATTTAGGTGTAAAAATCACATGAGTGTCAAGAAGCAGTTATTTTTAATCAATTAATATATATTGTAAAATAAATTCCCTAATACATGGTCATTAAAAAATACTTTATTAATTATTTTATCCTAACATACCTATCACTTTATGTATAAATACCCCCTTTAAACCCACATAAAAAATCACCTCTTGAGAACATATAATTTCCAATGATGTTCTCAATTACCTAATCTTAATACCCCTACGGGCTTCATATATACATTTGAGTCATCTAGTTCTAAACATTAAAGTCATTTTTCAATGATAATGCAATAATCACTAAAAAACAGCCGATTAACATCGATTTTTTAGAGAATTCTATACACCACCCCCTCTAAATTCGTCTTATAGGGGGTTATGTACAACCACCTATAATCATTAAATTTAGAGGGGGTTCACAACCTCCTCTAAATTTTATAGATTTTCTATAATATTTCATTAGATTTTTTAGGCAGTTTTGTCAAAACCACCGCTAATTTAATAATTTGTGGCCCTATATGTTCGGTTGGATTTTATAGCCACTATATATATATATATAAAATATTTGTTTGGATATTATAGGATATATATATAACTTATAAATTTTTTTATTAAAGGAAATAATGGGGATTCACAACCCCTCTAATGTCTTAAATTATATGGGGTTCATGAAATACAATTAATCCCTTAGATTATAGGGGTTTATGAACCCCCTTTAATATATGACATTATAAGGGGTTTTGAACCCCCTCTAATTGAAGTAATTACATGGGGTTGTGAACCCCCTCTAATATATGACATTAGAGTAGGTTCTCAACCCCATCTAATTTAAGAAATTAGAGGGGATTCATGAACTGCCTCTAATCCCTTTGATTAGAGGGGAATTTTAACCCTCTAAATGTTTATTTTTTGTAAAATAAATCTCATATAAATTCAAATTTTATAATATATATGTGCGTGTATGCATGTCTGTGTGTACACATATATATAAATATATATTACATAAACACATTGTATAAATGTATTTAAATTCATTGTAAACATATATATAAATTTATTATATAAATACTTTAAATAAATACTTATACATATAAATAAAAATGTATACATATATATATATATATATTGTTATAAATAAAGTAAGTGTAATTATAAATATATTTATTAAAATAAATTTATATATGGTTTTATAAACAATATACATTTATATTATGATTTATATTTTACATATATTATATTAAATACATTTTTGTTGTATATTTATTTATAAATTCATTTATATTATATTATGTATAGAAATAAATATATAATATATACAGAATTAAATATAAATATATATTATATATTATATGTTGTATATATTATATTATAAATATTTTATTATATATAGATTTATACATATTATATTATTATATATATATCACTATACCATATTAATTATATAATATATTTCCAATTATATGAATGTATTTAATTGAATTTATATGAATACATAAATATAATTTTATAATTTTACACACACACACACACACATATTTGTATAAATTATATTTTTCTATAATATTAATTATATATTAGTTATATATAATACAAAAAAATTTATAAAAACAAATATATATTAATGTACATAATAATAAAAATATATATTGAAATACACTATATGAATATATTTTTAAAGAAAATATATAATTATATTTTTAAATACATTATATAATTATATACTTAATGATATAATATAAATATATTAAATAAATACTTATATATACATATTATATAAATAAAGATGTATATAACATTTAAATATGTATTTTAAAAATATCAATATTTTACAAAAATATATTTACTCAAATGTTTGTAAATACACATAAGAAATATATAGTTTATATAGATATATAAATTTAATTTAATATAAATTTATTATAATATAAATACATAAAAACATAACATAAAAATGTATATATTAATTTATATAAATTTATATGTTGGTTATATGTTTATATGTATTTTAATAATTATTCAAATAATATATATAATTATAATTATAATATATATAAATATATTAGTGTGTAAATATATTAAACAAAATCAACTTGCTTGGTGATAGAGGCTATTGCATTTCAAGCTGAGGATACATGGTTTGAAAATCGGTCGTGGCCTTGGTTCTATCTTGTTTGATGTAGTGTGCTAAAAATGCAATGACTTTGATGGAATATTCTTCAACATAGATACGAGACATCAATCGATCTTTAAGATGAGGATTGTTATATGTTGGGTCCCCTATGTACAGACAACCACTTATATAAAATTCAAGCCATGCATGGGGATTCATTGACAAAGGAATGATACAAAACTGGTGACATGAATGGTGTAGGGTAGGTGACATAGGAACTGGAGAGGGATCACCGTATGAACCAAAGGGGGCCGAAACATGGGAATTTGGGTGTATTAAAAAAATAAATAAATTATTATACACTACCTCTAATATATCTCATTTATTGGGTGTTAAAACACCCACTAATTTAGTCTTAAATATAGGTGGTTTCAACAAATCACCTCTAATATGGATCATATATCTCAATTAGCGGTGGTTTCTAACCACTGCCACTAAATTGGTAGATAAATTAAAGGATGTTAAAACCCATTCAAAACTGAGATTCTGTGGTAATATTAGAGGGGGTTATAAACCCTTATAATACAACCACTGCTAAATTATCCATTACATTTCCACCAATTCCTAAAAACTGCCTCTAACAATAGTAGGTTATGAGATTAACGACAGTTCCTCATAACCTCCACTATTTTTTTAGAGGGGGTTATAACCCCTTTTAAACTAAAAAATGTCCCCTATAATTTGGTCATTTTTTTGTAGTAAAGAAACATTCAAGAAGTTACACTACCAACCTAATTCATCCATTTTCCTTATACGTATGTAATATGATTTATTTTTTCTACCCTCCAAAACCATTTTATAGATAACTGATGTTATTTTTCACATATGTTAAATTATTTACTAAGCATGTACTGTCTCTCCACCATTTCATGACAGAGCACATTAATTAATTATTTTATCCATTTTTGAGAATTATTAAAATTAATCAACTTTCATCACCATTATAGCTTGTTCGAGTAACTTACCTATAATTTATAAATAATTATACTTTTATGCTTTTAGGTGTAATTTATATAATGCATAAATAGTAATTAATCAATTTATTAAAATAAAAATATAGGATAATTTAGATAAAAATCATAACAATCTGAGATTCTATAATGTATTTCAATAAATATAAATTTTATTTCATTGATAGTTTCATTACATGATATTCTAAGTTCAAATAAACCATCATATACTATTGAATTATTATTATTTAGAATACTATCACTAAGCTATTGGATTTAAGGACATGAATAGGACTAACATATTTATAAAAAATTATTGTTTTATTAAATATAAAATGAATTCATTGGTTATCAATCTCTGATAAATAGAAATTAAATCATTTGATGATAAAAAACAAGCATTTTTCTGAGAAATATATTTATACATGGAATGTATTTATATCTTAATAAATAAAATTAATTACTATTTATGATTAATTTTAATGAAATTTATAGATTATATATTTAATTAAATATTTTTATAATCATAAAATAGTGTTTATATCAAATGAAAGGAATGTAAAATTAATTTTATTCATAAATATAAATTTAACTAAATACTGTTTTGTTGGGATTTTCCCAATTATTAAAAAATTTATTTCTACAACTTATTGAAATTTAATATTATAAAATATATTGCATATTTTTAATCATAATAATTAATATATTTTAATAATTTCAACTTAATTTTTCACTATAATTAATGGCGAAAAAAGTAAAAAAATTACCTTCAATTAAGGTTAAAATATATTAACCGAGTGGTCAAACTAAGAGATAAAGGTTGGATTTAGAATTAAACTTTTCTAAATCCTATTTTTTCCATATCTTTACCCTATAATATCATAACATTTATTCTTTATCCTTTTGGAATCATTTTTATTTAGTATGACATTATTATATTTTCATTATTTAAGAAATTTAAAGTGTTTCCTCCTCCCAAATTATAAAAGGATCCCCATATTCTCTCTTATTTAAAAAACATTTAGCCACCTAGTAATAATAATACCAAAATAATTATCTTATAAGGTTCCCAATCCATAAAATATAGGTTTTTTCTCCTTAAAATACCATTAAAATTTTCCTTATGAAGGGATCTTGAGGAGGTCTACCAAATAAGATATAATAGTCTTACCCAACCTCATACACATTAATTGTTCTTCTAGATCCTCCAAGACAATGTTATTTATAATAAAATAATAACATCAATTTTATCAATAAGTTGAAATTTTTGTAGGATTTTGGAACCACAACTATCCACCCTTTATTCTATCAAATGGGAATTGAAATTATAATTCATGTGAACTTGGGAGCTATAACATCCACATAGAAATATAATTAATTTTCCATCACCACAATTAATGTATTATTGTTATGATTTAAATAATGTACATAAATGATATTTATTATATAGTTATGTTTTTATAATGATAAAGTATTTTTTGTCTTTCTACCTTTCATTTCATTGGATAATGAAAATAGTTTTATGTGTAGGAACAACCTACCATCTTCATGAATTATATAAATTAATTTTCTATATCTAAATATTATGGATGATTATAAATATATATATATAATAAATATATAAGATAAATATATCATAATACATATTCTAGATATGATGGTACCGATATCAAAGTACAAAGTCAATAACTTATGAACAAAAAATTCCATGAAAAATGAAACAGTTAAAACCACGAAATGAAAAATTTAACAATGAATTATTTATAAATTATTATTTAAGTGTTATAAGTGGATCATATATGATATTATTATTTAAATGAATATATTTTTTAATTATAATAAATTTATATATATTTTACAGGATGTGATATCACTTTCGAATCATGTTGATTTAGAGTAAATGTATTTTTGTTTCAATCTCATTTTAATTATGATTGTTTTTTTGTTTAATTTAAAATGAGGGAAATTATAGGATCCTTATCTAATGATAAAATTTCGCATTCTTCTACTTTGGTTATTTCATGATAATAAATGTTTTACTTTCATTTTCTTCTCTTTATTTACTCAAGAGACTAAAATAATGTTTTTAATGTTTACTGACATTATTTTACTATTCAGTCAGTAATATTTTCCTTATATGTCCATGTTTTTAAAAAAAATATTTAAAAATGTCTTTAATATCCTTCTATTGTTTACAAATGAATTTTTAAAAATTATTTAATTTATATAATATTTTTTCAACTAAATCTTCTCATTATTATCCCAATGTGGTATTTTTGACTTTTTTCTTAAAATGTGTAAGGCATCATTGATTCAACATACTCATCATGAAAAATATTTCCATAATCATTATTATTAAATTTATTGAAGACTCCATTACATGTTTACATTTTTATTTTTAACTAATTTTTTACATAATATTTTGGAAAGATACTAATTTTAAATAAGTTATATCAAAGGGAAGATTTTATTTTATTTCTTAAATAGTTTGGTGATATTTTAGAGGAATTTTACATTATTTATAACATCATTTTATGATAATTATTCCTTAACGGGGACACGCTCTAATGATACCATCCCTATGATTTATCTTCTTGTTTATGATTATGATGTTTATATGTTTATGAAAGCCATTTATTTTCCATCAGCTATGATATGATGAAATGTTAATGAACACATTTTCTGTCCATGACTTAATATATTATATTAAGATTAACATGTTAGTATCTTATGGAAAATATATGAATGGTTTTTTATTTTGGGACTAGTTTCCCTAAATTATATACCCCCACTATATTAGGTATTTATGGATATATCATGAGATAATAATAACTTGAAAGGGGAGTAAAACTAGTCTAGTGAAGGACTATGTCCACTAATATAGTACTATGACTCATTATTGACTAAGGAAATGATATAATGGGGAGTAAAAACAATTAACTATGATATCCTTGGTAGTGAACCCTGATTAATGGAATGATTTTTTATTATAATTTTTATACTAAAAATTTATTTCTTATGCCAATTTTATGCTTTTATGGATAATTTTCTTTTATTACTTTATGATTTTTTACGTATAAAATATTATGTTTTTGTACATAACTCATGTTTATAATCTATGTTATTCTAGGTATGGGTTTAAATTATTTAAATCATTTTCTCATACCCTTATTATCATGTTATGCTTATAATATGAATGATATCTCTATTGGTTTCCCAAACAAATAATTTGGCTCACATTTTATAATGTTTTCATTTATCTAGGATATGATGAATTGTTTGATGTTTGATATGTCTATAAAGGTTTATAGTTATGAAAAAAGTGGTATACGATGTATTTATTTAATTATAATGTTTTTTATGTATCCATGTTTCCAAAGACAATAAACCTTTTTTATTCTGGTGTGGATAATAAAGGTATGTAATGAATATTCATTAAATAATATGTTATATATTTCTATGAAATTTTTGGGTAACTATTATTTATATGTAAGAAAGTATTACTTATTTGGAGAATCCATTATAAGAAATAATTATTGAGAATCCATAGGATAAAACTATGTATAGTATAATATCTTATGATAAGAAAAATAAAGGACTGTGGAATTCTAAAAAAATGTATCCATATATGGATACTAATATGTGGTAGTAGTTATGGAAAAAATAACCTAGGTGTAACAAATATAAATGGGGTATATTTTTTTATTGGAATGATCATCACCGATTCATGATGAGTGGGCCTAAGACTACACCCTTAGATACACACTCTTATGGGATATGAATGTGCTAATTCAAAATTTCATAATGGATCATTATAATGGATTTAAATATGTTATTTCAATGGAAGACCTAGGTTAAAACTAAAGTTTCATAGATTTAATATAAGTAATCAATAAATATTCTTAATATTAATGACTTTCCATATATTTTTACTTAACAATATGATTATGGTTTCTTCTTCTATTCTTTTCTGTTCGTGTTAATGGATAGAACAAAATGAGACTATGTTAATGAATATTTTTATAAAAAATAAAATAAATTTTAAACCATATAATTGAATGTAATATAATATAGAATTATTGTTACTATAAATACAAAACATTATCAATACAATAATGATGTTGAGCTTCTAGATGATAAATAGACAAAAAAAATTATTTTTGAGTCATTTGTGAGGAAACATCCACCGTCATTCAGCGAGTCCAATGTTCCACTTATTGATAATAAATAAATAAATACCACATAGAAAATATTTTTTATTCTTCAGTGTTTGAAATAAGAAAGTGTTATATTTTCTATTAATATTTTTTAAGAAGAAGAATATCAGTAGTGGCCCCTTATGAAGAACATGATGAAATGGAAAGAAATTGACTCTATGGGGCGATATGAGTTTACCATATTATTTTACATAAGTAAATTCTATATATTATCATAATGAAAATGTATAAATAATTACATGAGCTAAAGTACAAGGTTGATAAATCCATTAGTATCAAAAAGGTAAATTTTACTAGACTTATGAGGCATGATTATAGTATTATCATTACACCAGAATATATGAATGATAAAATTATTAGTGGCTTAAAACATAGTCCCCAAATTGATATAGTAGTATGGGACTTCATTAGATATGATGAAATCATATTATTTCCTCTCAAAATAAAAAATTATATGTGATTTACCCTTAAATAACAAGATATTGAAATGACATTAAACAAGGAAATCAATGTAAATTATAATAGTAAAAATCATAGAGAAAATCAGATGAGTTTTACATTATTCTCAAGGTGTGGAAGGAAATAAGAGGAAATTTTCATCAGTGTACTGGTATATATTTTAATTGTGTAAATGAATGTAATGAAGAAAAAGAATATTGCTCAAAACTGATGCTGATGCATGTCGAACCACCAGATCCGGACCCTGACCCACCTTTGACCGCAACTAGCACTCTTACGATGAAGGACCTTGGAATGTCAGGACCTTCACTAATGGGTCCAATCACCCATCGAACGTGGAAAAGGAGGCAACGAGGTGAGAGTGATGGGCATACAGAAGACCCAAAACTCAGGGTGAGGAAGAGACAAAATGAAACATGTCAATTAGGAAGGAACCTCACCAAAAGATGGAAAACGACAGATGGAAAAGTAAGCTCGGAGATACCAAAGGTGGCGGTGGGAGAGTCTCAGCCCTGCCTAGAGAAATGATTGTCTTATGTTGGAACTTTATTGGGCTTGGCAACCCCCGAACGGTTTGCATGCTTCAGCGCAATTACACTCAAAGTCGCCCCGATATGGTTTTCCTATCCAAAACCATACTGAAATGCAAGGAAACCAATGGTATTGCTCTGAATTGTGGCTTCCAAGGCTGTTTCACGGTGCCTAGACAAGGCCATTCCAGGGGACTCTGTCTCCTTTGGAAGGACAATGTCGATGTCAAAATATTGTCCTTCTCCTCGCACCATGTGGCAGTGACAATTCATACGGACCTTCACCCACCCTGGACTTTTGTGGGTTTCTATGGCTGGCCATCCCATAATGACAAGGTGAAGTCATGGGACCTTCTATGGAAGGTACGAGTTGACTTACCGAGCCCTATTCTGTTCGGCGGAGACTTCAATGAGATTATGTTCCATAAGGAAAAGAGGGGAGGAACCACCCGACCTTCAGCTTCGATGTCAGGCTTCAAGGATGCAGTTTCCAGGGCGGACCTGGTCGATCTGGGGTACTCAGGAAATCCGTTTACTTGGTTCCGCAGCAACTCAGAAGGCACCCGTATCGCTGAGCGTCTTGATAGATTTCTGGGCTCTTCTGATTGGATTAATATGTTCATCATGTTTCATATCGAACACATGGCCCTCAACTGCTCGTACCACTGTCGAATTCTCATTGACTGCACACGTGGCGAACGTACTATACCTTTTATCAGACCCTTCAGATTTGAGAGCTTCTGGTCAAAATATCAGGAATGCTAAGAGGTGATCCGATCAAGCTGGAAATGTACTCACGATGATGTTTGCCTCAACTTCCAATAGGTCGCATCCGATCTGAGGTCATGGAGAAATAAGAAATTCCGACACCCTGACCGGCACTACGCCGCCCTTGAAATGAGACTGAACTTTCTCCTCAAACAACTTACATCCAATGGAAATATCTCTAAGATTGGCTCCATACAAAGAGAGCTGGAAACGGCCCTATGTATCAAGGAATATTTCTGGGCTATGCACGCACGGGACAACCATATCAAAGAAGGGGATGCTAACACCCAATATTTTCATCAGAAAGCTTCAGCTAGGCATAAAAAAAAAATCTATTACCTGCATATCACAACCCGATGGAAGCAAAGATTCTGACACCAATGGTATCCACGAGGCCTTGACTGGATTTTACCATAACATCTTCTCTGCTGGAACCCCTTTCATGTCTGCTGAGGTGGAAGAATTTATCAGACCTGTGATCACTGAATAGATCAATAGGAGGCTCTCCAAAGATGTTACAGATGATGAGATATGACTGGATCTGAAACAAATTCATCCCACCAAGGCTCTGGGACCAGATGGGTTCCATGCCCTATTTTTTAAGCAATACTGGCACATAATCAGTCCTGACATCTGCAATATGATTAAAAATATATGGGCTGGAAACAACAACATTGTGTCCATCAATGAAATTGTCCTCGTTCTCATCCCCAAAATCAAGAAACCTATGGTGATCCCTGAATTTCGACCC
This sequence comes from Viscum album, assembly GCA_963277665.1. Lineage (NCBI taxonomy): Eukaryota > Viridiplantae > Streptophyta > Magnoliopsida > Santalales > Viscaceae > Viscum > Viscum album. Next base: position 1,278,371,939 of record OY728121.1, on the reverse strand, counting down.
ATCAGCCTCTGTAATGTCTCGTACAAGATCTTCTCAAAGATCCTTGTCAATCAGCTGCGACCTTGGCTACCAGATATTATCTCCGAAAATCAGAGCGCCTTCATGGCCAAGAGACTGATCACTAATAATGCGATTGTGGCCCATGAAGTGTTCCACTCTATTAAATCACACTCTATGGAGAAAAGAGAAACCATGGCCTGGAAATTGGATATGTCCAAGGCCTACGATAGAGTTGAATGGCACTTCTTTAGAGCCGTTATGCAGAAAATGGGTTTTTGCGCTAAATGGAAAGATATGGTCATGAACTGCGTCTCGACTGTCTCATTTAAAATCAAGGTCAATGGGAAGTTTACCAGAGATTTCACCCCTTCTTGAGGCCTTTGCCAGGGAGACCCTCTCTCCCCCTTTCTCTTCATCCTGGTGGCTGACGTGTTTTCTAATCTTATTTCCAGGGCTGTTTCCTCTAAGTCTATCCATGGGGAAAAAGTTTGTCGAGTTAGCCCTCCAGTGTCACATCTCTTCTTCGCTAACGACTGCCTCCTTTCTTTCAGTGCAACAATTAATGAATGCCGGTGATCTTCCAGGCGATCCGCCAGTATGAGAGGGCGTCTGGACAAACAATCAACCATGGTAAATCTGAAATTTCCTTCAGTGCAGGGGTGCCTCTGTCTAAGATGGATGAACTTTGCGCATCAGCTGGAATCCATATGGTTTTTAAACATCAGAAGTATATCGGGCTCCCCACGGTGATTGGTCGGTCTAAAAAAGAAATCTTCGCATCCATCGTGGATAGGACTGAGGCTAAAATCCAAGGCTGGACCCCTAAAATAATTTCAAAAGATGGCAAAGATACTCTCATCAAATCCGTCATCCAATCTATCCCCAGCTACTTTATTTCCCTTTTTAAGCTCTCAGTGGCCATCACCGATCAGATCCACACACGTACTGCCAATTTTTGGTGGGGGAAGCACGATGGAAGGAATTGACCCCATTGGATGTACTGGGAGAAACTTTGCAAACCCAAATCAGAGGGTGGGATGGGGTTCCAGATTCTTCCTCTCTTAAACGACGCGCTTTTGGCCAAGCAAGTATAGTGCCTTATTGACCGTCCATCATCTCTTTGTGCGCGAGTTCTACGAGCTAAGTACTTTCCCCACAAAGACTTTCATGCTTCCTCTCTTGGTCCCCATCCCAGCTTCCTCTGGAGAAGCATCTGGGGGGATAAAAAGATCCTGGATAAAGGATTGGGTTGGAGGATTGGGACTGGCTCATCTGTCTAAATTTTGTCTAACCCATGGCTTGTCGATAAGGATGGTTTACGGGCTACATCCCCCACCCAACCAGGTCTGGAAGACGCCACTGTTAGCTGCCTCCTTTCCGACCAGGGACAAGGGTGGTGTTTGGATAAGATCCTCGAATGGTTTAACGAAAGAGATCAAAGAATTATCCTCAGAATCCCCTGGGTACCAGATGTAGGCCCTGACCGTCGCTTTTGGATCAATGACATTTCGGGCGTTTACACGGTGAGATCCGGCTACAGACTTGCTCTTGGAATCCACCTAGTTGGCAGGGATGAGGGTCATTGGAAATCGATCTGGTCACTCAACGTCCCCCCAAAAATTCCTCATTTATGGTGGCAGGTTTGTACGGGAACTCTCCCAACAATGAGCTTTCTCGTTTATCGACATATGGACAGCACCGCCTTTTTCCCTTTCTGTCCGAACACTCCTGAAACCCCTCTGCATGCTATCATTCTCTGCCTGAGAGATAAGGAAATATGGATTCAATAGGGCTTCACTTCTACTGCATCACTGGCTTTGGCCACTGACCTTTCCGATCTTCTGACGCGTTGGTGCTCTTCTCTCTCCCTGGCTGATGTTGGTTCACTTTGCACTCTGGCTTGGATTATTTGGGTCCGGCGCAACGACACTGTTTTTCATCATGCCCATAGACCCCCCAAATTTTGGATTGATCGAGATACCTCTTGTATTGAAGGTTGGGAAGGCCACAATGGAGGATCTATTCCGGGTGTATCCCCCTCTCCCCATGTTCCCTGGAATTCCCCAATGGAAGGGATTCTCAAGATCAATGTGGACGCGTCGCTTCCAAAAGCTGGGCTTGTTGCTTTCGGCCTCCTTGCACGAAATCATCTGGCGAAAATCCTTGCTGCTAAGTATGAACCACATCATACATTCTGGGAACCGTAAGTCACTAAAGCCAAGGCCATCCTTGCTAGTATGATGCTCGATTTTGAATGTGGATGGGGTGACACCATCATTGAGTCTGACTGCCTTTCCGTTATCGACGCTATCAATCACAATGACGGAGCACTCCGGTCGTTTGGTACCATTGTCAAGAGAATTCTCTCACTCTGCCAACGTTTCTCATTGTGCACCTTCTCATTCACCAAAAGGGAAGGAAACAATGCGGCCCATCAGCTGTCGTCCTCAGGCCCATTCGGCACTAACCAACTCTGGCTGGACAATTTCCCTTCATGGCTTCATGCATGTACTTCTGCTGATCCTTGTCATTAATGTTATATGATTTTATCAAAAAAAGAAAAAAGAAAAAGAATATTATGTGATTTGGAGAGATGATTCAATGAAATTAATAGTGATAAATAATAACAAAAAGCACCACACACTCTCAAATGTTTCAAATACAAGGAATATTAATATTTTTCTAACCATTCTATGAGTTTGAAGTTTACAGAAGAATATTTTTTAGCAACCTATTAATCCTGTATAAAATGATAAATCTCACACATCACTATTGATGATGTGGGGTATGACAAAAAAGTGGTGAAAGGTACACTTAAAATACACTCATGAATTACTAACGTATTATTTTATTCAGATATACACAGTCATTAATATCTGAAGTATTTTCTATGGGTTTTTCATCACTACATCAATAAAAGGATGTTGATTTTGTAAAAAAAATATTAGAATTGTGATTATCACATTTCAATTGTATATATTATATCTTACATCACTTTTTTGGATTATAATTCTATAAAATATTTTTATTATCCTTATATTAGAATTTAATATGATTTCTTAGATTTCTATCTCCATTAATGCAGAACCTATTATAACGTCCTGGTTCTAGAAGCCACCCAGAGGCGCCCAATACCTGGTTGGTCACATGGCCTCAAGCGCATTTCCCCAAACGCCAGAGGCTGCCGACTAGCAACGAGGGACTTGGGTGTGATAGTGGGGAAACTATGCCCTCATTGGCAGAGTATACAGTGGAAATAAATAAACATGCAATAGCGGAAGCAGTAAATAACCAACAATAATAAACAGAAGAATATTAAATCAGCAAAAAACTAGAGCACATATGTATATATATGGAATAATGCATGATACATATCTAGGAAAGCAGCCAAACAAGTCACAATGCTGAAAAATACAATAGTATAAAAACAAGTACAAAATAAAGTAAACAGCTCCTCAATATTACAAGCCAAAGCTTAGTACCATGCTCTCCTGCTCCAAGCAATCAAGTACCAGAAGTCGAAGGGCGCTTTCCCTTGTACATACTTGCAACAACATAGTCTGTTTGGGCCCAAAAGAATGATCCAAATAGGGTGTGAGACTAAATCTCAGTAGGAAACCACCCGAAGATCTTTGCCTAACAGTCAGTGAGCATATGATAGGTAATAGTACAATAAGCAGTAAACAATAGCAGAAACAATAGACAGTAATTAGTAAGCAGTAAACAGGATGATATATAACAATGATCAATCCATAGAAAAATAAGCAGTGGTGAAGAAACAGCTAACACAAACAGAAAACCCTCTGGGAAGTACTCATAGCCATCCCCTCTAGTCCTATCCAAGAAGTACCACAACCCTCTGGGCAGTTCACTCAGCCTAACCCCTCTGTTTTGGTCATAAAAATTTATAAGACTCTCTGAGGAAGCTCACTCGATCAATTCCCCTTATAGTCTAGGGTAGTCAGGGACTCTCTGAGGGAGATCACACGGTCTAACCCTCTTGTCCCAAGGTCCAGAGACTCTCTGAGGAAGCTCAATTGGTAAATCCTCCTATAGTATCAGGTATACCACAGTCTCTCTGAGGAATCTCACTCGGTCAATTCCTCCTCTAGCCTGGGAAGGTTTTAAAGACATTCAAACAAAGTAAAGACTCTCTGAGGAAGCTCACTCGGTCTAACCTCCTGTAGTCTATAATAACTAAGACTCTATGGGAAGCTCACTCGGTCTATCCCCTATATTCTATAATGTCCAAGACTCTCTGAGGAAGCTCACTCGGTCTATCCCCGTATAGTCTATAATATCTAAGACTCTATGGGAAGCTCACTCAGTCTACCCCTTATAGTCTATAGCACAGGGTTCTCACGGTCTTGTGCCAGTCAATACAAATTAATGATATAAGGCCAGAGTACACCTATAGAGCTACTTGGCTAACCAAAGTACACCTATAGAGCTACTTGGCTAAACAGTCTACAGAGCAACAAGCATATTAACAACATCATTCCGTACTACGATCACAAGGCATGGAAACAGGTATAACGACCAAAGGCCAACAAGACCCAAAGGTCATAACAAGAACAAGGAATGGTCAAAACATCCAAGCACATCAATTATACACAAACATGATCAATTTACCTCTATACAAGCATGCAAGAATGGCAGGAACAATAGGGGAAAAAAGGTAAACACGCAATACCCCGTTCATGGGTATTGGTGGAATTTGCACATAAAACTCACAGAATTATAAAGTTAAGGAAAAAAACACCTACCTCGATCCTAGGAAATCGATATACTTGGACCATGAGGCTTGATTCTCCTTAGAACGTCATAGATCGACGAAAATGCATAAAACATTCAACCCATGATAACATAATAAATAAGAGTAATTGGAAAACAAATGTCTAGGAGAAGGAAGAACTCACTGTTGTGGTTCCAATGTAATCGACGACAATTGATTCGGAGAACAGATGGAGGATCGGGGGCTCGGAGAAGATCTGTGGCCGTACGGGTTGCTCTCAGTCGAAGGCGCTGGAGAAGAAGACAGTTCTATCCGTCAGGCGGGACCCTGGTCTGTTTAATGAAAAAAAGAAAGTACACTACATGTACTTATGGGGTAAACAACGTGTATTTGGCCTTCCCGTACTCTGCTTTAAGCAGACTCCACATCGTCCCTACACACTGTGTGTGTGGCCCAGACACGGCCAACACACGGCCTGACGCAATATGAAAGTACACGACGTGTACTTATAAAGTACACAACGTGTACTTCTAAAATTTCCATATTTTCCTCTTTTTCTCAAAAACAAGCATAAAAGGAAAAACATACCTGAAACAAAGATCCGGGTTCTTGCAAACTTCCCCCCTTAAAGAAATTCGTCCCCGAATTTCCCTAGTGAAGAGTAGAAGAAGAAACCCCAAAAAGCTCTGGCCACTGCGATCGTACATCAGCCTTCCTCTCCTAAGTCTCATCCTACACTCGCCCGTGCTGCCATAGCACCCGTACTAGAGGAACAGACTGGTCATGGAGAACCTTCGTACTACGATCGACAATCTGGATTAGATGATCCTCAAACGATGAATCCTCTTCAAGCTCAAACTCCTCAGGTTGAAAGACATGAGATGGGTCTGAAAAGTAACATCAGAGCTGAGAAACGTGGAAGACGTCATGCATAGCCCAGTACCTCTGAGGTAACTAAAACCGATAGGCAACCAGACCAACTCTCTCCAACACCTCAAACGTCCTGACGTACCGTGGTGAAAGCTTACCCTGTCTCCGAATCCTCTTGTGTACCAACCTTGGTGTGACACGCAGGAAAACCTGATCCCCGACCTCGAACTCCAGAGGTCATCTCCGCTGACCAGCATAAGACTTCTGCCGAGACTGTACTGTAGCCATCCTCTTCCGAATCAACTCTATCTGCTCTGAGGTCTCCTGAAGAAGACGAGGTCCTAACCAAGCTACCTCTCCTGCCTCCAGCCAGCATAAGGGTGATCGACATGTCCTACCATACAAGGCCTCATAAGGTTCCATATGAATAGTCGCCTGAAAACTGTTGTTATAGGAAAACTCCACAAGAGGTATATGCTTCTCCCAAGAACCGCCAAAGTCCAAAATGAAAGCTCGAAGCATATCCTCAAGCACCTAAATTATACGCTCGGACTGGCCATCTGTCTGTGGATGGTATGCTGTACTCAAAAGTACCTATGTACCCAAAGCCTTCTGAAGTCCCTGCCAGAACCAAGAAGTAAAGCGCGCATCCCTGTCTGAAACAATGGAGTGTGGAACTCCATGTAGACGTATAATCTCTCGGATGTACAACTATCCCAGCTCATCAACACTGAAGGTCTCCTTGATCGGAAAGAAGTGACCAACCTTCGTAAGCCTGTCAATGACAACCCAAACAGAATCACTCCTTCGAGGTGACCTCGGTAACCCAGTCACAAAGTCCATTGCGACATCGTTCCACTTCTACTTGGGAATGGGTAACTTCTGTAAAAGCCCTACTGGTCGCTGATGCTCTCCTTTCACCTGATGGCAAGTAGAACATCTCATGACAAAACCAGCAACATCTCTCTTCATACCTGGCCACCAGTACTGGAAGTGTAGATCACGATACATCTTGGTGATGCCAGGATGAACTTCCCAAACTGAGGAATGGAAACCCCGCATCAGATCCTCGCGTATGCCTGCCGGCACCCATACGCGTCCCTGGAAACACAAGATCTCATCCTCGCCCACTGTCCATCTAGGAAGCGAGCCCTCTCCTGATACACTCTCCCCCAGGACTGGGACTTCTCGGTCTGATAGTTGCCTCATCCGTACCCGATCAAAAAGAGAAGAGGTAACAACTACAGAAGATAGGAAAGCCTGCCCCTGTCTATCGTGCACCTCCAAGTGCATCTCAGAGAACAGATCCATAAGATACCACTCACTTCTGGCCTCCTAAACTGCCTGAATATGAGTTCTCCTACTCAATGCATCAGCCACTACATTGCCCTTTCCCGGCGTATAGGCGAGCTCGAAGTCGAAAGACTGAAGATACTCGACCCACCTATGCTGTCTCAAATTCATATCACGTTGAGTGAAGATATACTTAAGACTCTTGTAGTTAGTGAAAACCACAAAGTGATCCCCTAGAAGATAATGTCTCCAAAAACGTAAGGCATGAACAACAGCTTCCAAATCCAGATCATGCGTTGGGTAGATCTTCTCGTGTGGCCTCAACTACCGAGACCCGTACGCAACGACTCCATCTACCTGCATAAGCATAACTCCCAGCCCGATACATGAAGCATCAAATTAAATAGTATAGCCCTTACCCGGATATGGCAAGACCAATATCAGTGCTGATGCCAACCTCCCCTTTAGCACCTGAAAGGATAACTCACAAGAATCTGACCATAAAAACTTCACCCCTTCTTGGTGAGACCTGTCAGCGGTGTTACTAGGTGTGAAAAGTCCTGTATGAAATGCCTGTAGTATCCATCCAGCCCTAGAAAACTCCGAACCTAAAAGAAATTCTTCGGATGCTCCCAGAAAACTACAGCTCTCACTTTCTCTGTTCCACTGATACTCCTGTCTCTGAGATAACATGACCCAGAAAGTGAATCTGATCCATCCAAAAGTGGAATTTTGAGAGCTTAACATATAAATGATTCTCTCTCAGTGTACTCAAGAATGATCTCAAGATGTGTGGCATGGTCATGTCGAGTGTGAGAGTACACCAATATTTCATCCACGAAAACCACCACAAAGGAATATAAGTATGGATGGAACACTCGATTCATTAATGTCGTAAAAACTTCTGGCGCGTTCTTGAGACCGAACGGAATGAATGTATACTCATATGGACCATACCTACTCTTGAAGGCTGTAAGAGGTATATCTTATGGTCTAACGTGAAACTGATGATAACCAGACCTCAAATCGATCTTCGAGAACACCCAGGCTCCTCGAAGCTGATCAAAGAGGTCATCGATCCTCGACAAGTGATATCGGTTCTTGACCGTCAACTGGTTCAACTTCCGATAATCCACACAAAGCCTAAGGGTGCCGTCTGCCTTCTTCGCAAACAGGATAGGAGAACCCCAAGGAGAAGTACTGGGTCGGATGAAACCCTTTTCCTGCAACTCCTCTAACTGCTTCTTGAGCTCCTGTAACTCAGGTGTATCCATTCTATAAGGAGGAATGGACATCAGTGCCACTATTGGTACGAGCTCAATCTAGAATTCTACCTCACGCTCCAGAGGAAAACCTGAAAATTCCTCTGGAAAGACATCCCTGAAATGATCCACCACTGGAGGAAAGTCTAACTGTGAATTCCCCTATTCATCCAGATAGAGACTGAAAATATGAGCCGTAACTCCTCCTAGCCCATGATGCTCTGGTCCAGCTCTACCCACCTGGACATCCCACTTGCCTCTATGAAAAAAAGATACGCCCTCTGGTGATACAAAACTCACCCTGCGGTGATAGCAATCGACGACTGCCTGGAAGGGACCCAACCAGTCCATCCTGAGAATGACATCATAGCCCGTCATCTCTAGGACATAGAGGTCCCATAAAAAATGACACCTTGCAACCTCAAGAGGGCACTATCTACATTGACGTACACTAGATGTCCTTTTTCCCAACGGTGTGTCAAGAGTCAAAAAGTCGGCAGATGAAAAGATATAGATCCCAAGGCTATTCACAACAGAAACAGAGATAAAACTATGCGAAGCACCATTATCGAAAAAGGATAAAGATAAAACTGAGGCTACTATGATCGTACCTTGAACTGTAGAAGGTTCAGGATCCTTCTCCTGGTAGGTCTGCTCCACGGTGAAAGTCTAGCCTGCACCGTAGCCCTGTGCCCCTGGCTGACCACTCTGAGATGATCTACTCTACTGTCGTTGGTAATCTGGTGATTGACCACCATGGCCGCGACCTCCACCTCAGCCCGAACGGCCGGAAGAACTCCAGTTCTCAGACTGGTGAGAAACTGGAAAAGCATCTCCTGAACGCGGGGTCATTGAAGAACCCCTACCACTAGCTAAAGGTGAGAATATCTGACAAAAGTACTGAAAATGGCCCATCTTGCAGCAAGATTGACACTCCATTGGGTCTCTATGGAACTAAGGCCTAGTATGCCCACTCCTACCGCACTGGTAACATACAACCTAGCTGCCAGAAGATACATCCCACCTACAATGATCTCTTCGAGAAGGCTCTCTACGGCGCTTCCTACTATCCGTAGGAGGAACACCAGCTCTGGATGTTGAACCGCCCTGGCTGAATGCTCGAGAATCCTTCAGGTTGCGCTCAGTGATCAGCACCTGGTTGACCATAGAGGATATCGAAGTCAACCGGAAGATATTCACCTGGGAATGGATCTCCTGCCTGAGACCATCCTCGAACTTCCTAGAAAGGAACAACTCATCACCTGCTGGGATCGGAATGAAGTGCTGTATCTCGGTAAAGTGAGACGAGTACTCCATAATAGAAAGAGTACCCTGTTGCAGACTCATAAACTCCCAGGCTCGGTTGGCCCTCAAGGTCTCTAGGTAAAAGTAATCATATAAGATGCACTGAAACTCATCCCAAGACATACTCTGCTGGTGCCCTAACTACGAGATCACCTCCCACCACCTCTTGGCGGTGTCTCAAAGCATATACGTATCCAGATTTACCCTTTTCTCTGGGGGTATATCCAAATGCTCAAAGATCGTTAGCGTGGCCTCTAACCATGAATCTGCAGCCTGGCGTCCTCCATCCCTTGAGAAAGTAGGAGGATGCTGCTGCTGGAAAACCCACGTCAACTTATCCATCGACGGGGTAGGAGGCGACGCTCCCTAAAAGGTCTGCACCATCCTCAGGAAATCCTCCCTAAACTACGCATCAGCGCCTACGACGTGTATGACTACTGGTGCCAAGGCTGGCGCAGCAGGAGGATCTGCAGGAGGTCCCTGATCTACCATATCCGGTGTCTGATCACCGTCTGGAAACTGACGTACAACCGGAGGACGTCTCAGAGGAATAACTCTAAAAATATTAAAAGCACACCTTAGATCATAATTATTAAGGACTAAGAACACAAGAGTAAAAAATGGGAACAGGAGAAGGAAACATTCAAGTTTACAAAACACGACTACACGGTGTGTATAAAAACTACACGACATGTTCACTTAAACCATACACATGGGCGTGTACTCCTGCCACCTTTGGTGGTGTAACACCCCAACTACACGGCGTGTTGTCCCCATACACGGCGTGTACTTGAACTCTATTACCCTACCCGAGTCTCTTTAAATGGCTAACCCACACGATATTCTTAATATGAGACTACACGGTGTGTTCCCTATGGACACGACGTGTAGTAGACAAGGTTTCAATGACCCGTGTTGCTAGTTAGACGGCCTGCTACATGGATGACCCTTACACGGTGTGTTCCGAACAAACATGATGTGTATAAGAGAAGATAACATCGACCCATGTTGTTAGTGACATAGCCGGGTACCTGGAACAAGATTACACGACGTGTTCTTTACCAACACGATGTCTTCTACTAGAGCTTCCCCGGACCGTGTTGTTAGTGACACGATCGGGTACACGGATCTATACTACACGGCATGCACCTACCATACACGATGTGTTCCTAAAGAAATTTCTTCAACACCGTGTTCCTGCCCACACAGTCAGGGACACGGTCTGAAACTACACGGCGTGTAGTCATAAAGTACACGACGTGTATTCTGGGTTTTTCCGGGCAGTAGCTCAGAAACTACACCGAAGCCTAGAAAATGCAGAAACAAGGCATGAAGGTGCCAAATTCCGATCTGTGAGGGCCCATACTCCCCACGAATCAAATATTTTCATCCAATACAATCATATATAAGGAAAAATAGGTCAATGATTTACCAATTTCCGATTCAAGATGGCCCATAACACTTCAAGAACCAAAATTTGGCGTTCATTTAAGCAAAGTACAATACAAACAGTCCTCTATCAGATAGCAGGGATTCTATCAAAGAATCTATCACAACAGCATGCATAATCTACACAAAGTCTATCACAACAACATGCAATCACTAATGCACCCTAGATGACATGGAAAGAATGAATGGCATGTGATTTCTAACAAGTTCCTATATAATGCATGAGATGGCATACCCTCATCTCATCGGGTTGTGACAGAAATAGAACCATAATAGCAACAACAATAATAACAAAAGTCACGTGAATCACTCTAGGTGAAATCATATCAACCGTAAAATCTCAAAACTAGAAAACTGCAATAAATGAGGTAGTATGACTTTTCCCTATACACAGGTTAGCTACTCCTGGGAACAATTTATTACCAAGTACCGAATCCATCCTATCCCTGGATAAAGGATCCAAACAGAAAATCAAGAGAAAGGAATTCCTTTGATACCACTTTGTAATGTCCCGGTTCTGGAATCCACCCAAAGGCTCCCCGTACCCAGTTGGTCACATGGACTCAAGCGCATTTCCCGAAACGCCAGACGCTGCCAACTAGCAGCGAGGGCCTTGGGTGTGATAGTGGGGAAACTATACCCTCATTGGCAGAGTACACAGCGGAAGTAAATAAATATGCAATAGCGGAAGCAGTAAATAACCAACAATAATAAACAGAAGAAGACTAAATCAGCAAACAACTGGAGAACATATGTATATATATGGAATAATTCATGATACATATCTAGGAAATCATCCAAACAAGTCACAATGATGAAAAATACAATAGTACCAAAACAAGTACAAAATAAAGTAAAAAGCTCCTCAGCATTGCAAGACAAATCTTGGTCCCATGCTCTCCTGCTCCAAGCAATCAAGTACCAGAAGTTGAAGGGCGCTTTCCCTTGTCTATACCTGCAACAAAATTGTCTGTTTGGGCCCAAAAGCATGACCCAAACAGGGTGTAAGACTAAATCCCATTAGGCAACCACCTGAAGATCTGTTCCTAACAGTCAGTGAGTTTATGGTAGGTAATAGTACAATAAGCAGTAAACAGTAGCATCAACAGCTGGAAGTAATCAGTAAGTACTAAACAGGATGATATACAACAGTGATCAATCCACAGAACAACAAGAAGTGGTGAAGAAACAACTAACATAAACATGAAACCCTCTGGGAAGTACTCACAGCCATCCCCTCTGGTCTTATCCAAGAAGTACCACAACCCTCTAGGCAGTGCACTCATCCTAACCCCTATGGTTTAGTCATATGAATTTATAAGAATCTCTAGGGAAGCTCACTCAGTCAATTCCCCTTATAGTCTAGGGTAGTTAGGGACTCTCTGAGGGAGATCACGCGGTCTAACCCTCTTGGCCCAAGGTCTAGATACTCTCTGAGAAAGCTCACTTGGTCAATCCTCCTATAGCCTCAGGTATACCACAGACTCTCTGAGGAAGCCCACTCAGTTAATTACTCCTCTAGCCTGAGAAGGTTTTAAAGACATTCAAACGTATTAAAGACTCTCTGAGGAAGCTCACTCGGTCTACTCTCCTGTAGTCTATAATAACTAAGAATCTCTGGATAGCTCACTCAGTCTATCCTCTGTAGTCTATAATGTCTAAGACTCTATGAGGAAGCTCACTCGGTCTATCCCCGTGTAGTCTATAATATCTAAGACTCTCTGGGAAGCTCACTCGGTCTATCCCTTATAGTCTATAGCACTGGGTTCTCACGGTCCCTTACCAGTCAGTGCATATTAATGCTATAAGGCCAGAGTACACCTATAGATCTACTTGGCTAACCAAAGTACACCTATAGAGCTACTTGGATAAATATTATATGGAGAAACAAGCATGTTAACAACATCATTCCGCCTACGATCACAAGGCATGGAAACAAGTATAACGACCGAAGGCCAATAAGACCCAAAGGTCATAACAAAAATAAGGCATGGGAAAAAAATCCAAGCATAAAAATTATCCACAAACATGATCAATTTACCTCTTCACAAGCATGAAAGAAAGGTAGGAACAACATGAGAAAAAAGGTAAACACGCAATACCCCATTCACCAGTATTGGTTGAATTTCCACATAAAACTCACAGACTTATAAAGGTAAGGAACAAACCACCTACCTCGATCCTAGTAGATCGATATAATTGAACCACGTGGCTTGATTCTCCTTAGAATGTTGTATATCTATGAAAACACACAAAACGTTCAACCCACGATAACTTAAGAAATATGAGTAATTGGAAAACAAAGCTCTAGGATAAGGAAGAACTCACCGCTGCTATTCCAAAGCAATCGACGGTGGTTGATTTGAAGAACAGACGGAGGCTCGGGGGATCGGAGAAGATCTGCGGCGATACAGGTTGCTCTCGGTCAAAGGCGCTAGAGAAGAAGACAGTTCTGTCCGTCAGGAACGACCCCGGTCCATTTAATGAAAAGAAAGAAAGTAAATGGCGTGTACTTATGGGGTATACGACGTGTACTTGGCCTTCCCATACTCCACTTTAAGCAACGTCCACATCGTCCCTACACACCGTGTGTGTGGCCCGAACATGGCCAGCACACGACCTGATGTGACATCAAAGTACACGGCGTGTACTTATAAAGTACACGACATGTACTTTGAAAATTTCCAGATTTTCCTATTTTTCTCAAAAATGAGCAGAAAAGGAAAAACATACCTGAAACGAAGATTCGGGTTCTTACCCCTATATTATTTGTCTAGGAAAGGATGTTAAATTTGAAATTATGAACTAACATATGATACTCTATTAGTTTTATGATAAATATAAATGTTAAATGGAAAATAAATCAATTATACAGGTCTGGATTACTATTCAATAGGGTGTTTATCTCAAATGAATGTGGGAAACTTAACATCAATGATATACCTATTATATGGTAGTTTTTTGATGACTTTATAGGATAGTTTCATTGACTTCCTCTGAATAGTGATGTTAATTTCCCAATTAAATGAATACTTGATGGTACAACTATTTCAAGGAATCCATATATAATATCCCCTATTAAGTTGCAAGAATTGAAGAATAAACACTATCAGAATATTGATAAGTGTTTCCTTTATCAATGTGTGTCACCATGGGTTGATCCTATTATCTTCCTTGAAGAAAGATTGACTTATATTACTTTTTATTGACTATCAGTAACTGGACAAGATCACAATCAAAGAAAATTATCGTATACCTCTTATTAATGATTTATTAAATCACTTATGAAGAGATCACTAATTTTCCATGACTAATATTCCATTCATATACTATAAATTATGTGAAAAAAGTGAATATATGTTTCTAAGAAAACATATTTTTAGAAGAATGGATAATATGAAATTATAGTGATTTCATTTGGTATTACTAATTCACACACTATATTCATTTATTCATTGAGTAGACTCATTTTATATTAGCATAATTAATTTGTGGATTATTTATAGATGATATTATTATAAGTTCCCTGAGAATATAAGATCATAAATATTAGTTGAGGATTGTGTTAAATACCCAATAAAATATGAAACTGTATGAAAAAATTATCAAGTGTGAATTTTATCTATAAAAGGACTCATTCATGGGTCATATAATTTAATGTGATGACAAATCCATAGATACATAAAATATATATGTTATTTAACATTCACTAAGACTAAAAATCATAGTTGGGATCAATAGTTTTAATAGTTTGGATGGATATTATTGATTCATTGTATATAATTTTTCAAGTCAATATAATCTAGTCATCATGTTAACAATGAAGGGATTCATGTTTCTTTAGTCAAATGAATGTGTGAAAATTTTCCTAGAATAGAAGTGATGGATAATAAACACACCTACACATAGACTAACCTATTGTGGATAAGGGGATGTGATCTATAACAATGTATTGAAGAATGGACAATGATGCGTCCTCATGAAGAATGATATGAAGTTAGCTTACGCCTACTGAAAATTGATGGTTCATGAGAAAAATTACCCATACCATGATTTGGAGATAACTGTATTATTTTTTTGAATTAAATATGTGGATCAATTTTCATTATATAGAAAGGTTTTATAAATATACTGATCATTATTTATTAAATTATATATTCACTTAAAGAGAGTTCAATATATTCCAATATAGATGGTTGAAATTGATAAAAAATTATGACTTCTCAATAAAATACCACACTGGTAAGGAAAACATGGTTTTTGATCCTCTAATGTAAAATGAA
Organism: Viscum album; assembly: GCA_963277665.1. Lineage (NCBI taxonomy): Eukaryota > Viridiplantae > Streptophyta > Magnoliopsida > Santalales > Viscaceae > Viscum > Viscum album. Next base: position 1,278,356,742 of record OY728121.1, on the reverse strand, counting down.
CATGATAGATTATATATGACATGGATTTAAATAGATCTAGTATTTACATATTTACAAAGTATGGATCTTAAAATCATGTGGAAGGGGACATATCATATCCTTATCAGACTAATGTTTATCCATCCATTCATGAAATGATTATAGAGTTGTAGAATTAGGATATGGAACTACATAATAAAAAAATACCAATAAAAATACTAGTTTATATAGATAATCTACTAAGGAAATGGACTACTCACACTAAATAATGTTTTATAGATTAATCAAAAAATAAAAAGGTATATGAGGACCTAAAAATGTAATGAAGCATAAGTATAATTTATTTTTAGTTTCAAAATGATCGAATTTTTATGGTGACAATATTATAATGGGTAGAGTGTAACACTATAAGAATTTATGATATATTTACCTTCAAATAAATTTTTTCTTTTATATCATGGTTTACACGAAACACATATTTCAAATGATCTGTAATACAAATTGAATTATTATTATTAAATCTTATGGTTATAACCTATCCATTGGATTGAATTTTATAAAAATAAATAACTAAATTATGTATTTTTTGACACATTTATAAATTAAATTCAGTGGTCATGAATTGGGATGAAATGAAAAAAATATGTAAATAGTGATGTTTTGTTTCTTAAATGGGATTTTAAGGGAAATGCGGTTTTATAATAACAAATTTAATTATTTAATATTAATAATTGATTGTAATGAAATTTATATATTATACATCCCATAAAATATTTTTACAGTAATCAAATAGTTTTTAAGTGGAATGGAAAGTTAGTAAACTCAATTTTATACTTAAAATATATTTTTTCTTTAAAAAGTATTTCAATGTGTTATACCTTTATTATAAAATAAATATCTATAGATAAATTTAACTGAGACTTTTAAAATGGTTTCAATATTTTTAATCAGAATCATTAATATAAATTAAAATTAAAATTTTATTTTTTTGGTTATAATGATCCTTAACCATTAAATGTTTTTTACCATAGTTATTGTTATAATGAGTTTACATATGGTAATAAACTAAGTATTAATGGTAATAATGGATATTAAATTTATATAAATCCTATTGAATAGAAATATCTAGACATTATATTGTCCTACCATTTAATCCATGGACATATTAATCATTTTACACGAGTATTACAATATTATATTTTAATTATTATAAAAAAATCAATTGTGTCCTCTCCCCAACTTATAAAAGAACACCCATCCACTATCTTATTTTGACCAGTTTTACCCACACATATCAACTATTCAATTCCCATTTATAATATAATATTAAATATATCAAATTTATATGTTATATTATTCTTAAAATAAAATTCCAATGGTCCTTTAGAAAGTTTCTAATGGAGGCCCACATAATGAGAGGTAATCATCCTACCCCACATATTTCAATTTATTTCATCTTCCACAACCTATATATCCATGGTATATATCATAAAATAATATCATCATCATACTTAATATTCCTAAAATTTATTAAAAAAATGTAATCGACATTATCAATCCTTTACTACAAGAAATTTGAAGTGAAACTATAATTTGCCTGTATTTGAAGACCACCACCTCCACATAGTGATACAATTTATTTTATTTCACCATCATTCATGATTTATAATAATGATGTATTTAATTTATATTAATGATATTTATGTTATAATTTTGGTTTTATAATTTTAATATAATATTTTTCTTTCTTCCATATTTTCATTGGAGATGAAGTCACCGTTCATTGACATGTACAACCATCCATCTCCATGAATACTATAAGTCATTTTTCTATCAATATATACTATGGATTATCCTAAATGTGTAAATAATGATAATACATGATATTTATATAATGAATAAATTTTTTTATATTATATAACAATGATAAATGAAGATGAAATGGAATTATCAAACTAAAACTTTCCTGAACAAAACAAAAAAGTTAACACCCAGAAACAACAATATCAATACTAAGTTATTAATAAATAGATGTTGAAGTGATATAAGTAAAAAACATTTGATGTAATAATTATTCAGGTTATTATGTTATATAACTATGATAAATTTAAATTTAATATAAAGGAGGTTATAATAATTTGGATGAATGTTGAACTTGATGTAAGGGTTTTATGTTTCAATCACATTTTTAATCAGGATTGTATATAATTGAATGTAAATTAATGACAAATATATGATCCTAATCTGATAAAAAAATTTATTTTTATATTGTCTAATTTTTTCTAGATATTAAATTTCATAATTTAATTTTCATCACTTTATTTACTCATTGGGAAAAATGATTTTTTAATGAAAATATAATTTATTTTACAATTTGTTTTGGAATTTTTTTATTCCATGTACATGAATTCATTAAAATATTTTCATGAATTTTTTACTATTCTCCAATGATTGTTTTATTTTATACTTAAATATTTTTTCTTTTACTAAAAATTCATCAAATTAATCTTTTTATCACTTTTTGAACGAATAAATTTTAAATTTATATAAAAAATGCGAATGAAATAATTTTATTAACATACTCTGTGTGATCTAAATTTCCTAGTATCATGTCCGGTTGATGCATTAAATCATATTTTATAATTATCTATTATTAAATTCAGAGGAAATGATCTATTATTATTATGGAAATATTTTTATTTTAAATAAGTGATTTCAATTTGAAAAGGTTAATGTCATTAATAAATATTACAGAGCTATTTTAGAGTAATAATTTATCTAGGAAAAAAATACTTCATTGATACTTTCTATTTACTAGGGATATTATCAAATTGGACCCTAATTATTATTTCATTGGATGGTTTATGACTCTGATAATTTTATATTTTTTAATCATTGTTTACCCAGGTTATGCTATGTTGAAATCATTATGAAACCAATTCCCTTTGAATGAGGTATGATATTATGAGTTTATTATAATTATGCGATGGTTGGGAATGGAATTATATATATATCAAATGAATTGGTTAATGTTGGATTTCTAAGAAGATAATAAAATGAATAATGGGGTGTGATCTAAGATTAGTAATTGAATTTTCTCACTATGATAATCTTAGGTGTAGAAAATGATTATGAAAATTATTGATTGGGGAGTAAACACAATCCACTATGATTGATTTTAATACGATCCTTGACTATAAAAATGATATTCTATGCTAATGTTATTTCCTTAAACACAGGTCTTGTTAAAATTTTATTCTCTCATGCATTATGTTCTTTGTTTCCTTTGTGATTCATGACTTATGGATTTCCATTTTTTACACCATTAATCATGTTTATGATATATGATTGGATGTTAATGGGTTATAAAATTTTTATCATGTTATCATAACCCTGTGATCATGTTATTTTTATATTATCATTCATATATCATTGTTTTCCCTTAATGAAAATTTTAGATCACTATTTATTTTCTTTCATTTTCCTTTGGATTTGAAGAGTGGTTTTAGTTATATTATGTCTAATAATGTAGTTAGTTTTAATGTATGTGGGAGATGATATATATATTTTACATATAAATTACATATTTTTCTCTGTTTCCAAAGAAAATAAATCTTTATGATTTTTTATAAAACATAATTTCATGTAATGACTATTAATATATCAAGATTAAATATCTATGTGTGATTTTTTTTGTTTTTATAAACATTTAATAATAAATTTAATACTTCAAAAAATTAATAACTAAATATTGTTGATTATTACTGATCAAAATTACCATAAATGAAAATTTTAAATTCAGGATTCATTTTTTAATGATCATATGTTTAATATAAAAGAGGTGTAAACATAGAGAAACAAAACTAGACCGATGGTAATGGAACTCTCAACCGACCCTCTGATATTTTATTTTATTGTCTCTTTTTAAAAATATCTTTATGATTCACCATAAGTATATTTTAAATGTAACTCATTTTATGTTTTTCCTTTATTACATTTTGGATATGAATTATATTACATCATTTAGATGAAGTCTTAAAAATGAATAAATTTTCATTGATATAAAATTTGTTCTCAAATCCTATCATTTATTATGTAATTATTTATTCATGAACTATGATATATTTTCTATAAATTAATCCATTTAATATAAATTATGGTGTTTTCCCCTTACTCAATTGGTAAGATCCATGATTAATCTATGATATATCTTTTATTAGAAAATAATGAAACTCATTATTTTTCCATGGTTTCATTTCAGTTTTATGAATAAGGATTGTTTCTTTTTAGATTGGCATGCATGATTATGAGTGTATTATGATTTGATGGATGGGATCAAAATTAAGTATCACACTTATGAAATGGGTAATTATTTTTTTCTTATGAATCTATTATTCATAAACATGATCCAATCTTTATTTTTTTTTAATTCAATGATTTTTCACTCAAATGCTTTTTTAAACATTAAGATAACATTGTTAACATTCTATTTATATCCATTACAAACATTTTAGGATTTTTCATTATTATTATTCATATTCTGCATTGTTATATTCACTCATATTAATATTTTTATTATGATATTTTTCATATTTTATAAAGTTGATGATTATTCTCACCCATATACACATTTTATCCGTGCCTTATACAAATCCATATTGTTTCCTCCCATAGTATTAATGTTATCTGACATTTATATTTATTTATCTCAATAGGATATTATGCTTGAGAAAATTCTAATTATGGAATTTAATAATAATATTTTAAATTATTTTTAATACATTTATTGTTTTATGTGTATTGATGGGTTATGAAAATAATTTTCCCAAGATAATAAACCTATAAATATTAAGAATTATTTTGTTAATTATAATTTACTTTGAAATAATATAATAATATATTATGAAATATAGATATCATTATAAAATTTCATTAGAAATTATGGGATACATGACTATTATAGGCCTTGTGATGGAGTCATGGTGTAATGTGGATAATGATTGTCATAGGATGACCCCATTGTAACTACATTCATTGATCCGATGACAGTACACAATAGGATGGATAAATTACTATTTTTTTTCTTATGGGTTTATAATTTTATAAGGATAATTCATGATCAAATAATTATATTCTTATAATAAATATGATATTTTTTTATTTTTTTATCAGTTAATATTTTTAAAAAATTGTATGTCTTAGTGGTAGCGACCATAACCTCAATACCCCATAGCTAGTGACTATATTATTTAATTAAAATAGTATACAAGAAATCACATCCCAAAATAATGATTAGTTTAGTTGTCTTGGTAAACTAGATATATATGTATATAATTCACATTTAATTATAAAACATAAAATACATGGAGATTTTTCTTTGATAATTCCATTATTACCCTTAGTGTATCCAATCATGTCACTTAAAAAACACTTCCTCATATCGTGTGCAAAATAGAACCTGAGAAATGAGTGATATTAAATTCTCAGTAAGGGTAAGAGCACAATGAAAGCTATGAATAAATACGGAACAATCAATATTTCATGGTAAATAATGGTAACACATTCCATTTAAGCAATTACATGACTACAATATGGAAGGAATACATGATGATCAAATAATTCCATATAAATAATCACATGTTCATGAAACATAACAATGGATATTGAAAATAATCCATCAATCAGATGAAATATAAATAAACAAATTTATAATAATGGAATACATAATGATGGACATCAAATTAATACTACCAAGGCCCTTGACCAAGATAAATGATACTATCGAGGACTTTTTCTAAGAAATATATATAAATGGGTAAGGCATCAACCAAAAAACAATATAGTTGGTCTCATTAGACCAACTGATGCATCGAGGGGTTATAGTGGGCCCCACTCTTCACTTACTATGTGTAATTCATTTCTCTTATTAAAGAAGTGAATCATAATGCACATAATAATTCATATTTAAACTATAATACAAATGTATATACTTTACCCAATCAATAAACATAATCATAAATCATCAATGTTAAATCAATGGTATCAACATAATACATCTCTGAAAAAACTAATCATAAATCATCTAGAGAAATAATACAGATTGTATCACAGTATTTTTTACCCATTAAATCATAAATTACAAAAAAAATGTTTTAAAATAAGGAAATTTATTGTTAATGATCACATGGAATATTTTTGGAGGAAAATAACCATTTATATAAAATAATTATTTTTTATTTTAGAACTACACCATTTTTAAAATACTAAAAAATTATTTTATTCAAAAACATATTTTAAAATATAATAATTTAAAAAATATTTACCAAAAACATTTCCTTAAAATGAACATTGTAAATACGAAAATTAAGATTCAATGAAATGATGTCCATGATGTTTATTAACTCTGTACATGCCACAAAAGTTAAAAAAACATTCCTTTTGCAGTGCAAAAAGGTTAGAAAGGTGTCTTGTTCTGAAAATTAAATAAAATCATTTAATAAATTTTTTTTAGAAAACATAATTTTGAAAGTAAAATGATTTTCAACCGAATAGAGCAATAAATTTAGATTTTCATAAAAGATTTTGTTAATCATTTATGTACCAATGAATGGAAAAAATGTTACTATTACTTGAAAAAATCACAAATAACCATAGTAGGATAATATTTATTAATTTTAAGAAATTAATATCAAATTATTACATTAAGGAAAAATTCAACAAAAATAATCCCGAATAATGATGAGATTGGGATACAAACCCGAATCAAATTTGTAACTTTTAAATCATAATACCCATGGATGAAATAAATTTAAATGATACATTAAATACCATTATGTTAAACTAATTAATTATATAACATAAAGAAAGGGTATTATATACACCACATAAAATAAATAAGTGGTGAATATAGCGTATGTCTCATTAAAGTAAATGTGAGTTGAGAAATCATTTCCTTGACACCAACTCATCACATATATTCATTATCATCCTGATTAATAAAATCATTTTAATTATTAACATTCATGATAAAATTTTTAAATTCTATATTTTTTTAAATTCTCTAATTATCATGTTATATATTCTTACATAATAAATTATGTTTATGTGACATGTTTTGATGATATTTGGAATATATGTCAAAAATGACATTGGTAGGTCAAATATGGTCAAATAAGTGATTTTCTAAAAATTTCCAGAATAATAATCATGATATTATTATCACATTTTGACATGAGCTATACTTTTAAAAAGATAATGAAATACAATTTTGAAAAATTAACTATGTTACCATCATATAGATGGTAGGTCGTATGTACACAATCATAACATTTCCATTTCTCAATGATCATTATCAAAATAAAGAAAGTAATATTTTATATTTACATAATGATAATAATGTCTATAATACAATATTATTTCTCTAAATATACTTATATATATAGTCCCTCTTATGTGGTGATTAAAATAGAGTTGCATCACTTCGTGCTGGCCATAATCTACGCATACGTGAAGAATGTTATCATTTTTCAGTATATGAAATAAAAAGATATATATATTTTCCATTTATAATGATAAATATATCATGAATATAGTAATTATTTCATTTATATCACATATAATCAATAAATTTTTCCTTATTATATAATATGTGAAGTATTAGTGAAAATTGAATCACATTTCTTCACAAGGCGGTAGTGCGCCATGCACATGAGTGATGTTATCATATCCCCTATAGAATAGAATGTAATATATATATATATATATATATTATATAGTGAGAAAATAGGAATAATTATGTTTTAATTATAATATATATACATTATATCCACATTAATACCCAAGCATGAGAGGTTCTTCTAGAAAACATGTCTCTTTGGGTTGAATGGTGGTATTCCATTATACACACTAGTGAATTTATATCATTAATTGAGAAATAAACAACATAAAAGGGTTAAATTATACGTAAGCCTCATCCCCGGTAGTTTTAAGTCTATCATTCGTTTGATTATTTCCTTGTATTAATGAAGTATTTCCTAATCTCAGCCCTAGGATGATTTCTAGGTGATTTGGGGTCGCATCCCTCTATTATGGTATTCCTGTGGATTCATGAGAATGCCTAGCCGAACAGCCATGCGAAGGTGGAGAGCTGATTTCACGATGAAGATACTGGGGAGGAGCAGTTCCAAGTAGTTAGTCTGGGTTGTATGTAATTTTTGAAGCCTACGGGAAAATTAATTCTTATAAGGCCTATGGTCCATGTAATACTTACACCTACGGGCCTTGTAAGGGTTCCACCTCACCCCTTGAAAGGTGCATTATCAAAATCAATAAAAAAATGAAGTCCTTCGATCCATTAGAGGAGGTTCCCTTTATTGATCTCTATCACCTTTGTATCCATTGCCTTTACCCTTTTTTGACGTGACTAAATAATCTGATTAAGGTAGGGGTTCTATAAACAATACCTATTGTATAATTTAAATTAAAAATATATGTTTGATAGATGTGATTTCTCTGATGAAATGTTTTCATTAATTAATGGATTAATTGGAAATGATAACCAAGTAATTGGATCACTCCATAGTTTACTATGGGTCTTTTGAGATGCACCATGGGTTTCAATTTCTATTGAAAATATTGAATTGATAATGGATTATATATGATTTTAGAATGACATGTTCTTTAGTTTATTTATCTTTATAGATTCACCTTGTAAAATAGATCATTTGATTAATTGAATAAAAGAGAAAATTGAAAGATAAATATTAATAAGAAGAATTAACAATTTGGTCTTGGGTGGTTATATTGTGATATGGTTTCAATTTTGATATGAAATTGTGAAACATTCTAAAATTATTATATACTAAGAAAGGCCATAACACATTCTACGAAGCTTATATATCAGGCCAAGCCGTTTCACATGTTGCGATGATTAAATGTCTATCTTGGACCTGACATTGTTGTGATTCCAATATACCAAGTTAGGAACTAAAACATGATGAAATGATTATATAGTGGATTTATCCTAATGATATTTTATACCATGTATATATGGTTGTATTTGGCATGGTTGTCCTATATGATCCGAGAAATAACAGAAGGGCACTGAAGCAGGTTGAATGATCTTTATATTTTCTATATAATTAATTAATACACCTATTTATCACACTATTTCATTTACATATTATCATATTGGTTTGTTTATATATAGTGGTTTCAACATACTATGTATTAATCACATCGTACCTAAGCCTCCATTTGGTAACTGAGAATATAACATGGATGCAGGTTTGGGTAAGGGAAAAGGACATTATAGTTGGTTTTTTCTTATTGGATGGGTTGGATCTTGGAGAAAAGATTGGCACGGGGATTGGGATTGGGGTCAATTGAGTCTATTACCCTTTTATATGTATTACTTATAGTATTACTTTTTGTTACATTCTAGTATGTTATAACATTATTCATTCATTAATTATCAGATTATTCTATTTTCATTTATTATTTGTTTAATCTGCTATATTTTATGGTTTTTTTATTTACACACTTTGATATTTCTATATTTTCCATTTTAATGTGACTCTAAACCAAGGTTTGTAGTCTCCCACTATAGTCAGTACACCCCCTATACTAGTCAGTAGCCTCTGGCATATGAAGAGACACTCTTGAGGTCATGTAACCAACCCATTTTATCCACTTAAGAGTGTGCCATTCTGGGTGATATTATAAAGTGGTATCCTATAATCATGTTCCCTTTCTACTGATTTACTATTTGGGAATGGTATAAAGGATAAAAGGATGTTTTTTTATTTTCTAATGAGCATGTTAAAGGTAGTAGATAACCCATGTATGTGGGGGAAAATATGAGTTCCTATGGATGTTATTATTTTTAATGATGTTCACTTGTTATCATTTGATATTATTTCACCTTGGTTGCTTCACATGTTGTGTGATGTTATTGTTTATTGAGGTTTATACTAAGGTAATGATAGGTAATGAGATAGGTATTCTTGCATCATTATAGAAACACAGGGATATATATTGACACGAATTCTTCATGATTGGGAAATATTTTTTGAATGTGGTATATTTCCCTATATGTCCTATAAAATTAAACACCTGTTATATCTGATGAAAAATGGAATAAATGAATAGATATTATATGTAAAATCACTTGTTATCCCATGTTTAGAGATACTATGTGCTAGTGGTTCTCTATTGTTATCACCTATTGAGGTTGAACTTGTTGTTACCCTATGTTCAAAGGAGTGTATTTATATTTTAGTGAACATACCTCCCCATCATCTATGAATTGAGAATCAGTATAATGGAAATTAGTATTCATCTAACCCATATAATCTATATCATCTTATAGATCCAAAGTATTAGATGAATTTTCATCTCCATGATAGCTTCCTGAGTGTCATGTGATCCATGGAAAGGGAGATTGTTATCACCGTGAATCTGATGTCTAAGTTGATCAGAGAGCTTTAATTATAGATTCTGTATAATTTCAATAGGAAGGGATGCACCTAGGAATATGAGTTTTAGATCAAGGCTTTCTATACTATCTTTGGGCCCCTATAGGCACCACTAAATAGAAGTGTGATTCTCGTTTCATACATTCTTTGTGGACTAGCCAAGTGTTGGTTAGAAATTATATAAAAATTTAGGCAGAAAGATGAGTTATCATGGAAGGTATTCGATAACAAGTTCCTGATATGTTTTTATCCCAAGATATTGATGAATATAAAGGCTCATGGGTTCATGAATCTAACAATGGAAAAAATTTCAGTTTTGGACTACATATGATGTTTCACTAACATATAGTGCTTTTCACCAACCCTTGTAGATGATGAGGTCACCAGGATGATGAGGTCACCAGGATGATGAGGTCACTAGGATGAGAGGTCACCAAGAAGAGCTCCCAGTTCTCTCGGCTATAACAGCCTAGCTACTTCTCAGGGACTCTCTTAGATTATGTTCAATGATGAGTTATTGGAATTATCTATGAGATCAGTTTGTAGGTGATTTTTTTCTTCATTTGAGTAGTTTTGATAACATGATGAACCAATAACTCATCATTGAACATAATCTAAGAGAGTCCTTGAGAAGTAGCTAGGCTGTTATAGCCGAGAGAACCGGGAGCTCTTCTTCAATAATTAAGAAGAAAATCTATATTTTCACCAAGGATAAAGTGGGAAGAGTATCCATGGAAGTGGAAAGTCATACCAGAACCTTGTTTCATTAAAATGATATTAGTGTTTAATGTTTATCCACAAGTGGACTTAGTGTCTATAAATTACATTATAGTTTCGTGCTTTTGGTATATCAGGTCATCTATATAATTTTATGGGATCATTATATAGTGGAGTAGATGTAGGGTATTAGGAAAGACACCTGAGTTTCGAAGTGGCTGTGATAACCATACCCAATCCATGTCTTGGGCCACAACTACCAGAAGCCCATCTATATAGTCAAAGGGTGGAAACAAGTGATAAAATACATATATTAAGTGGTAGTAATTTTCCTAATTATCTATACTCATCCATCAAACCATCTCAATTTAGTAGTGTAGATGAAAAATATAAAACAAGATGAAAAAGATATATAGTAAAAAAATCATGCATAAAATCTATGGTGTAAAATAGTATGATAGTGAAAACTCAAAAATAAAGGGGAAATTTACATTCCCAACTATAAAATATGTCACAACCAGAAAAACTAGAAAATCAAACTACTGAGAGATCCTAGCTCTTAAATACCATGTTGTCACCACCGTACACGGTCCAAAATACCAAGTATGCCTAAGATCTTCTGATGTAACTTCCAACCAATCCTTCATCCTTATAAGACACAACATGTATGAGAAAATACCATTCAGGTATAAGTATATACATATCCTTTAGGACTCCCCGAATGATGAAGGGTGGGGGGGGGGTTGTAAGAGACACAATTAGAAATAAAGGCATTAGATAGTACATAAGATGCATGATATGGTGAATGAGAATAGATCAACCCAACCATGAGAGCATGTGTAAAATCATCCAAAATCAATGGGATAGACACAACGAGTATATGAACTACATATTGATACTTTTACATAAATAAAGGGAGAGTAGACTCATCCAACTACAAGAATCTAAAAACAAAAAGCTTTTGGAATTCTAAATGTGCCATCACCTCCCATGGAAAGAGAGTAACCAAATACAATGTTTGTATAAATAATGATATATTTATATATATATAAATAGTAAAAATAATTGAAAATGAGAGAGTATGGGGATCTATAAATCATAGTTCATGCCAAGAATAAGAGTCACCAATAGTTACAAAAGTCCATCAATTATTCCCAACATCTCGTGCACTAGCCCAGATGTAACTGTGAAATTAAAATTATGCCTCATCACTATGTGGAATAATCGAGGAGGAATAAAATATAGGTATAGGACCCATGCCCTAGTACAATAGTAGGGTCCCACTCTGATATAATTCAAGGTCCCACTTCCTAGTTCAACTGGAGGTTACCATTCAATAGTCTTCGAGGATCCACACCCCAGCTCTAATTAAGGGTACCACTCGATAGTCTTCAAGGACCCACTACCAGACTCTACTGGTGGGAATCACTCAGAAGGTGTCGAGGAACCACTAGACATATCTACTGTGGGGTACCACTTAGAAGGCATCGATGACCCACTGCCTAGATCTACTAAATGGAAAATATCGGGAGTCGTCGAGGACCCACTACCAAAATCTACTAGAGTGTACCACTTAGTAGTCATTAAGGATCCACTACATAGATCAGATGGGGATACCAATCAGAAAGAATCAAGGAAACACTACACAACTCATATGGAGGGTACCACTTGGAAGGTAGTTGTATAAGACATGTGCTCATTATGATGTGGGTTCCATACTAAAATAATCCTCTGGTGATTCTTCTTAATCACTTCCATCACTGAAAATCACCTCAAACAAGTTCTATGTTTGGATAATTTCACATCATATATCAAAATACACAATAGAGTGAATGATCACATTCTATATGGAGAAACACTACGGATGAGTTACTCATGGGAAAAAATACAATTAAAAACGAAGGAGATACAAAACCATGAATTTTTCTAAAATGGAACCAAAAAGTAAACAACATGTGAGGGGACCCACATGGTATGTGGCACCACTCCACTACCTGGATGTGTCCTTAGCCAACACATGGTTCCCATCCCATGTAGTAGTACATGCCATATATGTAGACTACACGACATGTCTAGACTAACTATGACTGTGTCATGTCCTACTAGTCGTGTCTGTGTACATGACCTTGTGTCTATATAATTCGATACATGACATGCTTCTCCACATGGTATGATGACCGTTTGACCTAGAAATGTCCATTTACATTGGTTCATGACCATGTACCTAGGTGTGTACTCCCACACTGAGTCCTTCCTATGTAACTCATCACATGACTCATCCACCCTAGGATGGGGTTCACAATGTGTATAATGACTATTCATTATTCCATCCTTCTGATTTCACAGAACCCTAGTCGCCACACTAAAGGGGCTACACGTCGTGTGCTCATCCTTGTACACGGTGTGTAGTCTATTTTTTTCCCATATTTTAAGATCCAACTTCCACTGATCAAATCTATTAATTTATCAATTGATTCCTCCTTTATTTTATCTAAAATCATTGGATCTAGGCTCGATCTATTGATTTCATCTACTGTTTGTCGAAAATATGATCCAATAACCCATGAAAAAATATCATGAGTTACAAACTCCAACGTACCTTCCTTCAACAATGATTCATTCATTGATCATCAAAAATGTCATCTAAATCTCACAAAAATCCCAAATATGTGCTTGTTTTATGAATCCTCCATTTGTTCGTGAAATTGTTTTGATTCCAGGGGTCTGATCGGGCTCAGTACCACCTGACAATGTTGAAATGGGAGTACGAGGTCCAACCGATGATGAACATGAAGAAAATGAGGGCGAAATAACAAGAAAAAAATGTTTAAACATTGTTGGACAAATTTTTTTGGCCAACGATCAAGAACATGCATCCTTGGTTATAAAAAAATTGAAATAACCAAATTGATCTGGTATATGGTTGCGTGCAAAGGTTTTAATTGGAAATGATCGATTGAAGAGATTGATATGCTCTATCAAATTTAATAAAAAATGGAATAAACCACATATTGAAAATTTATACCTATATATTGGTATGTTATTTATCAAATAACATTCTCTACAACGATTTAATGACTTCATTGTGTTTATTTCCCTCTAATATGCTTGAATATGGAATTTCATCATCATCCAAGTTGATTTACTAACAATAAATGAATGGGAATATCTTGATTTTCCTATGGTCATGAGGGTAACCTTGGGAGAATCACCATGGTAGTATACTTATAATGATTTAATTGTATTTAAATGAAGTAATTAAGTAAATAATTAATTAATTAATCCAATGAACATACCGTCAATAAGAGAGATATCAAAACACCCCATGTTGACCTAGTTTAGGTTAAGCCTAGGGTAAACACCATAATTCGAACTCAACCATGGTCTCAGATTTCTAGTCCATGCTTCCATATAATATTTATCTTATTGCATTTGTATAACTATGTGTGTGTAATAAAAAAATATTTAATATTTTTATATAATTAATTTTAGACATTCTAGTCCACAGAATCAAATGAAATCTCATATCCTCTATCTGGAAATATAAATATATATATATTTAGAATTATTACAAAGAAAAAATAGGGTCTCTACATCATTCCCCCTTCAATATTTTTTTCCCTAAAAAGAAAAAACAAACAAACAAATCGGGATATTGAGTTTTCACATGGATATCCCACTCCCATGAACTCTCTTTCACATTATCGTGCTGTCAAAACATGAAAACTAGGTGGATGGTCCATCCATATAGGGTCCTCTCCTACCAATACTTGATCTCCACCAAGTTCCCTACAAAGGAGGATCCATCCTTGATTTCCCACTAAGCCATGTTGAAGATGTGCGTATAGGCATGAACATGTCTCATCATCTACAAAATTTGGAAGTCATCATGCACCCACTCAATCTATGTGGGTAGGTTGAGGTAGTAAGAAACCTCACTAACCCTCTGCTCAATCTCAAATGACCCAATTATCCTTAATGATAGATCGCCTCCCTAGATAAACCTCTGTAATCTATTTCATGCGGAGACTATCTTTAGTATTTGGTCTCCCTAATTGAACTCCAAGGTCCTACAATGATAGTATTCTTAACATTTCTATCTTTTTTGGGCTATCCTCATATGCTATCATAAGATTTATAGCATCTCCATCATCACCTTTACATACTCTAGTCTCACAAGATACGTCTTGCCGATATTTGTGTAGCACAAGGGTAACTGGGAGGTTATCCCATACAGGTACTCAAAAGGTATCTTGCTGATAGTAGAGTGGAAGTTTTATTTGTATACAATCTCTTCCAATGGGAGGTGATCCTCCTAGATCCATCCAAATTCTATCCCACACTCCCTTAACATATTCTGAAAAACATGGACAGTGTGTTTGGTATTCCCATATTATATGGGTGAATGGATGTACTCATCCTCCTTTGGTTCATTAATTTGTGCTGAATTCTTCTACACAGTCGTGATGTAAACCACTCATCATGATCAAAGAAAATCATCAGTACAAGTGCATCAAACAATCTATCGAACTCTACTCCCTAATGGCAATGAAGTGTTTCAAGTGTTGGATTAGGTTCCCTAGAACCTACCTATTTTTACTTTATGGGAATTTTTATTCATAGTTTTGAATGATAATAAATTAAATATCAAATAATGAGTGTTCTTCTATGTAACATAGCATATGATAATGTACTTAGAGTAGATATCGCACTAAAAGGTCAAGTAGTTCCCCACTATGATGTGAACCTAGAAGTGTTATGACACTATTCTTAAATATATGTTCTATAGACAGATGATATCATTTGAGGGAAAAAAATGATACATGATATCAGGGGTGAAGACTCATAGGAATTTGAGTCACTTTATCATAGTGTACACTTTTGGTAATATCCAGTAAGATGTTATGAGAACGAGACCTACATATAGGAAATCAACATTTTTATGTGTCATTGGATGTTCCTATCTATAGACATGTGTAACGTTCCTTAGTATTTCTGATTATTATTAATGAATATTATGAGTCACATACTTTCATTTATTAATTTAAACCATGAAAACAAATGTTTGCGACAAGGCTGGATACATTGGGTGCGTCACGAGTATTATTTCAATAATGAATAATGCGAGAAATGATTTATCCCTTATGTTCATTAATTGAAGTTAATATCTTAGACCCTTTTATGTAAATGATGTTGCATAAATAAATCCATGTCCATGGTGTTCTATAGGAAAGTTATATTTTTTGAAAGTCAAAAAAGGGGCATCGAGGACATAGGTTGATGGAACCAACAAGAAACCTATTTGATTTGAGATATTGTGATAAAGGTATTATATTACACAGTAAGAATCCGTACGTGGTAACATTTCATTATGAAATTAACTTATTTTTATATGGTTTCCTTTGCATATTTCTAAATTCTAACCTTGGACTTTAAAAATGATTTGCCTAATTCCACTGAAAAAGTGTCCTGGAGGGTCACACACTAAGTGTATCTAGAATCTCAGTTAAATAATATATTAATTATTATTTAACAAGTTGAATAAATATTATTCTCAGATGTGGTTTAGTAATTATTCATTTCTGTTTGATCGCATATATTTTGTAACAAGTTATTTAAGAGAATAAAATGTGAGTGGAATACTGAATTAATATTAATTTTCAATTTAGTGAATATAATATATATTTATTTATTGGTGAATAATGAAATGATATTTATTTAATAAATAAATAGTCAATATTCAAGGCCCAATAAATACTATGGAGGAATGGTGGACCAATATTAATGGTTAGGTGAGAAATAATTAATATTGAATAATATTTAATTAAATAATAAATAATTTTAATTACCAAGGTAAGTTAATGTTGAGAAATAATAATAATAATATAATTTGAAATGGGGTTTTTCTATGATTAAATAAATAATTAAGGGCAGTTGTGAACATATTTTATATTAACCCTGTCAATATAAAAACCCAATTATGTTATTTTATCAAGAGAGGTAATTAATTTTCTTGGTTATGGACGAAAAATTTGGAGAATCCTCACAATATTAGATAGACCCCTTATCCAAGAACACTCTTAAGAATGGAGGGTAATCACCCTCAATTGCATCAAGGAGAATGCTTTGGAATCATTTATTGAAGTGATCAAAGGAGGACAACAAAAACACACGGATATGTGATGTTAGCACTCAAATATTCCTTCAGTTACGTCTTGAGATTCATGGAACACATGTGGATCACCTATAGTATAAATCTACACTTGGTTTCTATAATGAAACGATGGTTCGCCACAGATCTATCACCCCATTCATCAATGAAGATAAAATTTCCTCAAGTTAAATATTTATGTCAATTAATTAATTATAAATAATATGTCATGATCCTCTCTATTAGTTCAGGCATAATCATCCATTTTTTATTTATTTTATTCAATTAATTATATCAAATCATTCATCATCACATAGATATCAGATATATCATCATTTATAGAAAAAATCAAGGATGGGCACCACCCATCACATTCTCCCACTGTACCTGATACCTACAACTAGTATCGGAGTAGTCACATAATTATTTATAATTATTTAAGTATAATGGGAGATTTACACATTTTAATTTAGTTTTTCAATTCATGTTTAATCATTATTTTAATCCTAATTGTGCGATATTATTCTTCCTCATTCGTTTATCATAGATATAATTAAAATGAATAATTTTATGACTAAAATAAAATCAAGGAACTCATTCAGAGGTTCTAAGGTTTCTGGTAGGACAACATATGACTACACATTGTGTAACTAGAGTTACATGACTTGTAGTCTTGTTCAATGCATCATAATTGATTCAAAAATTAATTCAATATTGTATGAATTAATTATATTCCATAAATGAACCGTGTGTTGACCAGAACATTATGACACACAATCAGCTGGGTTACATGGCCTGTAGCCCATTTACACGGTGCATAGTATCTTTGAGTCACAGAAGGGCCATGTATTTTCATACATAGCTTACCTTACTAGTGACTGTGTAATACATAGTTCACACACCATGTGGAACATTAGGCACATCGTGTATTTCATGTTTTGAGGCACAAATTATATGCCCAATCCCTAGGCATGTGTCTCTAATAGACAGTGAGTGTCGTACACGCTGTATACTCACTTGTACACACCTTTTACTTATAATAATGTATAAGTTATTAAATTTATTTATTATATCATCTAAACCATATCGGCATGTTATTGGTTGTGTTCATTAAATTTATAGGACACACCATGTGATAAGTTCTAATATATATATATATATATATATATATATATAAATGTTTAATTAACATTAGTGTAATGTTCAAATCTTTACGTCATGTACGAGTCATATTACAAGTTGCTACTCTACATGCATTGAATCATAACACATGACTGAAAAAATCAGGTAATTTCTGTAATCATTAAGTTGATACTACACATCATGAAAGTACATGATAAGCCATGTATACCATACATCACAAGACTAAAAAATAGACACATAATATACATGTTGGGTCAAATCAGATGGGTATTCATTGTATTGCCTCCAAGGTACATTTATGTACACGTTTATTTTTAAATATATTTATATTGTTTAAAATTATAATGGATGATAATCTCAATGAAATTATTATGAGAATTAAGATAAAAGTATTGATTAATTAAAGATTACAATTAATCGATTTGAGTGTGATTTATCTTAAATAAGAATGAATAAGAATTTAATTATAGTTTTGTTAAATGTGTAATTCATTGCATGCATGTGGATGACCATGAGCTAGACTAGACCATTGAATGTGATTGGTTTCTTTAATTTATTATTAAATATTTTTTTCCTATGTGACTTCTTTCCTTTCATTATGTAGGGAATGTGTGCCCATGTATTCTTTTATGTAAACCATTTCCCCCTCACATGAGTGTGAGTAAAAGAATATGTAATGGATTGAGCTCCTAAGCTAGTAGAGGCTATTGAATTTTAGAGCAATGGAATGACCAATACAAGAGAGATACATTTGTGGATTGGTGGAAAACTATATCACAAACCTTATATGGTTTAAGGTTTTCCCCCCTAGGTCAACAGTTAGTTTATCAACCACTAGATAAACTAACCACTAGTTAAAGATCATGATCATATGACTTTATTATTTTATTTATATCAAGTTGTATGGTTAATTCATTATGTTTGTTTTTTTCATGATCCCATAAATAATGAAATTAACGATCATGCATGATAGAACTAAAATAAATTGTTTTATGAATAAATACTATCTAATGCATTGTTAATCACGTAAGTAAATCCACTTAATATTAACAAGAATATAATAAAGATAATAATTGGATATTAACTCATAAAGGAAAAAATCCCCCAATTATATATATCATGTCAGTACAGCCTTCCACTACTTTAGTTATCATCGAACCATATTTCAAAGTGCTCGACCATACAATGATGGAGTTCTTTCAATTATATGGGAATTATAACTTGATTTTTTTGGTTGAGATAACTTAGTTCACATCAATGATTGACTACCGAAGAATGACTTGGTGTAAATAAGAGGAAAGGGTTGAGTAAATATAAATTAATGATTTTAGGATTAGATATTCTAATCAATAGATATAGGAATTGTGAGTTAATGTAGTTGGCATTTGGAATAGCTACCTAAAAAATTCATGTTTCTTGAAAAACCAATGTTGGTGTAATGAGAAGAGGAATATTGATCCTTTACAAAATAATATACTAGAAAAATGATATTTTGAAGATAATGGTTATGACTATTGGGTTTTGATAAAATAGTGGGAGACTAATAAATTAAATATTTATTCATTTGTATAAATTCCATCAAATAAAATACTAAAATTATGCTCATTTTAATCTGTAGAAATAGAAATCATGTGATGTCAAACATATCATTGTGATCTATACATGAGAAGGAAAAACTTCTCATTGGAAAAAATTTCCAAGAATGGAAAAGGAGACTAAATGTAATCCTTCCCCATGGAAAGAAATTTTATGTTCTAGAATAAACTCTTCCAATTGTTCCTGGTAATGAGGTAAGTGATAAAGAGGTTTCAATCTATAATAAACATACGAATGATGATATAGATGTTTAGTGCCTCATGTAATCATCCAATTCCATTTATATTTTGATGAAACATGAGGAAATAGATTCATATATCATGATATATCACCTTCGGGATCTCTATTAAGAGAAGGTAAGACAAGATAAGTATGAGATTTCCACTAGTTTGTTCACAACTAAGTATAGAGAGTCTGTGCCATCTGGGCATCATGTAGTCAAGATTATTGGCTACATTGAATGGTTAGACATCTTAGGGATTAAATTCATGGATGATTTTCATACATATATCATACATTCATCACATCTCAAGACCTTCTCTAGTTTTATTGTTAATTAGAATGTGAATAATAATGAGAAGAGTCTTTTGTAACTTTTTACATCAATTCACCAAGTAGATAAGGACATGGGGTGTGAAAAACCCACTGTCCATATAGTTAACAAGAAACAAAAGAAAAGGAAAAGGGGTCCAAGAGCTATAAACATTCTAAATATCTCGAGAACAATCCTTCCAAGAAAAAGAAGATCAAGAGGCAGGGAAAGGAAAAGGGGGCAGTATGTTTTTCATATGGAACGTTAGGAAACTAGTAGATGAACTACACCTAGAAGTAAGGGTAAGCTAAAGGTTCACTCATTATCGAGTTCAATCTATCAATTTCTACACATTTGGTATTATATATATCTTGTGGTTATCACATATGTATCCAAATGTAGGAACCAAGTAGATTTCGAAAGATTGGTAGAGGAGAGATGGATCTGAGAGATACCAATGGACTGAGGCTAGCTACCCTAGCCATTGGAGACTAATAAATTTCATTTCAAATTGGAATTATTTTGGTTTTGAATGATTTTTATTATGTACCTATAGTTACAAAGAACATAATTTATGTATCATGCCTAGATGCACATGGGTTTATTTTAATTTTTGGAAATACAAGTTGTTTATTTGATAAGGAGAACATATTTTTTGGTATGGAACATGTAAATAATAGTAATTATATTTTAAATTATGAAAATCAAGTGTTTCAAATCGATAAGTAATCATATTCACATGACTCGTATAACAACCAACTATGGCATAACCGTCTTGGTCATGTATTTGATAAGAATTTGACAATGCTATGTCAAGATGGTTATTTAGAATCATTTAAAAAAACCACATAAAATATGTCATTCTTGTTTACAATGGAAAATGATTAAACCACCATATAATGGAATGGGTGAAAGGGCCACATAGCTTCGATTTTTGGTACACACAGATGTGTGTGGACCCTTTCCAATAGAAGCTAGATGTGTATATTCATTCTTCATAAATTTTACTAATCACTTGAGTAAATATGGATATATCTACTTGATGAGGTATAAGTTCAAGTCCTTTGATAAATTCAAGGAATTCATTAATGAATTATAGAATCATCTTGGTAAGAAGACAATAAATATTCACTCAGATTGAGGTGTTGAATATCTTAACCAATAGTTCATCAAATTTCTATGGGATTTTGAGATTCTATCACAACTAACTCCACCATACACACCATAGTGGAATGGTGTTAGTGAAAGGAGGAAGTGTTCCTTGTTAGACATGGAAAGTTTGGTGATGAGTCATGCATATATTCCATTATCATTTTGGGGATATGAATTAAAAATTTGCAGCATATGCATTAAACTGAGTACCAACTATTGCATCAAATGGAATTTACATCGAGATTTGGAGTGGAGAGAAACCCGTTTTGTAGCATACTCATGTATGGGGTTGTGAGGCAGTTGTTAAGGACTTATCAAATAAAAAATAGAACATAGGGAGAAAATATGTCTCATTATAGGGTATCCTAATAAAACATAGGGATAATGCCTATAGAACCCCTAAAAAAAGAAAGTGATTGTCCTTAGTCAATCCATATTTCATCATAGGGAGAACATCCTAAAAATGGATAGTTGGAGAAATATTGACTTCATTGAAGTTGATGCACATGATACAAAAGAGTTGGTACAAGAATATATTCCACATGTCCCCATGGAAGAAGAAGTTCTCAAAACACAAGTTCTTCATAGGAGTGTAAGAGAGGTAAGAAAACTAGAGATATATGGTTTTCTAGTCACCAAGGAAGATAACTCATTATTGGTTGAAAATTATGATCCTATATCCTAAAAGGTTGCAGTAGAGACCTCAAAATATGCAAGATGGAAAGAAGCCATTAATTATAAAATGGATTCCATGTATCAGAACCATGTTTGTTTTCTAGTTGATGTGTTAGTTGTTTTAAATCATGTTCGGTGAAAATGGGTATTCAAAGAGAAAATGGACATGGAAGGTAAGGTATATATTTATAAAGAAAGGATACTATATAAATGGTTTAAATATTTTCAAGGAATTGTCTATGATGGAACATATTCACAAGTATCCATGTTTAAATCCATCAGAATTCTACTTACTATAACATCTTAACATGACTATGAGATTTGAAATATCGATGTAAAAACTATATTACTTAATGGGAACCTTCCTGAAGAAGTCTATATGAAACAACCACAAGGTTTTGTGACTCCAGGTGATGCCAAAAGGATATGAAAGTTGTAGAGATCCATTTATGGAATGAAGTAATCATCCATGCCATGGATTATTTTATCCAATGAATCCATAAAAGAATTTTGTTTCATTATGAATGAATGTGAACCATGTGTCTATAATAGGTTTATTGGGAATTCAGTCTTTATCCTAGTAGTATATGATGATTCCATATTACTTATAGAAAACTAAATACCAGTCTTAAAATCTTTTGAGGACTCATTAAATAAGTGATTCTCCATAAATTACATAGGTGAATCATCCTACATTATAGGTATAAAGATCAATCATGATAGATCCAAGAGGATACTTAGACTAAATAAAAGTAAATATATTGAGTAGGTACATAAGATACTTAGTACAGAACAATCCAAGAGGGTATTGGTTCAAGTGTCACATGGTTTAAATCTTTATAAGAAAATGTGTCCTTAGTAAAAACATTAGAAAGATAGAATGAGTAAGATCCCATACACTTCAGTGATATGATCAATCATGTATGCCATGTTATGAACTAGAAATGATGTTTTTTATGCATTGAGCATAGTAGGAATATATCAAGATGATATAGGAGAACAAAATTAGACTATTGTTAAGGCTATCCTTATGTATCCTAGAATAACAAAGGATACTTTCCTGGTGTATTTAGGAGATGAAAAGATGGTCATCAGGGGTTATACTAATTCTATTTTTTAGATATATTAGAATGATATAAAGACCTAATTAGGATATTTATTCTATCTCAACATAGGATCTATAATTAGGAAGAGTTTAAAGAATCCATTTATCTCTAATTCTATAATGGAGCCTGAATATATTATGGCTTATAATGTATCTAATGAATCTATTTGGATTTAGAAAATTATCTTTAAGATTGATGCAGTACCTAGTAGTAAAGACCCTATCATATTGTATTGTGATAATAATACAGTAGTGGATCTTGTAAAAGATCTATGGTAACACCAATAGAAAAAGAATATACTCCAAATGTATCACCTATCAAGGTATTTATATCATATGGGTGACATTATTGTGATTAGAGAACCCAAAAAAGAGAATGTGATGAAAAAATTTACTAAAGACCCATCTTTGTATAAGTATGATTATCAAGTGAGAGCTAGAGGAATGATGGTTGTTAGTAGTTGGCTATAATGAAAGTTGGAGTCTGTTGGAGTTGGTGCCCTAGAACCATATTATTTATACATTATGATAACTTCTAGTCATAGTCTTTAATATTAATAAACCACTTATCACATCACGATTCTTATTCTATGTAACATAGCATGTGATAATGTATTAGAGCATCTTTTCACAAAAATGTCATAGTTGTTCCCGCTATGATGTGAAACGGAAGTGCTATGAAACTATTATTAAATACATGTTCTATAGATACATGATTTCATTTGAGGGACAAAATTATACATGATAAGAGGGGTGGAGAATCATAGGAATTTGATACACTATCTCATGGTGTACAAGCTTTGTATTATGTAGTAGGATATTATGAGAATGAGATCTGGTAGTAGGAAATTCAAATTTGAATGTTCTATTGTATGTTTCTATCTGTGGAAATATATATTGGTCATTATAAATTAAGATTTTTATTAATGAGTATTATGAGTCGTATACTTTGATGTATTTATGAAAAATGTGATGAAATATGTTCACAGTGAGGTGGGATACGTTGGGTGCATCATGAGTAATATTTCATTAATGAGTAATGTGATAAAGGATTTATCCCTTATATTATATAATGGAAGATAATATCTCAAGCACTTTTATGAAAATGATATATCCTAAATAAATCCATGTACATGGTGTTGTATAGGAATGGTATATTTTAGTAACGTCAAAGAAAAAGACATCGAACACATAGGTTGATGGAACTGGCATGCAACCCTCTTGATTTGGAATATTGTGAAAAAGGGAATATATTACATAGTAAGAATCTGTATGTGTTAACATGTTGTTGAGACATTAACTTCTTTCACAACGAGTTCCTTTGCATTATTCTAGATGATAACCTTGGACATTAGGCAGATTCACCTAATGCCACCAAGAAAGAGTCCTAGAGGTTAACACACTAAGTCCATCCCAAATTAGAGTTAAATAATATATTAATTGTTACTTAACAAGTTGAATAAATATTATTCCTAGATGTAGTTTAATAATTATTATTGTATGCTTGATCAAACACATTCTATTACTAGTTTTTGAGAGAATATAATGTGAGTGGAATATTGAATAAAAATTTATTTTCTATTTAGTAAATATAATATTTTTTTATTCATTAGAAAATAATGTAGTGATATTTATTTAATAAGTAAATATTCATTATTCAAGGCCAGAAAAATATTGTGGAGGAATGATAGATTGAGTTTAGTAGTCTAGTGATAAATCATAAAAATTGAATTTATTTAATTAAATAATATTTAATTTTAATTCACAAGTTAAGAACATTTCTGGAAATAATAATAATATTATTATTATTTAAGATGGGTGTTTTCTAGGATTAATGAAATAATTATGGGCACTTTCTCAATTATTTTACTGTAACCCTAGCAATATAAATACCCAATTATTTTATTTTCTCATGAGAACCAATTCATTTTTTGGTTGTTCACAACGGATTTGGAGAATCATCTCATACCTAGAGAGCTCCCTTCTCTAAGAATGCTCCTAAGAATAGAGGGAAATCCTCCTACATTATATCAAGGATAACTCTCTATAAGAGGTTCTCGAATTGATCAATGGAGGATGACCCAAGTGCAAGGATCTATCATGCTATAACCCAAATATTCCTTCGGTGATGTCTAGAGATTTGTGGAATGTAATGACCCAAAGCTTAATCACTGTAAATTGAATTCTTATAATTATATAATATATTATAATCACATGAAATAACAACATAATGAACTACTATGTACAATGTGACCATTAAACATAATATTGTCACTTCTGTGATTTGAATTTTGAAAATCTGACATACATTATTGCGATCAGTAATATATTTGGAGTCTGATAAGATAAACATAATTTTTGGTGAATAGTAACTGGCCCTTATAAATAGTAATGTTACTATTATGAATAGAAATATGATCATTATGAATAATAAACCGTCTATGTAAATAAGAAACCTTACCAATGAAAGTACGAATAAAATTTATTCATCTTATAAGTGATAATATAATATAATTACAGTGTTGGTTTTTTTGTGATTCATGTATATTTAATTACATTTTAATTATTAATTTAATAATTTAAAAGAAAATTTATTTTCTGAAAAGGTATTCATAAATATTTAATTTTAAGACTTATTATTATATGATAATTTTAAGAGACCTTAATTAATTTTGCAAAGTGTTAGAAAATCAGTTTTAATTTTAAAGCTTGTATTTTTCAAGTAAATTAGGATTTAAATTAAAAATTAAATTTCGAATATTTATAAAAATAGTTTCATAAAATTGAGTTCATTTTTTAATTCTTTACATTGAAAAATGGGTGGGGTGAATTTTTGGTATTTTTTTTTTCTGAAATACTTGAATTTTCGTGAATAATAAAATACGGTAATTTGATGTATATATACATTATATGTTAAATACAATATTTATTGAGTCATGGATGATGTAATGACCATGAGTTCAAACTAAAATTAACATATTACTATTTTTTTCACAAGAATCAATACTATTTCTTATCTTGAGAAAAATAATAAAATAATGAATAAAATATTGAGAAAACCCTCTTCTCCTCCACTATAAAAACCACACTCAGCCCCCTCTTCTCTTCAGTCCTCTCAAGGCTTGTGCCTAGTAAAAATTCAGCTCAAATATCTCCCTAATCCCTTATCCCACGTCCAAAATCCCTTGGTCTCTTTAAAAGACAAAATCCTCTCCCTTAAGGAGGTTCTCATGGAAGATATATTCAAGAGGTAAAATTCTCTTTTCATTTATTTTATTTTCTTTCAAGTTCCATTCTTTTATGTTTTTCTCCTCACATCATTTAATCCAAATTTTATGATAAATTCAGTACCTTACATGTAATGGAATTTTTTATTATTATTATGGAATAATTCATCATCATCTCTCCTTTCCCCTCATTTTATACTAGAGATGAAAGCATCATCCGAGATGTGTTAATTTATCACATTTATGGAGGACATGTTTTTAATTTATTTTACCATATTAAATTATGGTTATTAAAACATTTTTATGGAATAAAAAGACTATAATATATTTATTATGTATAATTTAAGGTTATAGAATCTTTTTTACGCAAGATATTAATTTATAAATAAAAATGTGTTTGATGTGATAAAAAACCGATAGTTAACCAAAATGATTATCATTGAAGTTTTATATAATGATTCATATTCACTCAAAATGACCAGATGAATTTTATAACCATGTAATATAATATATTTTCAATAATACCAAATAACTCCAATTCTGGTCAACCATTCTCATCTTACATGTTTTACCTTACATTTATATAAGTAATCCAATCATGAAAACCAAGGAAACAAATGCCCCAAACAATGAAATTGAACCTATTAAACCATCAAAAAGGTCATGAATGAACTTAATAAGATTATAATAAATCAATTACATTAAGGATAGTTTTGTTAAATATTAATTAATTAATGTAATTTGGTTATCCAAGACATTAATATCAAGTGAAGGACACCGTTATATTTAAGGTAAGGGATTCTACCCAAACCTCCATTATTCCTTCGGGTTGCTCTATAATTATTTTTTTCCCAAATGAAGCTATATTTTATTTTTATTTAAACCTTAAAAATGATTTTAACATTATAAAAACTCATTTATCGAGGTATATTCCTCATTCTCTTTCAAGGATATTCATGTTTTCAAGTGGTTCCCTTCTCAATATTTCCTGATAAGGAAACCCGTTTAATAGAACTTCCCGAATTCTTACTCAATTTCAAGTACAATATATAATCTATTTTAAGAAAACATTATATTTATAAAATAAATATTTTTATTACTAAAACCTTCTTGTTTAACTTCTATATTTATATAAAATATTATTCCTTTTTTAAATTCTCTTTAGTATTTTCCTTAAAACCGCACTAAAATGTTTTAATGCTAAAATTTCATAAATACATTCTTTAAATGATATCACTTATGTTTAAAATAACTTAAAATTATATATGATTATTAATTTCTATGTATATTCTAGTTCTTTTCTTTCATGGACACTTGTATGATACACCCATACATTATGCCTTATGATATTATTACGATACCTTTTTCTTTCCATGGGTACCCTTATGTTTATGTATGAATGATTATGTATGATAATTTATGTGGAAATAATATTCATGAACATGTTATGATGGATGATAACATATATAATTCCAATAAATTGGGTAATTTTGAGTCTCATGGTATGATATGTGCAACGGTTTTGGTGATTAGACTTTACTCATGCAACCATGTGTAACAGTCTTGGTGGTTAACCTTGACTTGTGCTCATCTATGTGCAACCTGCCTTGACTCATGATAAATTTATGTTTTATGTTGCTATCAAATTACTATGAATTCATGATTATTTTATCCCATGTTTATATGTTATGATTTCATATGTTCCATTACTTTTTATATCATTATGTTATGGAGTCTAACCTATGTTCTAAAGATTTATTCTTATATTTATTCCACTACTGTCCTTGCTCATATTTTTTCTCATGTTATCCCCAGGTTGTCCTATGAATATGTATAAGCACAATGTAATTTAGGAGATCTTTATGAAGACTAAATAACTAAATGTTTTATTTAGTCCCATGTTTTAAGTTTTATGTACTTAGTCTTCCAAGAAACTAGACTTTATGATCCTTGGGTTGTAATATGATGCTTTATTATGATTAAAATCATGTAATGATATGTATAAAAGGTTAGGGTCACTAATGTTAGTATCAAAGTATGGTCTATTTTTTTGGAGAATAGGAATAAATTAATTTCATAAGAACCTTAATGATGAGAATAAGTATAATAAATTTTCTAAATTTTGGTAAGTATAGAGTAAGTGGTTTATCCAACAAATACATACCTGTCTAGACACAAACAGGTAGATGTGGATCTAGCACAGATATATCTAGGGGTAAAACCCGGAAACACCACTTTGAGCTAGACATGAGTGTGAACTAGTTCATGACAACATGCCTTGATGAACTCTTGGTTTGATACTCCTGGGGGATATGATTTGATAAATTCATTAGCTTAGTACAAACCATTGTTAAGGGAATACAAAAAGAGGCTATAAGAATATATGTTATGAAATAGATCAAGGATAACCTAGATTTAAACTTGGGGAATCAAAAGTTAGGATATAATTCTCCTTTATAATTTTATCCTTTTAGGTTCAAAGTTTCCTTTATTCTTATTAGCTAAGTTTTCAAGCCCCATAATTGTGAATTATTTTTCTTAGTTAATGGTGAGAAATATAAGTACACATACCAACAATCAATGTGATAGGGAATGTGAATATTTCACTAATTATATGACAAATATTATGGGAATGATTGCTCAAAACATCATGAAAATACTTGATCAGCTAGCTTAAGTTATGAATAATAACTTGAATCATGTGGAACACCCTCCTAATCCTAGGAAATAACAAGTTGTCGTCGAATCCTTCATGAAGAAAATGTCTCCCATGTTTAGTGGATCTTCTGATCCCCTCCTTGTGAAATAGTGGATTAAATCCATTAAAAAGATATTCTCTATAATCTAGTGCTCCAAAGAAGATAAATTCATACTGTAATTTTATCATTTTGATGGGTAAGATGATCAGTGGTAGACACTGATCAATAATACAAAGCCCCAGGAAGAGATTTAATCCATGGATTGGGAGGAATTCAATAAAATGGTTTCCAATACATATTTTCTTTGAAACCTCCTTATCAGTATAGAAAGAGAGATCCTTGGACATAAGCAGAAGGAAGATTAGTCCATCGGGGAATATAAAGAAAACTTCATAAGGCTTGCAAGATATGCCTCCAAATTTATCATGAACACTGAAAGAAAGGTGGATCATTTATTTATTTCACTAAAGAAGAGTCTATGAAAATCATTGGTGATTCATGAAATTGAAAGTTATGAGGAGATTGTATGTTGTTCCCTCATGGTTGAAATGGACATAAGATACTCTCAATAGTCTCATGGGCCAGGTGAAAAAAAGTGGAAAATGGGGTCTAATATGGGTGGTTTGAAAAATAAATCCCATGATGGAAAGAAGATCAAACATCCCACGTGTCAATATTGTGGGAAGAATCATCCTGGGAATTGTCTAAAGGGAACTCGGAATTGATTCAAATGTGGAAATATGGTACATCTAGCAATGAACTACCGAAGGGATATGAATAATCCCACTAATATGGAAAAATAAAGGAAGGTTCAGATCAATGCTCAGATTGGAGTGCAGTGTTACAACTACATGGAGCATGGGAATTATGTGAACAATTTCCCTAAGCCAAGGGTTGTTGGAGAAAATAAAAAACAACCTCCAAGGAAACAATAAAGGGATTATTCTAGCACTACTACTAAGGTGGTTCTGGGTATTGATGTGGTGATAGGTATGCTAGTTATTCATTCAAGAATAGAGAATGTACTATTTGATTCTGGTTCTACACATTCTTTCATATCTTCAAAGTTTAGTAGAACTATTCAAACACCACCACAAAATTTTGAGGTTGAGTTATCTATGAGATCAAAAAATGGGTAAATTACTGTATTCAAAGTATATAACTCCTCCTCAGTTAACATTTGTGGACTAAACTACCTAGAAAATCTTGTCATACTTCCTTTAGTGGAGTTTGATGTTATCTTGGGAATAAATTGGATATCTTTATATGAAGCCAACACCAATTGTCTGGAAAGGGAGATCACTCTTCACATCCCAAAGAATCATCCAATTCATTACAAGTGTAAGGGGGAAGATTAATATCCTTTAAAATCATTGTATCAAGTGTGGATATTACTACCTTATGAGAAAGCATTTCTAGATCAAATGATTGAGATATAGGAGATGATACTTCTTGATGATATTCCCATCATGAGAGATTACATTGATGTATTCACTATAGAATTTCCTAGTATTCCTCATAATTGAGATGTTTATTTCTCAATTGAACTTATTCTTGGATCTCTGCCTACATCAAATACACCTTATAAAATGGCCACTGAAGAGCTGGAAGAGCTGAAGAAGCAGTTATAAGAGAATCTTGAGAAGGGTTTTATACACCCAAGTGATTCACC
This sequence comes from Viscum album, assembly GCA_963277665.1. Lineage (NCBI taxonomy): Eukaryota > Viridiplantae > Streptophyta > Magnoliopsida > Santalales > Viscaceae > Viscum > Viscum album. Next base: position 1,278,325,619 of record OY728121.1, on the reverse strand, counting down.
ATGGGGTTAATCACTCCTCTTCATCAAGAAGAAGTATGGATAAATGCGCATATTCATTGATTATCATAAGCTTAATAAAACCATGATAAAGAAAAAGTATCCCCTACCATGGATAAATGACTTGTTCGATCACCTTTGTGGGGACAATCGTTTCTCTAAGGTGGAACTTTGGTCAGGATATCACCAATTAAAGGTAGGGAAGGAAGATATTCCTAATACTACCTTTATAATGAGGTATGGACTCCATGATTTCATAGAGATTCCCTTCAGACTCACAAATTACCCAACAATATTCATGGATTTATGAATAGAGTCTTTGGAGATTACCTTGACAAATTTTTGGTAGTCTTTATCAAAGATATTCTGATATACTCCAAGAGAAAGGAGGAAGAGGAGGAGTATTTTAATACTATTATAAAGACTTTGTGAAGGGAGAAACATTATGAAAAGTACAATAAATGTGAGTTCTAGATATAGGAAGTATCATTATTGGGGATTGTTATCACTAATGAAGGGATAATTGTGGAGCCTTCCAAGACATAGGCAATTGAAGAGTTTCCCAAGACAACATCTGTAAAAAATATCTACAGCTTTCTTGGTATAGCTGGGTATTACCAATGATTTGTGGAGAACTTTCATGATTGTAGAAACTAATGACCATGCTAACATAGAAGCGAGTAAATCTTGTCTCGACTCAAGAATGTGAATAATGTTTTAAGGAGTTTAAAAAGAGGATTAAAAATGCACAATCACTCACACTCCCAAAAAGTAGAGAACTATTTTTATTGTACAATGATGCTTCAAATAAGGTATTAGGCTATGTGCTGATGAAAAATGATAAAGTGATAGCCTACTCTTCAATTCATCTGAAAATTCATGAGTCAAACTATCCCACACAAAATCTGGAGTTGGAAGCTGTGATATTTACATTGAAAATCTAGTGGAAGTATCTCTATTGGGAGAAGTGTGAGATATATACTAATCACAAGAGTCAAAAATACAAATTCACATAGAAAGAGATTAATATGCACCAGTGAATATTTTTAGGGACAATTATGGATTATTAATTATGAATCCACTACCATCCTGGTATGGAAAATATGGTTGTGGATGACCTATGTTGAAAGGATCCTGCATCTTTATCAATGATGATAATTGAAAATGATCCAATATTCTTAGATTTGTAGAATTTTTACATTGGAATCACTAAGGGAGGAACATCATCAATCCTTTCTCAAATTATGGATCAACCATCCCTTATGGAGAAAATGAAAGATTATCAAATAAAATATGTGGAAATTCTAAAAAGGGTGGAAGATTTTATAAATGGGAAATCTTATGAGTTCAAGATTAATAAGGAAGAAGATGTATGATTTGGGTAATGATTATGTGTAACATATGATATAGAGATAATGAAGTATATTTTGAATGATGCACATAGCTCAACCTTCTAAATTCACCAAGGTAACACAAAGATATATTGTGATATCCAAGAGAACTATTGGTGGGACAACTTGAAGAAGGAGATCGCTGAGTATACATCAAAGTTCTTAGTGTGTCAGCAAGTGAAGGTTGAAAGAAAAAAGTCTAATGGGATAATGCAACCACTACCCATACCAACATGGAAGTGGGATAATATCAACATGTAATTTTTTATTGTCCAAAGGAAACAATTCTATATGTGTCATTGTGGATCGTCTTACAAAGACATATCACTTTATCTCAATTGAAGAGGACTTATAATTGGATTAACTTGTGCGCACGCACGCACACAAATATATAAAATAGGTGGTAAGTATTCATGGGGTACCACTATATATTGTATTCAATAGAAATCCAAGATTCACCTCGAAGTTCTAGAAAAGTCTTTAGCATGCTCCAAGCACTGAGTTGAACTTCCGCACAGACTATCATCCTCAAACCGATGGCCAATATGAGTGAACAATTAAAACACTAGAAGAAATGTTGGGAGTGTGTTCTATGGACATTAAATGAGGATGTTACCAACATCTTTCATTGGTAAAATTCAGTTATAATAATAGTTTCTACTCCAGCATCCGAATGGAACCATATGAAGCTCTTTATGGGAAAGGTGCAGAACACTAGAGTTTTGGGATGAAGTCGGTGAGAGTAAGCTTCTAGGAACTAAAATGGTTGAAGAAATGGTGGAGAAGGTGGAAACAATTCAGAAATACATCAAGGAAGCCCAAAGTTGACCAAAGATCTATGTAGACAATTGTCGATGAGACCTTGAGTTTAAAGTTGGAGACATGGTATTCCTCCACATATCTCCATGTAAGAAGGTCATGAGATTTGGGAAGAAAGGAAAGCCAAGTCCCAGGTACTTCGACCCCTTCGAGACTCTTGATCATGTTGGAGTTGTGGCCTATCGACTAGCACTTCCATCTACCATGTCTAAAGTACACGATTTCTTCCATGTATCCCTCTTAAGAAATTACATACCAGATCCTTCACATGTACTGTCTTCAGAGATGGTACAACTGGAGAATGATCTTTCTTATGAGGAGAATCTAGTGAAGATCTCAGATCATAGATATATTGTTCTATGAAAAAAGACTACTCACTGGATCAATGTACTATGGTACAACAATAAGTACAAAGAGGAAAAATGGGAACTGGAGGAGGTAATGAAGGAAAAGTACCCACACCTATTTACATCTTAGAATATAAAATGAAATTTTGAGGGTGAAATTTCATAAATGGGGAAGAATGTAACAATACAAAGTTTAATCCATGGAAATTCCCTTCTTATAATTATGTTATATAGTATAATCAAATGAAATCACAACACAATGAACTACTAATTACTATTTGTCCTTTAATCATAATATTGTCACTTCTATAATTTGAATTTCAAAAACCTGACATACACGGTTGTGATCAGTAAGATGTTTGGATTCTGATAAGATAAACATAATTTTTGGTGAATAGTAACTATACCTTATGAATAGTAATGTTACCCTTATGAATTTTAATACAACCCTTATGAGTAGTAAATTATCCAAGTGAATAAATAACATTACCAATGAATGTTTGAATAAAATTTATCCATCCTATAAGTGAAAATATGATATAATTATAGTGTTTGTTTTTTTGTGAGTCATGTATATTTAATTACAATTTTATGATTAATTTAATAATTTAAATGAAAATTTATTTTCATAAAAGGCATTCATAAATAATTATATTGATGAATTATGACTATATGGTAATTTTAAGAGACCTTAATTAATTTTTCAAACTATTAGAAAAGCAGTTTTAATTTTAATGTTTTTATTTTTCATGTAAATTATGATTTTAATTAAAAATTAAATTTCACATATTTATAAAATTATTTTCATAAAATGGAGTTTATTTTTTAATTTTACACATTGAAAAATGGTTGGGGTGAATTTTTGGGATTTTTCTAAAATACTTGAATTTTAGGTGAATAGTAAAATATGGCAATTTGCTGTATACATACATTATATGTAAAATACACTATTTATTGAGTCATTGCTGATGTAAGAACCTAGATTTCAAACTCACATAAGCATATTACTATTTTTTTCACAATAATCAATACTATTTCTTATCTTGAAAAAAATAATAAAATAATGAATTAAATTTTGAGAGAACCCTCCTCTCCTCCACTATGAAGACCACCCTCACCCCCAATTCTCTTTACTACTCCCAAGCCTTGTGCGTAGTACAAATTCTACTCTAATATCTCCCTAATCCCCTCTCCCATTTCCAAAAGACCTTGGTCTCTTCAAAATACTAAACCCCTCCCTTAAAGTGGTTCTCAAGGAAGATATATTGAAGAAGTAAATTACTCTTTTCATTTATTTCATTTTATTTCAAGTTCCATTATTTTATTTTTATTTCCTCACCACATTTCATCCAAATGTTATGATAAATATAGTACCTTACATGTACTTGAATGTTGTTATGATAATGGAATTATTCATCATCATCTCTCCTTTCCCCTCCTTTTATACTAGAGATAAAAACGCCATTCGAGATGTTTTAATCTATCACATTAAAGGACGATGAGTTTTCAATTTCTTTTACCATATTCAATTATAGTCATGAAAACATTTTTGTGGATAAAATAGACTATAGTATTTATATTATGTCTAATTTAAGATTCTAGAATCTTTTTTACACAAGATATTAATTTATAAAGAAAAATGTGTTTGATGTGATAAAAAACCACTAGTTAACCAAAACAGTTATCATTAATGTTTTATATAATGATTCACCTTCAATAAAAATGAACAAATGAATTTTATAACCATGAAATATACATTATGTTCACTAATAAAATATTACTCTAATCCTGGAAACCCATTTCCATCTTACATGTTTATCCATACATGTATATAAGTAATCCAATCCTGAAAACTGAGGAAACAATTGCCCCAAACAACAAAATTGAACTTCTTAACCCATCTAAAAGGTCATGAATTAACTTAATAAGGTTATAATAAATAAATTAAATGAATTATAGGTTCTTTAAATATTAATTAATTAATACAATTTTGTTATCTATGACATTAAGATCAAGTGAAGGACTCCATCATATTTAATGTAAGGGATTCTACCAAAACCTCTATTATTCCTTTAGGTTGATCTATCATTATTTTTATCCAAATGAAGTTATATTTTATTTTTATTTAAATCTTATAAATACTTTGAAGATTCTCCAAAATCATGTATCAATTTCTATTCATCATCATATTTCAGGGATATTCATGTTTTTAAGTGGTTCCCTCCTCAATACTTCCCGATAAGCAAACCCATTTAAGGGAACTTCTCAAATTCCTACTCTATTTAAAGAGCACTGTATCATCTGTTTTTATGCAACCATTATTTTTATAAAATCAAAATTTTGATTATTAAAACCTTCTCAGTTCAATTCTGGATTTATATAAAATATTATTCCTTTTTTTAAATTCTCTTTTGTATTTTCCTTAAAACCTCACTAAAATGTTTTAAACCTAAATTTCTTAAATAATAGTTTTAAATGTTATAAATTCTATTTGAAATCACAAACCATGATATATTACTATTAATTTCCATATATATTCTAATTTATTTCTTTTAGGGATACATTATTGATACACCCATATATTACGCTTTATGACATGATTATGATACCCTTTTCTTTCCATGGGTACCATTATGTTTATGTATGATTGATTATGTATGATTCTTTATGTGGAAAGAATATTCATGAATGTGGTATGATGGGTGCACCCAGATATAAATCCAATTAATTAGGTAAATTTGAGTCTCATGAGATGTTATGTGCAATGTTCTTGGTGGTTATCCTTCACTCGTGCTACCATGTGCAACAGTCTTGGTGGTTAACCTTGAATTGTGCTCCTCTATGTGTTACGATCCTTGAATCATGATAAAGTCATGTTTAATATTGCTACCACATTACTATGAATTCATTTTTATATTATCCCATTTTTATATTTTGTGATTCCATATGTTCTATTCCTTTTTATATCATTATGTTATGCCTTCTAACCCATGTGCTAAAGTTTTATTCTTATGTTTATTACCTTACTGGATATTTAGATCATCCATTTGTTCATTTTATCCCCAGGTTCAACCTATGAAGATGTATGATAAAAAAGAAAGTTATTATATCTTTATGAAGACTAAATAAATAAATATTTTATTTAGTCCCATGTTTTAAGTTTTATGTACGTAGTCTTCTAAGACACTATACGATCCTTGTATTGTAATATGATAATTCTTTTATGCTTAAAATAATGTAATTATATGTGTAAAAGGTTAGGGTATCTACATGGAACATGTGTGGATTACCTATAGAGGAAATGTAAACTTGGTTTCTACAACACAATGATAGTGCACCATGGATCTGTCACCAGATTCATAAATGAAGAAAGAATTCCATCATGGAATTTTTTTATTTTATTAAGTTAATTATAAATAATATGTGAATATTCTATATATTGATTTTGGCATAATTATCCATTGTCAATTTCATTGATTAAATTCCACTGATCATAGTATTCATAATTGTATAGATCTCAGATTGATCATCGTTTATGGAAAAAATAAAAGTGGGGCACCACCTATCGCATGCTTCCACTACACTTGGAACCTATACTGAGCTCATGAACCTTTCAAATATCACTTATATGGTTTCATGGACCTTTACTATGCATATAAAACTTTTCACAAATTCCATGGATATATCATCCTATATCCACTATGGGATCTTAAGGGGCTACAATAGACCATCCAAAACATGTTTCTCACCAATCATCTGCTAATAAGTGAGGCACTTATAGATGAACTCAGTTATGATTCACATTATATCAAACCAAAAAAACTTCCACTAAAGGTATTTTATATCGTTCCTACACTGGGATGTATAGCCAGGGGATAATTGTTGAACTCTCTCATCACCTCCTCCCACATCATGATTGGAACCACCATCCTACCCTGAAAATAATGATGTGATTACCTCCTTCAGAATATCTAGAGAGTGATTACACCATGGTTATTTGGACATGCAATACCTCATAGTCTATTTATCCTAATTTTAACTCTATCATATGCTTGATAAGTGTAGGAGTCAACACCATGAATTTTAAAATGTTGTATCCTCATGCTCTACTAGGGTTAGCTGTAGGGTATCCAACTAATCCATAGAATCCTACACTAAGTGAGCCTAAGAATTACTACTAATGGATTCTACTACTATGTTTCCCTTACCTAGAATATATAATATCTCAAATTCATAGTCCTGTAGTAACTCCAATCAGAGCCACTATATTATGTTTAAGTCTGAATGTGTGAATACGTACCTCAGACTTTCATGGTCTGAGTAAATGACAATGTTATCCCCCAGAAGGTAGTTACTCCACATCCTCATAGTGAAGAATACTTCTACCAGTACTAGGTCATGAGTCTCACATGTCTTCTTATAGGTTCTCAAATATATCAATCTGTATTCAATAAAATCCTATCGCTACATCAACATGTAGCTCAGAACATCTATGGCGGAATCAAAATACACTATTTACATAATTCCCTTATTCAGTAATCTAAACATAGGATCACTCATCAACCTCCACCTCAATTCATCGATTACCTTCTACCACAACTCATATTAGGTAAAATACGTCCATTTCCACATCAGGGAGGTCAAAGGTGATTCATATCTAGATATGTCTATCACAAACCCATTATAGTATCTTGTTAGACAAATAAATATATGGAAACATGAAATTATCATGGGTGACTCCCATGAAATCACTTCATCCATCATTGTTGGTTCCATGGATAAATCATGTTCATATATGACATGAACATTAAATTTTTCCACTTGAATCCATAACCAGAACTTAGAGATTGTCCCATAAAGATGGTGATCACAAAGTAAATCAAGAAACATCTTCATTTGATCTATATGTTCCTACTTTTATGTAGAGTAGTTGAGTATGTAATCAATGAAGACAACCAATAACTTATCCATGTACGATTAGAAGACCTAATTCATTAAATCCATAAATATGATGGGGACATTAATCAAAACAAATGTAATAACTAGGAAATCATTGTGTCCATAGAGAAAAAATAATTCCAACTGTGGAATATCAGCCTCATGAACCTTCAACAGGTCATAGCCAGACCTGATATCGATCTTCAAGAACCATGTCATGCCTCCCAACTGATCAAATGCAAAATTATTCCTCTGCAAGTGGTAAATTTTCTTTATCATGGCCTAATTTATTGGACAATAATCCATACAAAACCAAATTCTCCCATACACCTTTTTCAGGAACAACACTAAAACTGCTTTGGGGGACACATTGGGTTTGACTAAACCATTATCGTGAAGTCCTTCTAACTAAAACCACAGTTCTCATAGCTTAATAGGGTATATCTGATATACATAAAAAGTTATCATAACAGTCCCAAGATGAAATATAAGGAAAAAATTCATCTACCATCTCATACGTAGTACCAGAACAACCTATGGATTATGGTTCTTAGTGAGGAACATATATCACCAAGGTAAATACTTAATAACTTATGGATGATGGTTCTTAGCCTCACGTTCACAGAACCCGCTCATCCTGCCCTGATATATCTCCCTTCAAAAAAGGAAAATCTCCTCCCATCAGTGTGTAGGCATCTAACGTGTCTAATTTGATCATAAATTTGGGCTCAGACCATGATCAACCAATATATAATGAAGATTAAATCATACAGTACCATTGTGATGACCAAAATTTCCCACATTAACCTCTCTCCACTAATACATAGCTTTCATTGCTATCAGATAAAATATATAGAAGAAGTGTTCCCTATAAGAACCTCAAGGAAAATTTTATGGGATAACACCTCAAATGGGAGAACTATCTCTCACACCAATATTATAGATATGAAGGAATGAATTTAATCTATTTCGACAAATAATGAATCATGATTAGAATAAAGATAGATCATAACTCTTACATTCTCATGTGATGCGGGATCGTAAACCTCTAAAGCCTGCAGCTTTTCATGACCCTGAATGCTAGCTCACAGAGTCTAACATGGGCCACCTAAGGGTGTTGGTGGAAGGATATCATATAATCTTCCTCCACCCATAAATATTCCTTCTTATTTTCTTACTCCACCTCCCTAGGGACCAACCTGCTCACACCTTGGTGATTCTTCATCACGACAATGCCTCTACCATGGCAGTCAATCCACAATCTACTGGTGAAACATAACATGATTGGTCAAGAAGTATCATACTATGTGACATCTTAAATAAAAAGAAAATCACTTCCCCTCTCTATTTTTCCCAAGTTATCTTGGTTGTCTATGTACCCGAGGACCACAAGTCAGAGTCTATTCATGGAAGGGCCTTATGCACTGAGATCCCGCCGATTGGTTCCTGTTAGCTACTATATATTACTCATCTCTAGGACACCATGTAATGGCACAAACCTCTCAAGTCCATTCCTTTATTGAAATCTTGTGTTTGAGGTGTTACGGAAGGTCAAGGTGACATATCCCCAACACTTCCAAATTTCTAATTTTGTGAATAGTTCCATCGGTGAACAGTTGCATCGGTAGCCTTCTGTGAACAGTGTAATGGTAACCTTAGGTGAACAGTGCATCAGTAGCCTTAGGTGAATAGTTTCATCAGTAGCCTTAGGTGAAAAGTGTCATTAGTAGCCTTAGGTGAACAGTGCATCGGTAGCCTTAGGTGAAAAGTGTCATCAGTAGCCATAGGTGAACAGTACATCGGTAGCCTTAAGTGAATAGTGTCATTGGTAGCCTTATGTGAACAGTGAAATGGTAACCTTATGTGAATAGTGTCATCGGTAACCTTATGTGAACAATACAATGGTGACCTTATGCGAACAATGTCATCAGTATCCTTATGTGAATAGTGCAATGGTAACCTTATGTGAATAGTGTCATCAGTAGCCTTATATGAATAGTGTCATCGGTAGCCTTAGGTGAACAGTATCATTGGCAGGCTTAGGTGAACAGTGTCATCAGTAGCCTTAGGTGAATAGTACATCGGTAGCCTTAAGTGAACAGTGTCATCGGTAGCCTTATGTGAACAGTGCAACGATAACCTTATGTGAACAATGTCATCAGTAACCTTATGTGAATAGTGCAATGGTGACCTTATGCGAAAAGTGTCATTGGTAACCTTATGTGAACAATGCAACGGTAAAATTATGTGAATAGTGTCATCGGTAACCTTATGTGAACAGTGCAACGGTGTGGTTCCAACGGTGAGGTTCCAATGGCAACCTCTTTCCTTTGCCAAATTTTGAGTTCATGAATCGTGTTTCCAGAATGGTGAGCTTCCAATGTTGACCTCTTTCCTTTTCCAAATTTTGAGTTCATGAACAGTGTTTCCAGAATAGTGAGGTTCACAAACAGTGTTTCCAGAATAGTGAGGTTCTAACGGTGATGTTCTAATAGTGAGTTCATGAACAGTGTTTCCAAAACGATGTGGTTCTAACAGTGAGGTTTCAACAGTGAGGTTCATAAATAGTGTTTCCAGAATGGTGAGGTTTTAACAGTAAAGTTCATGAACAGTGTTCCAGAACAGTGAGGTTCTAACAGTGAGGTTCATGAACAATGTTTTTCCTTTTCCAAATTTCGATTTTGTAAACAGTGTTTCCAGCTTCCTACAGTTTCACCCCTTTGACGTTTCCTCTGTCGTAAAATGCATTTAAATCCTTTTTTAAGGACTCTAAGGTTGATTCAAAAGACATAACTCCTATATTAATTTCCCTAAAGCTCAGGATACTTTTACTGGTTGAAAACACATGGTTTAATGTAATCTGATTTTAATGGAAAATCCAACATATCTTAAACCACTATTATGTTAAATCTTCTAAAGGGGTGATATATCTTCTTCCACAGTTCTTCCTCATTATTCTCAGCTGTGAGACGCTCAGACCTTTCATTCCATCCCATAGGAGTTGCACAATAAAAATTTCCTCCTTGGATTGGTTCCCCTCTGTTTTGATGCAACCAAGCAGTATCGATCAATCTTCGATATATGGTATGTTCTATCGTCATTATTTTGGGTTCATCTTCTGTTTTCCATATCCATTTTATGGAATGCTATCTCTATGTTCCTATTGTAATTTTCTTGGGTGTTTATTGGTGTGGCGGTGTCTCTGCATCCTCGGGTGGATACAATTGTCACGGGGGGAGGATATCATAACCCATTGTGTGGATCATTCTCATATAAGAACGTTAAGAACCATTTGAGGTAGGGGATTCATTGATTTTATTTTATTTTATGTGAAACTATTTAGTTAGCATGTTTTATCCCACTGGATCACAATGGAATTGACATAATAAATATTTTAACTGGATAAATAAATTGATATCGATCGTAGCCTCTTGTTTTTCTAGATAGTGTGATATCTATGCTTACTTTGTTTTGATTTTCATTCTTGATGGAAATTGGTAATGAACTTAAATCCAAAATTAATTGATAATTGTTTTTATAAAGATAAAGAGGCATGTAAATGAATCTGGTTCTTCTTATTGAAATTTGATGTTAATCAAATTGGTGCAGTAAGCATGTTTAATTATTTTTGATAGCTTACTGGTTAGGGTTTCTAAATTTGGAACCTACGAATAATAAATCAGTTAATACAAGGTGGATTAAAGAACTGGCTGTTTGATAAAAGATAATTCTATATAGGGTTCTGAGTTACCCTCATTCTTGTTTAAGGGCAAAGATCCCAATTGATATGATGTTTGTTTTTCTGCTACTTTTATTGTAATGTGAGCCTGGATGCCTATTGTGATATGTGGGGGCATGGAGGCCTACTGTTTATGGTAGCAGTTGATTCCTAGAGTGGTGAGATGCATCAATTTATTTATATGGGTGTTGGGGAGGACACTAGGGATGATGAAATGGGTTGGATGTGAATGTTTGGATGCTTGCTGATTCTTAATGGTTGTTTATCTACTTTACATTTCCCACCACTCAAGGCAGCTGGTTTTGCACACCCTTCTTCTAAAAGGGGTGAAGGTGCATGGGGTATGACACATGCTTATTGTGTTTAGCTTCTCAAGGGAGGATGGTTCTACGCTCTTTCTATAGGCGACAAAGACTTGATGGGTAGTTAATCTACTCACCAGGTTGATCCCCCTTGTGTTTAGTAGAATAGAATGTTTTTTTAGAATTCCTGGGATTATGGGAAAGTAATGATGTAAATAAAAAATTGAATAAATGATGTTAACCCATGGGGTTGGAGCTTGCTGGGATGCAATGCTGAGGTTACAATTTAAAGGGATAGTGGACTTTGGGTGTGATTCTAATGCAATATAATGTGCAAATTGATAATGGTTAATTAGTGTCCAATTAATTAATTAACGTAAAGTGAAACTAATAAAAATGTAATGAAGTAATTTAATAAATCTCTTTCAAAAGTTGTGTGCTTATAGGATACATAGTCTTAGAAGTGGCATCCGGGAGTCTGAGAGACGTTAGCTACAATTGAGTCTAAAACTAGGTTATGCCCATAGTGTGGTTGTGAGCTATAGTATATTCTGTACTTTTTGTGTTTCTATATTCTAATCCACCCTGTTAGTAAGGGAAATAGACACCCTGGGGATTCTGAGCCTTGGGGGGTGTTTTCCCCAACATTCCGGTGGGAGGATGGATGGCGGAATACCCCCTTTAGACCCACTCTCTTCTCTTGGTAGTTACTTCTATTGGTAGGCACATCAGTTAGTTTTCCCCATATATGTGTGTAGGGGGATGTAATGTCTTGTGGCTATTCACACACATATATTCTGGATATAGTTTTTCTATGGACTACTATAGGTATAATGTGTATAGGCTGTGATGGATTGAGGATCCTTACTCGGTGTGTGGGCTGTAAAGGATTGAGGTATAATACCCGACGCATGATACATGTTATGCGAGCTGTGGTGGCTCCTATAAACTACCTGGTTACTTTTCTTACGTGGACGAGGGGTTTTTTTGGCGCGAGGTTCATGTTGTGGTGCTTCGCCCAGGTGTCTATGGGCAAGCCTTTTTGAAGAAAGATTCTTAGGATGTGCGACGTTGGGGAAAGGCGTAAAACCAATGGGGAAGTATTAGTAGGGTACCCTTGATATTCTTTATTTTATTAAATAGTATTTTATGCGTTACTCGGTGAGAGTAGACATGGTGAGGTTGGGAACTTAGTATACCTATTTATGTGACGAGTTAGTTTCACTTGTTGTTCATTGTGATTTAGAATGATTTATTTATTTTTTCATGAGAGGCTTCGGTGAGGATCCTACTGAGTATACTGTTATACTCTCCCTATATATATAGAAACTGTTTTCAGGTCTGTTAGAGCAGGTTGGAGATCAAGCTGGTTTCTACTATCTTGGGGTTGTAGGAGCTGTTCGGGCTTGTAGTTGCTATTGTTTTTTTACTTTCTTTTGGGTATTTGTAGTTTTTCCCCTTTCAGTTGTAGTAGTTTGCATGCCATTACACATTTGTAATTGGGATTTTTTTTATTGCTGTTTGAGTTGGTGTTGGTTGGTGTCTATCTTATCTCTCTCTTCAGCATGTGTTCTCTTAGAGGGTAATTCCTCCCATTTGTGTGTTTACTATACCCTCGGTGCTAGTCGCCAACCCAGGGCCTACTGGAGGTGGGACTTAGAGGTCATTATCTCCCATATCACATTGCCAGACCGGGAGGGGTACACTTTGTGGGGAGTGGGTCATGGGATAATGATATTAGAGAGAGGTTAAGGGATAGGATGTAGTTTGGAGTTAGGCACAGGTGAGGTTGCATGGGTTGGTAGGGAAACAGTGTCAGTCAAGTTTAGAAAGTGATGTAAACACTCAAGACTAGCTTAGACATAGGCGTTTAGGGCCACCTATGATATGATTTATAGACCTTTAAGTTTATAATGGCTACTAAACGAGGTGATACTAGTTACAGGGTAGAGATCTAGGAAAGGATCATGCATCATTCTTATTTGTACCAGTATTTGAATGGGTAGACCATGGGATAAGTTAACTAAAAATGAATAAAAGAAAACCATTAATTAATTAATGATGAGTCTTCTATATTCCAGGTTTAGGTTCTCTAACTATTTGTTATTTTATAGGTATGGCTTCAGGTTGACGTCAATGTCAGGATCGTATAGAAGATGTCCAACAGGCTATGCCAGCAGATTGCTGTAGGGTAGAGGTTGACGATGATGACACTTAGAGGAGGATACTCTGAGAGTTTCAGCACTAGAGTCTACAGATGTTTGAGGGATCCGTTTCATATGTAGTCACATAATACTAGTTAGAGGAGGTCGAGATAGGATTCAGTTCGATCTGTGCTCAAAAGGAGCACTGGGTTTCCTTGGTTGTGATGATACTGCATGGAGAAGCAAGTCCATGGTGGTTCTTGTTCCTCAGGGACTGCGAAGAGTCAGTGATCTCATGAGAGGAGTTCCGAGACAAGTTTAGAGTCAAGTTTCTTTCCTCAACTGCGAAGACATCTAGTTTCCAAGATCTTATTACCCTTCGGCAGGGGAGTTCCAGTGTGAGACATTTTGGAATCTGTTTCAGGATGCTTTTACGATACGCTTCAGACCTGTTTCTAGATGAGGAGGCTAGGGAAAGACATTTCGAGGAGTATTTGCATCCAGAGATCTAGCGCCAGGTCACCCCATTTATTATAAAGACATATCTTGAGGTGCTGGCTAGGGAAGAGGTCATAGAGAGGACATTGGACAGAATTGGATCATCACGAGAGGGGTGTCATCATGATTCCTCATGAAGTAGAGCCGTGGTCCGGGGTTCCCAATTTTTAGGGTGGAAGTGTTTCCATTTAGCCAGGGGTAGGTCCCAGTCCTCAACATCTTGTTTCTATGGGGGCAGAAGCTCTTAGGCCTATTCCAAGGGATCAGGTGGTTGTTTTTCTTGTGGTGGTTGAGGTCATCAGTAGTGATAGTGCCCGACCTTTCAGAGTATTCATTGTGCACTAGGTGTTCCACTCCAGGTTCCTCTGTTGAGGCAGTTCCAGCCGAGGCAGCAGCAGTAGGTTGCACCAGCTTTAGATTAGAAGAGGGTAGATGGGGAAGGAAGAGGACAACCTCATGATGTTCCCTGTCCTCAGAGAGTAGAGCATAACCATGGTGGTGGTCTTCATCAGGGTCAGAGAGTCCATGGAGGAGGTCATGGTCAGCTTCATGCTTTAACATTTCCAGTTCCAGGCGAACCATACATCATTCGAGGTACACTTTGCTTGTTTTATACCTTGGTGTATGCCTTGTTTGATTCAAGAGATACACAATACTTCACATCACCTACCCTTGTCTATGATTTGGGACTTGAGGTAGAGAGGCTTTCAGTGCCTTTGGTGTTGACTACACTAGTTGGAGGTCTAGCTGACTTGTTTGAAGTATGTAGAGACTGTGAGCTAGTGTTGGGGCAACACCTCTCTTGGGGAGATTTACTATTTTTACGAATACAACCATATGATGTCATCCTCAACATGGATTGGTTGTATTTGGTGTAGGATATCATGGATTGCTTCAGGAGGCAGGTTGTGTTCTTCGATGTGGATGGAGAGCCAGTGGTGTTCGTTGGTGAGAGAGACCCTTGGATGGGTCAGAGGCATGTTCTATCCTTATCATCCACGATGGACAAGTTAATGTTGAGTTCTTCAGAGGTTTAGCAGTTGGTTTTTCCTAAGGTCGTAGAAGAGTACCCTGATGTCTTTCTAGAAGTGGTTGTGGCATTACCCCCTCGACGATAGATCATGTTTGGGATGGAGCTACAACCAGGAGAATCTCCTATCTCTATGTATCCATATAGGATGACCCCTTATGAGTTACGAGAGATATTTATATAGATTTATGGTCTGTTATAGTGTAGTTTTTTTCGGCCTAGTGTGTCACCGTGGGGTGCTTCAGTTTTGTTCTTGAGAAGGCTGATGACAGTTTGTGGTTGTGTGTCAATTATCATCACTTAAACAAAGTGACAGTGAAGAATCACTATCCTATTTCACATATTGATGATTTATTCGATCAGTTGAAGGGTGAAAGTTGATTCTCAAATATTGACTTGTGGTTAAGATATCATCAGATATGTGTGAATGATGAGGATATCCCAAAGACTGCTTTTTGTTGTCGTCATGGGCATTATGAGTTCGTTGTAATGTTGTTCAGTGTGATGAATGCTCCAGCTATGTTCATGGTATTGATGAACGCTGTGTTCCATGAGGACCTAGAAAAGTTCGTGGTGGTTTTCATCAATGACATCCTTGTGTACTCCATGTCTAATGAGGAGCATGAAGATCATCTATACGCCGTTTTGGGAGTTCTTCATCAACATCAGCTGTTTGGGAAGTTGTCGAAGTGTGAGTTTTGGGCTCGAGAAGTCTGTTTCTTGGGGAATGTTGTGTCCTAGTAGGGAGTAGCTGTGGATCCATCAAAGATAGAAGTATTCGTTTCTTGGGAAGCCCCAAAGATAGTGTCAGAGGTGTGAAGTTTCCTTGGTCTCGCAGGCTACTACAGGTGGTTTTTGGTAAATTTCTCCCGAGTTGTGACTCCTCTGATAGCATTGACCATGAAGGATCAGGAATTCATATGGACTGATCAATGTTAGGAAACATTCAAGTATCTAAAGGAGAAGTTAGTAAGTGCTCCAGTTCTCTGTCTTCCAACTGAGAGAGTTCAGTGTGATGTTTTCTGCAATGCATCGCATCTGGGGTTAGGCTGTGTTCTGATGCATCAAAGATTATTTGTTTCTTATGGGTCTCGACAGTTGTATCCTCATGAACATAACTATTCGACCCAAAATATTTAGTTGGTATCCGTGGTGTTTTCTCTGAAGTGGTGGATACATTACCTCATTGGTGAGTGCTTTGTGGTTTTCACTGATCATAAGAGCCTGAGGTATGTTTTCTCCCAACGTGACTTAAACTTGTGACAATGTCGGTGTATGGAGTTCTTACCGAAATATGACTTTAAAATATCATATACACCTAGAAAGGGGAATTTTGTAGCTGATCTGCTGAGTCAGAAGTCACGTAGTGATGTAGTGCATGAATCTAGTTACTCCTGGAGAGTAATGGAAGAACTGTTAGCATTACATCTCGATATGGGAGAATTTGGGGGTAGAGGTTGTCTTTTTCATATGATAGTGCAGTCTTCTCTGGTGTAGTAGGTGGAAGAGTCCTAGTTGGGGGATTTAGAGGTGGAGGTCTGGAGAGACCGATTTTTTTGTGGTGAGGCCCTTGATGGTTGGTCTGAGGATGAACAACATAGAGTGTTGTATCATGGAAGGATATTTGTTACATTGATGAATCATGAGACATTTCTTAGAGTGTTCCATATTTCTCCTTTAGCGGTGCATCCTGACATGAAAAAGATATACCAAGCCTTAAGAAGCCAATTTTGGTGGCCTAGGAAGAAGCCTATGGTTGCAGAGTCTGTGTCTTGATGTTTGGTCTTCCAGAAGGTGAAGGCCAAACACCATGTTCCTAGAAGTCTGCTCCAGCCATTAGATATTCCTCAGTGGAAGTGGTAGAACATATCAATGGACTTTGTTATAGGTTTTCCTCGAGATCTAGGAGGAAATGCTTCTATTTGGGTGGTAGTGTATTGTTTAACAAAATTGTCCCACTTTATAGCAATCAAGGAGTCAAGATTAGTGGAAGTTTTGTTGAGGAATTATCTAGAGGAGGTGGTGAGACTTCATATAATTCCAATGATGATCATTTCTGATCGGGATCCTTGTTTTAACTTAGGTTGTGGAGAGGTCTCTAGCATGCTTTTGGTTTTCTACTATGCCTTACACTGCTTTTTATCCTCAGATAGATGGTCAGATAGAGCGGACCATTCAGACTCTTGAAGACATGTTACGCTCTTTTGTCCTGGATTTTGGAGGTTCATGGATTCGGAAATTAACCTTGGTGGAGTTCTCTTACAACAATAGTTTTCACTCCACCATCACTATGGCGCTTTTTGAATCCTCGTATGTCCGACCTTGCTGTTCTCCATTGTGCTATACTGGGGTTAGAGAGTCAGAAATTCTCAGACCATAACTAGTGAATAATACAACAAAGATGGTTTAGGTGATTCGTTAGAGGATGGAGATAGTGCAAGATCATCATAAATCATATGCTGATCAAAGGAGGAGTCCCTAAGAGTTTGATGTTGAGGATCACGTGTTTTTGAAGGTGACTCCCTGTCATGGGTAGTGAAGGTTTGGTCATGGGAGTAAGATTTCTCCCTGGTTTTTTGGGCCTTTCGAGGTGTTAGCTCGTGTTGGAGCTATGGTGTATCGAGTAGCACTTCCACCACAGATGAGTCAGATACACGATGTTTTTCGTGTGTCACAACTCCATCATTATCTTTATGATGACTCTCAAGTCATCGATTGGGGAGAGATTGATGTTGATGATGATGCGACCATTGAGGACCGACCTATGGAAATCCAAGACTTCAAAGAGAAGGTGTTGCATGGGCGTTCTATCCCCTTGGTTTATGTCTTGAGGCGACACGGTGGTACGGAGGATAGTACTTGGGAACGTGAGTCACATATACGTGCTTAGTACCCAGATTTGTCTGATGTTTAACTCTTTTCATGTAATGATGTCCTATTTGTGGTTATAAACCTTTCGTGTTTATGAGATGAATTTCTTTGGTTCTTCTTATGGATTCCTCTCTTCTGAGAGGCATCTCGATGGGTGGTTGTTCAGACCTTTTTTCTGTTTTCTTTAGGTTAGTTTTAAATTCTCGATGAAAATAATGTTTTGAGAGTTATTTGATATAATGGAATGGACCTCTCAGGTCCATTCCTTTACTGAAATATGGTGTTTGAGGTTTTACAGGAGGTTAAGGTGACATATCCCCAATAGTCTTCCTAATTTCTAATTCTGTGAATAGTTCCATCAGTGAACAGTTGCATCAGTAGCCTTCTATGAATATTGGAATGGTAACCTTAGGTGAACAGTGCATTCGTAGCCTTAGGTAAATAGTGTCATCGGTAGCCTTAAGTGAACAGTTTCATCGATATCCTTAGGTGAACAGTGCATCGGTAGCCTTAGGTGAACAACATCATCGGTAACCTTAGGTGAATAGTGTCATCGATAGCCTTAGGTGAACAGTATATTGGTAGCCTTAAGTGAACAATGTCATCGGTAGCCTTATGTGAATAGTTTTTTCAGTAACCTTATGTGAAATGTGAAATGGTGACCTTATGCAAATAGTGTCATTGGTAACCTTATGTGGACAATGCAATGGTAACATTATGTGAACAATGTCATCGGTAGCCTTATGTGAATAGTGTCATCGGTAGCCTTAGGTGAACAATGTCATCAGTAGCCTTAGGTGAAAAGTGTCATCGGTAGCCTTAGGTGAACAGTACATCGGTAGCCTTAAGTGAACAGTGTCATCGGTAGCCTTATGTGAATAGTGCAATGAAAACCTTATGTGAACAGTGTCATTGGTAACCTTATGTGAACAGTGCAATGGTGACTTTATGCGAACAGTGTCATCGGTAACCTTATGTGAATAGTGCAATGGTAACCTTATATGAATAGTTTCATCAGTAGCCTTATGTGAATAGTGTCATCGGTAGCCTTAGGTGAACAGTGTCATCGGTAGCCTTAGGTGAACAGTGCATCGATAGCCTTAGGTGAACAGTGTCATCAGTAGCCTTAGGTGAATAGCGCATCGGTTTCTTTAAGTGAACAGTGTCATCCGTAGCCTTATGTAAACAGTGCAATAGAAACCTTGTGTGAACAGTGTCATCGGTAACCTTATGTGAATAGTGAAATATTAACCTTATGTGAATAGTGTCATCGGTAGGCTTATGTGAATAGTGTCATTAGTAACCTTAGGTGAACAGTGTCATCGGTGGCCTTAGGTGAACAATGCATCGGTAGCCTTAGGTGAACAATTTCATCGGTAGCCTTAGGTGAACATTGCATCTGTTGCCTTAAGTGAACAGTGTCATTGGTAGCCTTATGTTAATAGTGCAATAGTAACCTTATGTGAATAGTGTCATTGGTAACCTTATGTGAACAGTGCAACAGTGACCTTATGTGAACAGTTTCATCGGTAACCTTATGTGAACAGTGCAATGGTAACCTTATGTGAATAGTGTAATCGGTAACCTTATGTGAACAGTGCACTGGTGAGGTTCCAATGGTGAGGTTCCAATGGTAACCTCTTTCCTTTGCGAAATTTTGTGTTCATGAACAGTTTTTCCAGAACGGTGAGCTTCCAACGGTGACCTCTTTCCTTTCCCAAATTTTGAGTTCATGACCAGTGTTTCTAGAATGGTGAGGTTCCAACGGTGAGGTTTCAATGGAGAGGTTCACGAACAATGTTTCTATAATGGTGAGGTTCCAACGGTGATGTTCATGAACAATGTTTCCAGAATGGTGAGGTTCCAACGGTGAGGTTCATGAGTAGTGTTTCCAGAACGGTGAGGTTCCAACAGTGAGATTCATGAATAGTGTTTCTAGAACTATGAGGTTCCAATAATGAGGTTTATGAACATTGTTTCCAGAATGGTGATGTTCCAACGGCGAGGTTCATGAACAATGTTTTTCCTTTTCCAAATTTCAAGTTCATGAACAGTATTTCCAACTTCCTACAGTTTCTCCCCTTTGACATTTCCTTTGACATAAAATGAATTTAAAGCCTTGTTTTAAGGACTATAAGGATGATTCAAAGGCCATAACTCCTATTTTAATTTCCCTAAGGATCGGGATAGTTTTACTTGGTCAAACCGCGTGGTTTAATGCAATCTACTTTTAATGGAAAATCCAACGTATCTTAAACCACTGATCTATTAAATCTTCTAAAGGAATGATATGTCTTCCTCCTTAGTTCTTCCTCCTTATTATCAGCTGTGAGATGCTCAGACCTTTCATTCCATCCCTTAGGAGTTGAACAATCAAACTTTCCTCCTTGGATTGGTTCCCCTCTATTTTTATGCAACCAAGCAGTATCGATCAATCTTCGATATAAGGTATATTCTATCATCATTCTTTTGGGTTCATCTCCTTCAGTTTTTCCTTTCCCTTTTATGGAATGCTATCTCTATCTTCCTAATGGAATTTTCATGGGTGTTGACTGGTGTGGTGGTATCTCTGCATCCTCAGGTGGATACAATTGTCACAGGGGAGGAGATTGTAACCCATTGTGTGGATTGTTATCATATAAAGAACGTCAAGAACCATTTGAGGTAGGGGATTCATTACTTCTCTTTTCTTTTATGTGCAACTATATATTTAGCATGTTTTATCCCACTGGATCATAATGTAATTGACATAATAAATATTCTAACCGGATAAATAAATTGATATCGATCTTATGTTACTGCCTCTTGTTTTCATGATAGCGTGATATCTATGATTTCTTTGTTTATCATTTTTTTCTTGATGGAAATTGTTAAATAACGTAAAGACGAAATTAAAAAATAATTTTTTTTGGGTAATGATAAAGAGGCATGTAAATTTATCTAGTTCTTATTATTTCAATTTGATGTTAATAAAATTGGTGCAGTAAGCATGTTCAATTATTTGTGATAGCTTACTGGTTAGGGTTGCTGAATTTGGAACCTACAAATAATAAATTGGTTAATCCAAGGTGGATTAAAGAATTGGTTGTTTGATAAAAGATAATTCCTTATAGGGTTCTGAGTTACCCTCTTTCTTGTTTAAGGGACAATAGCCCAATTGATATGATGTTTGTTTTCCTACTTCTTGTATTATGATGTGAGCCTGGATGGATATTGTGATATGTGGGGGCATGGAGGCCTACTGGTTGTAGCAACAGTTGATGCCTAGAGTGGCGGGATGCATCGGTTTATGCATGTGGGTGTCGGAGAAGACACCAGGGATGATGAAATGGGTTGGATTTGAATGTTTGTATGCTTTCCGATTGTTATTGGTTGTTTATATGCTTTATATTTCCCACCGCTCAAGGCAGCTGGTTTTTCATACCCTTCATCCAAAAGGGGAGAAGACACGTAGGGTATGCCACATACTTTTCGTGTTTAGATTCTCAAGGGAGTATGGGTCTACGCTCTTGCAATAGGCAGCAAAGACTTGAAAGGTAGTTCATATGATCACCAGGTTGAGCCCCCTTGTGTTTAGTAGCATAAAATGTTTTTCTAGAATGCCTTAGATTATGAGAACATAATGATGTAAATAAATAATTGAATAAATGATGTTAACCCATGGGGTTGGAGCTTGCTGGGACGCAATGCTGAGGTTACAATTTAAAGGGATAGTGGACTTTGGGTGTGATTCTAATGAAATATAATGTGGAAATTGATAATAGATAATTAGTGTTTAAAGAATTAATTAACATAAAGTGAAAATGATAAAAAGGGAATAAAGTAATGTAATAAAGATCTTTAAATGGTTGTGTGCTTATAGGATACCCAGTCTTAGAAGTGGCACTCGGGAGTCCAAGAGACGTTAGCTGCAGTTGAGTCTAAGAATAGGTTATGCCCATAGTGTGGTTGTGATCAATAGTATATTATGTAATTTTTGTGTTTCTATACGCTAATCTACCCCATAAGTAAGGGAAATTGACACCCCATGGATTCTGATCCCTCGGGGGTGTTTTCCCCAACATTCTGGTGGGAGGATGGATGGTTGACTACCCCCTTTGGCCCCGCTCTCTTCTCTTGGATGTTACTTGTGCTGGTAGGCACATCGGTTAGTTTTCCCCATATATATGTGTAGAGGGATGTAATGGATTGTGGTTATTCACACACATATATTTTGAATATAGTTTCATATGGACTACTATAGGTATAACGTGTATAGGATGTGATGGAATCAGGATCCTTACTTGGTGTATGGGCTGTAACGGCTTGAGGTATAATACCCGACATATGATACACGTTATGAAAGCTGTGGTGTCTCTTAGAAACTACTTGGTTACTTTGCTTACATGGACATGGTAGTTTTTTACATGAGGTGCATGTTGTGGTGCTTCGCCCAGGTGTCTGTGGGAAAGCCTTTTTGGAGAGAGACGCTTTGGACGTGCGATGTTGGGGAAAAGTGGAAAACCAATGGGGAAGTAGTAGCAGGGTACCCTTGATATTATTTATGTTATTATATACTATTGTATGTGTTACTTGGTGAGAGTATCCATGGAGAGGTTGGGAACTTAGTATACCTATTTAGGTGACGAGTTAGTTTCACTTTTTGTTCACTGTGCTTTAGCATGCTTTCTTTACTTTTGCACAAGAGGCTTCGGGAAGGATCCTACTGAGTATACTATTGTACTCACCCTATGTATATATGAACTATTTTTCTGGTCATTTGAAGTGGGTTAGAGATCAAGGTGGTTTCTACTAGCTTGGGGTTGTAGGAGCTGTTCGGGCTTGTGGTTGTTGCTAGTTTTTACTTTCTTTTGGCTATTTGAATTTTTTCCCCTTTCAGTTGTAGTAGTTTCCATGAAATTTCATATTTGTACTTGGGATTTATTTTATATTGCTGTCTGAGTTGGAGTTGGTTTAATTCTATCTTATCTCTCTCTTCTACATGCGTTCTCTTAGAGGGTAATGCCTTCCATTTGTGTGTTCACTATACCCTCGGTGCTAGTCGCCAACCTGGGGCCTATTGGAGGCGGGACTTGGGGGGTCATTATCTCCCTTCTCACATTGCTGGCCTTGGAGGGGTACAATTTGTGGGGAGTGGGTCGTGACACCCCCACTGCCAGCTCCAACTGTATGAAATCTCTCTGATAGATAGATATCTATAATTAGTTTTGCTCCAACACCCTGACATATGTGGTGATACATAAGGATACCACACTGAAATGGATATCTTTGAGGAGTCTCTACTCAATCATCTATGATCAAGATTAGTTTTCACATATCATTTCAAGGTATTATCAGGTAGGGTCTATGAAATTTATTTCTTACTCAACTGATTTTATCCCTCCATTATGTAGCTCTATAAGATTTTAAATTTTAACCATGTGCAAGAAGTAGTGATAATACTTATCATTGAACAACTTCTAGAAGTAGGTCCACGAGAGTGTCAACTCATCGTGAATCTGTGTAATAAGGATCCACTAGCATCCAAATTCTCCATGGTAGAGGCTAGCTACTAGTTCAACTAACTAATCTTTCAAGGTCTATAAAATCCTGATGATACAGACTACCAAATATAGCCAATACTATACTTCTTGTGGTTTAATCTCTCCATGGAACCTCACCAACCTTTGGACCTGGAATTCATGGAGCGCCCAAAGCCAACTCGTATCCTCAACCTACTCTACCGGGATGTTCTACTACATGACAGGTGGAGGTGATGCTATCTACTCACCTAGAGGAACAATATTGCACGATGCCCCTTGAACTTAGGCCTCATCACTGATCATATCATCATCAAGATCCAGAGATGGTATCCTAACTTTATTTTGTTCCAGAGTAAACATGACATTTATCAAGACGTACCATGGTTAGATTTGAATATATATATATATATATATCTATATAAATAATGGTGAGATGATTCAATAATTACATTCAATGATTAAATCATATATCATGTATCTTCCATTTATCCCTACAACCAATGCCTCAGTATACTATGTCAATTAGGAGATAGTCAAAGACCTGGTAAATGGATATGTTGGCCACCCTCACTATCACTAGACTCCTTGGTCAGAGAGAAACACCTGAGACACTATTAAAATGTTACCCATATCCCAACTAAATCCTTATATGGGTACTAGTCTAAACAATGTACCAAGTAATGAACTACTTCGATACCAATCTATCATGACCCAACCGAAGCTGGGGATCTAGCCTCAAGTATTCCAAGATAACTACCATTGTCCAGGGTTGGAAATAATAAATAAAAGGAATATCATAAATGGGAGGCCTTTTCTTATGTACTATTATGTACATGCCTGGCCATATCAATGAATAAGTGAAGAGAAAAAATAGAAAAGAAGATGCAATAGATATAATGTAAACCAATCATGTATAACCTCTATGGTGTACAAGAGTATGAATGTGTAAACTAAAATGTAAAAAGGAAAAATAGATGCCTAATGAAAAAATAATTCCCAACCTAAAAATATAAAAATGTAATCTACCGAGAGAGTCCACCTCTTGAATCCTCAGATACAACTACCGTACAAGTTCCAAAATACGAGGTATCCATAGGCTCCTTTGAAGTCACCATCGACCTATCTGTCATTTACATAAGACACGACTCATGAGGGAAATGACTATGTAGGGGTGAGTGTATACATACCAAATAGGACCCCTTGAAATATAAAGGGGGGGGGGGGGTAGTAAGAGACACAATTAGAAAGAAAGACAACATATAACACACATGATGCAATATAAAATCCAAGAGAATAGCTCATCCCAACCAAGGGAGATAGAGTAACATTGACCAAACACAAGGGGATCAAGACAACATGTAGATGAGCTACACATCAGGTATTTTACAACAATAGAAGGAGATTAATATCATATAAATATGAGAAGCTAAACACCGAAAGCATGTTGCATACCCCATTCGTCTTCACCTCCCGTAGAAAGAGAGTAACCAAATACAAGGTTTGGATACAAAAGAATATATATATATATATATATATATATATATATGCTAAATCAAAAGGATCCAAAATGAGAGAAAAAGGGGATATCCATATCATATTTTAGACTAAGAAGAAGAGTCTCTAATATTTCCAAAAGTCTATAAACAATACCCATAATCTCATGCATCTTTCCATAAGTAACCATGAATTTTAAACCACACCTCTTAACTATGAAGCACATTCGAAGAAGAAAAATATCTAGGTAGAGGACCCATGCCTAGCTACAATAGGAGGGCCCCACTCTGATATCCATTGAGAACCCACTTCCCATCTCTACTGAATTGTACCACTTAGTAGTCAAAGTGGTCCCACTAACTAGCTCTATAGGATGGTACCACTCGGTAGTCTTTGAGGATCCATTACCCACCTTTATTGTATGGAACCACTCGATAGTAATTGAGGACCAACTTCCTATCTATACTAAAGGGTAACACTCTGATGGCATGGAATAACCACCAACCAAATATTCAGGAGGGTACCACTTGGAAGGAATCATAAACCACTGCCCAACTCTACTGGAGGGTACCACTCGGTAGTCTCTGAAGACCCACTGACCAACTCTAGTGGGGGGTACCACTTGGTAGTCATGGAGGACCCACTTCCCAGCTTAATGGGACAGTACCACTGGGAATGAGTTGAAGACCCACTTCCCAGATCAACATGAGGCACAACTCAGAAGGTAGATATAGAGGATCCACAACCATAATTATGAGGGAGGAGGGTTACACTCTTAAATAAGACTCTGGTGATTTTTTTTAAAGATTACTATAATTGGAAAGCATCACCCTAAATAAGGGTCTTTCCTAGAACATTTCACATAATATCTCAAAATCCACAATAGAGGGAAACATCAAATTATATGTGGAAAACCACTAAAGATAGGATACTCATAGGAAAAAATCCTAGTCAAAATGATGGAGATATGTATCCTTGATGTTTCCAAAAAAGAACCAAGGGCTACATGTTGTGTGAGGCTACCCACATAGTGTATGGTCCTGATCCACTCTCTGGCCACATCCCTGTACAAAAATGGCTTCCAAACCATTTAGTAGAACACTTTTTATAGTTATACTACATGATGTTTCTAGAGTAATGATGAATAGGACATGTACTACTAACAATATAAATGTGCATGACCTCATGTCTATGTACATTAGTACACAACTTGTTGCTTCACATAGGGTGCTTCCTGTGTGACCTATTCATGTCTGTGTACTTCGGTACACATCCATGTACCATGATTTTTACTCCCACGTAGTGTACTACCCATGTGACTCAACATACGAATCTTCCACCCAGGTATGAGGCACATGACATATGTATTTACTACATTCTATTCCATCTATATGATTTTCTAGAACCATAGCCTCTCCACTCAACGGGATATATGCTCTTTGTTTATCCTTGTACACAGCTTGTTGTTGGGTTTTCTCCATAATTTAAAATCCATTTTCTTCTACTTGATTCTAGCCGTTTTCTATAGATCTCCCTTTGATTATATCTAAAATCATCATATTTATGTGGGATCTATCATTTATGACTATCGTTCACCAAAAATATGATCCTATAACCCATGGTAAAACTATCGTGAGTTCCATAGACATCCGCACCTTCCTTCAACAAATATTCATCCACCAAATTTCAAAAATTTCTGTCACATATTGGAATAATCCTAGATCTATTATTGTTTTTTTTGATCTTCCCTTTTTTATGATACCATTGTAATTTTGGGAGTATGATCGAGCTCGGTACCACTTGAAAAATGTCGAACTAGTACCGTAGAGTCCAACCAGTGAGAAAAGAGAATAAAATGATAGGGTAATAGCAAAAAAGGGTTTAACATCATTTTATAATATTTCATGTCCAATTATCAAAAATAGATGTTTGGGTTAGAAAGTATTGAAATAAAAAAATTGATCTGGTACGTGGCTGCATGCAGTGGATGCAATTGGCACAGATCGATATAAGAGATCTATCTTCCCAATAATTTTTTAAAAAATTATTATTAAACACAAATTGATGAGTCCTTCATACATATTAGATCATTAATCATTTAAGAATATTTCTTATAATGATTAAAGGAAATCGTTTCATTCATTGTGCTATAATCTACTCCAATCTAGCATTCCTTCACTATCCAAGGTGATTTTCCAAAGATGGAGAAATCATAAACCCTTGAAATTCCAAGTCTTATGAGTCTAGAAATAGGAGAATCATGATGAAATCATATTTATAAACATTGTTTTAGGTTTAATGAATGAATGAATGAATGAATTAGTAAGATTATAAATGTAACTCCAATGAGTGATATTTATAAACACTAGAACTGACCTATTTTAGGTCACACCTAGGGTAAAAAATGCATTCTAGACACAACATTGGTATCGAATTTTATATCCAAGATTATTTTTAGGATTTATCCCATTTTTGTATAAGATCTTCGTGTGAGTAATATAAAATATATAAAATATTGTCATAAAAATAATTTTGAAAAAAAGGTCCTCACAATCCCATGTTGTATCAATGTCTTGCTCTCTAGAAATATATATATAAATATTTCAATGTCTTATAAGTAAAACACCAGGTCTCTAAAGAGGCTCATCTACCCCTTAGTAGTTAAGTAGCCAGAGGTCCACTAGATGTTCAAGCTAAGGTATGAGACATTGTACCATATAATAGGAGAAGTAGTGACACTTATAGGGAAAGTCACAAGGAATTAAAACTCTACCCAAGGTATTGGGGCAGTCTATCTATACTATATATAGTCAACTTTAAATGGTTTTGATGTAGTACCTTCTATCTTTAGTGATACGATTCTTATATCATCATCCATATATTATGATTTATTTTGTACAAGTGCATCACATTCCTTCATATCTGATATTTTTTAAGATGGTTTGGATCTGGTTATTAAGAGAATTGATGGGTTCATACTATTGAAAAACCATTTAGAGTAAGGTGAGAGGGTATCAAGAACTACAGGGAGTTTTCTCTTGAAATTGGTCTCTTTCATTCCGATTGGGAAATTTTTGTTTTGAAAATGACGAGATTAAATTTGATTATTTTTATGGATTATGGAGTTCTATATTAGGATCATAATCGCAATTATTTTTGGCAAGTTACCTTTATTACTATATAAGGTGGAATCTATTCTCACTAGGGTGAATGGGATCTTCAGGCAGGTCACCTATGACCAGTTTAGTGCATACTAGATTATATCATATCTCAGATAGGAATCTTGGTTCTAGATGATTGAGTGATGTAGTTAGATAGTTTTTCTATATATTGGACCACTATTAGGATGTTTTTCCTAAAGATTTATCTATCTTACTACTCAATAGGGAGATTGAGTTCACAACCAAATTGGTTCCAGGAGGTGAGCTATTTTATATCCCACCTTATAAGATGGAAATAGTAAATTTTTGTTGGTTGAATGTTTAATTGGATGATCTATAAGACAAGGGTTTCATGTATCCTAATACATCTACATGGACTCTACTATTATTTTCTCCATGAAGGTTTATGGGATGGAAAAATTATTTCTAGATTATCAGCGACATAACCTGATGATGGTCAAGAACCAATATCCCCATCCATGCATTGGTGATCTCTCCAATCAGATGGTAGGTTCGAGGATTTTATCCTAGATCTTCTTGAGGTTAGGGTACCACCAGCTAAGGGTGAGAACATTATAAATCCCTCAGAACACTTTTAGAAGTATGTGTGAAATATTTGAGTTCACAGTTATGCCATTCTATTTAATGAACAAACCATCAATATTCATGGACTTGATATATCAGAACTTTCATCTTTTCCTAAACTAGATTGCGGTGGCTTTTAGAAGAAATATTTGTATACACTTAGTATGAAAATGATCATTTCAAAAATCTTGAAATGTTCTTTATTACGTTGAATGAACATCATATTTTTATAAAGATATCCAAATGTAGTTCCTAGATTGATATGATGAACTTATTAGGCCATGTTATCTCAGAGGATGGTGTTTTAGTTGAACCTAAGAAGGTTTATTCCTTTTTATCATGAGAGAAACTAATTAATATCTTCAATATTTGTATATTTATGGGTTTTATAGGTTATTACTTTGGGTTTTTCCTAGAATTTTTTATTTTGGAAGTACCGATTTTCAAGATGACCAGGAATGGGGTGAGGTTTGTTTGGTTTGATTCTTGTGAGGGATATTTTGAGGGGAAAAAGGATTACTGACCTCAGAACCTATCCCCCATTACAGATTCTATTTAAATAATATACCATGTACTATGAAACTTCTAGAGTTAGACTAGTAGTATTTCAGATGCAGGAGGGTCGAGTGGGTTTTTATATCTCTATAAAGCTGAGATTGCATGTGAAGAATTACCCTACTCATGATATATAGTTAGCTTCAGTGTTAAATTTTGTGAGATTTTAGATACATTATCATAGGGATGAGAGGTTTGTCATATTCATATACCACAATATCCATAGGTACACATTTTCTTAGTGGGATCCGAACCATTAATAGGTGAAGTGGATCATGAATCTACATTATTTCAACATCGTGATAGATTACACACCCATAGAGGGAAACATTGTTTCCAATTTTTTGATATGGAAGATGCTAGTGAATATAGGGAATGAGTTTTGATATGAGTGGTGGATTATGTAACTAGTTACAGATAAGAACTTGGATGTTACACAGTTCCATGTATGAGTAGCTATGACTATGACATCTGTTATACCTATGATTCTTGACCAGATCAAGATTGAGGAGTTATCTGACCCTTTGGGTTTAATTCTAAGTGATATCTTATATGGTGGTGAGAC
This sequence comes from Viscum album, assembly GCA_963277665.1. Lineage (NCBI taxonomy): Eukaryota > Viridiplantae > Streptophyta > Magnoliopsida > Santalales > Viscaceae > Viscum > Viscum album. The sequence goes on along the minus strand of OY728121.1, from coordinate 1,278,295,661 downwards.
ACCATTAGGATGGTCTCTTGGAATTGTAAATTCTATTATTTTATATTTCTGAATATGGGTTGTTATGGGATTTTGTGAGGAGATGATGATATATTTTCATGATTCTATATGGGTGGTACATCCTGATTTGACAATTATGTATCTGATCTCCATAGATAGTACTAGTGGCTAGTGATAAAGAATGACATCACATGATTCATGGTGATATTTTTCATTTTTCAGTAGGTGATTTTTGAGCATCAGAGGCATACTTGGATGGTATATCCTCTTTCAATTCCACAGTGGAATTTAGAAGATGTCAATATTTATTTTGTGATAGGATTACTGAGGACAACTTCTACGAATGTGTGGGTGATTTTGGATCGACTGAAAAAGGTATCCCACTTCCTTCTTATAATAATGATCTCCACCAATGATGATTTTTGTAGTCTATACTTGGTGAGATAGTTCAGTTGCATGGAGTTCTGAGTATCATGTTTTGGATCAAGATCATAATTTCACTTTTGGGTTTGCAAAGGCCTTCATATGGCTTTGGGATCATAGGTTCTTATGAGTACATCCTATCGTATTTAGATGGATGTTTGATTTGAGAATACTATTCATATTCTTAAGGATATGTTATAAGAATGTGTTTTAGATCTAGGTGGTTCATTGAAACATCATTTTGAACTCTTTATGTTCACTTAAAATACAATCTTCTAGGTAATGATATGAATGGATTAATTTAAAGACATGTAAGTAATGACATGCCATTCACCACTTTATTGGTTGGGGGAAGGAGTTTAAACACTTTATAGACCAAGTGTCATGCAAGAAATGACCGAGATGGTTTAGTTGATCTGAAATTGGTTGGTGACCACATAAATTTTCTTTTAAAGTAGATGCTGACCATTGGAGATAACCAATGTAGCTTGAGGATGGCCATCGGGTTTTTCTTTAGGTCTCACCTTGGCTAGGTATACATTATATCAGAATGTAATAGATGATATAACATAGGTTTGTGAGTCTATTCAAGTTAAGGAAAGTGTTTATTAAGTGGAATCAATTTAGACCTTCCACAGAACTACAACACCTTGAGTGATGTGTTGAACATATCACAACTAAAATTATATCATACTAAATATTCTCATTTGGTAGAAATCAAGTAAATCATTATTTTTTTCTGATTTTTACATTGATTATAATATGATAATAATTTTTTATCATAGTGATAAGTATCACCATGGTATGAATATGACTCTTATTCCAGTGTAGTGGCATCATTGTCATGTTTAGGAGGAGACTAAGGAGAATGAGTTTGATATATGAGAATAGTGGTAAGACATGTTCATCGATACCCCACAATGATGTGTGGAGTACCTTAGGGAGGAGTTTTTTATGGTGGTGAGGTTATAAGAACCCTTCATTTTCTAGGGATGTCACTCTTTGTGTTTTCATAGGTCCTTAAGAGCTGAACCTTATTCAAATATCAAGATCAATTGTTTTGAAAATGTCCTCATTTTAAAGGATGTATGTAAATTTTAATTAACTATATATGGTTATAAACATGTTCAATTATCTAATTTTTTTTCCATGGATACAATGGATTTAGAGTTGGTTCATATCCTTTTATAGAAACTGGGATGAAAATTGTCGGTACAAAATTTACACACTATGTAAATGTGATACAAGACATGTAAAAGTATCTTGAAAAATGTTGTGAATGGTTGTAGGCCATGAACCAGTTCACAACATGAAAAGAATACACACCATGAAATCTAATTACACAATATGTAAAAGTTGAATAGGATAAATAATAAACTGAGGCAATGAACTTTTAGACATATATCATTAATTGGGAAATTCATGACATGAAAGGGTATACACATGTAAGTCTTGGAACCAACCATTTTAATTATATAGTGAATTTTATTCTTTAATTTTTTCTATGTAATTTTTAAACTTATCAATACTCAGATGCTTTCAAGAAGATTTTGGATCCCTTACCCATTTCTGGACATTCTATTTTTACATCCAATCCATGATGAGTTTTTGTTTTTAGTTTTTATACTCTCTTCCAATGTTCTCTGTTTTTGTGGTGGAAATATTTGTACAATATTTAGATTTACTTTATAATGAAATTTTCAGTGATCTAGGTTTCTTTTATTGATCTTCATCATCTTTATTTACACTTTTTTTATGAGTTATGATATGGCTAAATTTTCTGATTAAGATAGGGGTCTAAAAACTAACATAATGGTCTAATTAAAATTAATAAAGTGAGTTAAATATACATTATTTTTTTTATACAACATGAAAATTAATTAATGGATTAATTTTAAAGGATAATCTTGTAATTGGATGACTCATTGGATCCCTTTTCTTTCTTTTAGGATTTAACATGTCTTATGGTTTTCTAAGAGAATAATGAATTTTAAATTGATTATGTATGATTTTATCATGAAAAGTGTTTTAGGTGATTGATTATTATATAATAACCTTGTAAAATGGATTATTTGATAAATTGAAATAAAAATTTTAATTAGTAGAATTAACATTATTGACTAATTTTCTGTATTTTGATATGCATATTATAGTTTTATGCACTTGTGAAACATGTTGTAATGCTTATATACTGGGATACACCCTGACACATTATGAGATAATTATATACCTATATAGTCCCTGATTCATTATGTGATGCTTATATATCAAGTTTGTCCTAGTGATATGTTATACCATGTGTATACGGTTGTAGTTGGAAAGCTTGTTATACATTCTCAGAGACATCTAGAAGGGTGAAAATGAATGATTATTGATGTATTATATTAATTTATACACATTTTTATTTCAATATTACATGAACTTATTGTCATAATGGTTTTTATACTTGGTGGTGTTGACTTACTATGTTTTAATCACACACTACATAGGATATAATTTATTACCTGATCAGATTACATGGGAGTAGGTTTGGATAATGGAAAAGGAACTTGTAGTTGATTAATACCTTTTGGGTGGGTTTAAACTTGGAGACGAGACCATTTTGGGGTTCATGAATGAGGTTATTTGAGCCTACAATTATTTTTTCTATATTACACCCATAATTATTTTTTTACATTTTATCCCATTTATACATCATCTTTTATTATTTATTATATTATTTAGTTGAAATTTATTATTTGGTTTGTATGATATGTTGTATGGGATTTGTTTTTTTTCACGTTGTGATATTAATTTATTTTCCATTGTATTGTGACTCTAATGATGGGTATATAGTCTCCCCACTATATTCACCACACTCTCACAGTTAGTCAACAACCTCTTTAATATGAGGATACATTCTTAAGGTCACATAACCCACCCAATTTTACCACATGATAGAGTGTTGGGAAGGGGTACATTAAACTATTGAATATGATATTCATATTTTAAAATATCAGGGTGTTACACTATACCCCATTATATAAATTTTATTTTATAAATTTAATATTAATCTAATTAATCAAGGGTCTATCATTTGAATGTATTGTTCTTGAAATCCTATATCTTGAGAAGGTTTAATAAAACGTCCACTTGATAAGAGAGATAGGGAAGTACAATGGTTATATAAAATAACACATATCATGGTTTATAATTAGGATAACATTGGTTGAAATTGATGATATGAAAATAGAAGAAAAGAATAAATAATTATAGATATTGATGGTGGTCATTGATAAAAATAATGTGAATGATAAATGGAATGTCAATGACCTCAAAACTATAAATTTATCTCAATTTAAAATGGAATCATTTAAATATAAATTGTGGTTTTTGGATTACATTTTTTTTCAATATCATTTTTCAAGAGTTTAATAGTAAAATTACCCTATACAATAATATCATAATAATATACAGTGACTTGATATATTACTATGTATACAATTTCATCCTTTATAAGTGGTTCGATCAATTCTTACATCATCTCTTATATTGAGAAATTAATATCCAACAAGAACTTTTATTCGTAGAACATTAAAAATAAAAAAAAGATTATAATCTAAATAAAATAAAGAAAAGTAATTCTTCTTATCTCATGATATTTCTAATGAAATGAATGTTTAGTACATGGTATCAAATAACACCCAATTATCCATTCAATCCATTCATTAAATAGGTAACCTGAAGACTCATCCAAAATTTGTCTTTCCAAATTGAAAGTCCAAATTTCTTGAAGGGCACTAAATCAATATTATATTTCAAATAATATATAAATTGGATCATAATGTCACATTCAAAGTATTTTATTACCACAAAAATAAAAAATAAATATTGAAAATATGAATTCTTAAAAATATAAAATCTCACATTGATAGATATATTCCAAAAATCAATACTTGATGTAAACTCACAAAAAGATGAAATAATCCATCAAACCAGTTACTAATTCCATCATCACCAACAAAATCCCATAACCATTACATTATTTCCCTAAAATTTGGAACATATTAAGGTTTATCCCCCCCTCAATCATATATTTTACAATATATTCAACTTTTCACATAATAAATTTTCATGTTAATTAATAACATTAAACTTATTCTCTCATATCCTTTAAGAAACATTATTGTAGTACATTCCATATACATTTAATGATTATTATAAACAGAGTATCATTAATAAAATAAACACATAACATTAATATTGAATCCATAAAATAGTTCATTTATCATTCCACTTCTTTTGTGGTAATAGTATAAGCATGACCATGACCCCTTAGCTTATTTTGCGGCATATTACCATGATGTATGGGTTAGTCATTTATGTAGTGCCCCATATTCTTATTTTCAAAGAATTGAACATTTTAAATTTATTTTATTCCCTTAAAATCATGATCATGGTTGAATTTCTCTCCGCACAAGTAGAGAACTACCATTACCCTAAAGCAAGTACCCAAGTGTTTATTTTCTTAATCCTCACATATTGGAAAATCCTTCTCTCCCATCTTCCTCTATTTTATTTTTTTTCTTTTTCCCTACTCCTCTTCTCTTATATCCCTTATAAGAAAAAATAATTAGAGAATATCTTCTCTGAATTTATATCAAATTATACTATATCCTCATATTATGATATTTTTTAGAGATTATTTCCCTTAGAAATATTTTATTATGCCCATCAATCAAACGATTATTCTTACTCATTGGATTTTGTGAATTGATTCAGGTACCATTACATCAACTGATAATCATTTCTAAAAAATGTAATATAAATGATAAGATAATAAAACTTTGAAACATAATATATAATCCCAAAAATAGTGAAATAGTTAACACAAATTAAAAATTTTATGTATAGTTAATCTCATAATCATAAACATGGTTTCTTTAGGGGATATACTTATTTCTAAATCGTTCGTAATGATTTTTAAATAAAATGTGAGTTAACCTAAGAATATACCTAAGTAATGTAAAACTAGGAGCGCACTAAGGACCTTAATTATGAATTGGTAAAGATTGGGTCAATCCTAATGTACCCTTTTGTGAGTAATTACCCCTATATACATCTATTCAAGAACCATTTCCACGTGTAGTATCTGGGTAGAGATGTATTTTCTAGAACAAACCACAAAATGTTTTCCTTAATTAAAAATTAATATATTATTCTATATATATACTCAATGTCTATCATAAGTTAATGTTACCAAATATATATTCTCCAAATTCTAGTTCCCATGATTTCTACTAATCTTCTTCTCGTAACAACTATAGAAACCCCAAACCTAATAGCTTAGAGTGGGTCTCTACATTATTATATTTTTAATAAGATACACGTATTTTCATTCTAATGTAATTAATAGTCTAGTATTTCTCATAAACTAAATAAATAATTTAAATTTACATTTAATTTTAAAACCTAAAATACACAATGATTTTTTTTGATAATTCCATTATCCCCCATAGTTTATCTCTTCTTTTCAATTACAAAACAATTCCTTATATCCAATATAAAATAAAACATAAAATATGGGTGTGATAAAGTTATCAGTGTGGGTAGGAGTAAATCCAAAGATATGAATAAATAAGTAATAATCTATATGTAAATGTAAATAATTGAAACACATGAAATTTAATCACAAATATGAGAATAAAATTAAAGGAATAAATGATGATAAATTAATTCCATATAAATAATCACATGAGAATGAAATATAAACATATATTTTATAACTAATCAAATAATCACATGGAATATCAATAAATTAATTCATAATGATAGAATGTATAATAATAGAGATCTAAAACATATTATTGAGTCCTGATGTGAAGACATTTAATACCATGGATTCCCTTACCCAAGAAATATATATAAATATGTAAGGCCATTGAAAAAACCTAATATAAATTATATCATGAAACCTAACAATGCACCTAGGGGATATAGAGGATCCTCCCCATCACATAATATGTCCAATACATTCCTCATATGAACGAGGTTAAACATAATGCATACAAACTTTTTTATTTAAACATGGATGAAAAATTTAAATACCTTTCCAAATCAATAAATAAAATGATACACCATCTATAGTAAAATTAATTGTATCAACATAGTACATACCATAACAAATAGATCATTAACCATCCATAAAATAATAATGATTATATAATTGGTGTATATCCTCATTAAATAATAAGTACAATAAAAAAACATTATTCAAAGATGTAAAATGATTATCAATGATCACTTAAATCATTTATTGAGGAAATTTTCCTTTTATTTGAAATCATCTTTTTTAATTTAAAACTAAAAAATTATTAAATTGTTTTCAAAATCATTTTCATTGAAAATAACTTTTAAGAAAATTAAATTTCTAAAATATTGTGAAAAAATATATATAAAAATAACATTATAATCAAGAAAAGGAATCATCAATGAAATGATAGTCATGAAGGAGGGTAATTCTATACATGACATATTATATAAATAGAGCATTCCTTTTTCAGTATAAAATGTTTAGAAAGTATATTTTTCGAAAAAAAGATGATTCCTTTAGGAGTATATTTTAAACAGTCAAACACAGGTAAAATTACTTTAATAAATAATTTTTATAATTTTAGTAATTTTTTTAACAAAAAATTATTGAAGACAAATTATTTGAGACTAAAGAGAGAAATAAATTCATATTTTAAAAAAAACATTTTACTAATCATTTTATATACCAAATAGATTAAAACAATTTATTATTAAATTTAAATTTTAATAAATAATCATATGAGAATAATATAGATTTATTTTTTGATACAAATATTAAATAATTCTACCAAGGGAGACATAAAGAATATTAATCCTGAGTAATGATGATATTGTGAAATAAAACCTTACCACATTTGTAACATCTAAATTATAAGGCCCTTGGATTTAATAACATTATATGAAACTTTAAATACCCTGAATATAAATTAATTCATGATATAAGATAAATAGGTGAAGTATATACACCAAAAAAAGAAATAAGTGGTGATTATGGCTTCTACCTGGTAGAAGTTAAAGAGAAACATGAAACCGTTACCTTGAGTTCGACTCTTAACATACTTACATTAAATTAAAGAATAATAAACTTATGTTAATTATTTAAATTCATAATAACTTTTTTATATTTTATAATTCCTTTTATCTCACTTATTACTATGTTATATATGTTTACATAATCAATTATGTTTACGTCAAATGTTTCAATGATATTTGGCTTATGTGTCAAAAATGATTTTGGCAGGCCAACTATGGTACATTTTATCACTATTTAAAAATAAAAAATGATATCCATGAACTAATTATCATATTTATACATAAGTTATAATTTTAAAAAAATTCATTAAGTATAATTAAGTATAATTAACTATGATATAATTATGGATATGGTAAGTTATACATATATAAGAGTAACATTTTCATTTTTCAATGATCATTATAGAATGATGGTAAGAAATATATTATCTGTCTAGAATAGTAATAATTTAAATTATAAAATATTCTTTCTTAAAATGTAGTTATATATATCATCAATGTGGTGTGGTGATTAAAATAGAGTCAAATTGCTTTGTGTTGTAGGTAGTCCTCAAATACATGAATAATGTTATTATTTTTTTGTATATAAAAGAATATGATCTATATTATCTTTTAAGAATGAAAAAATTTCATTAACATCACAATCATTTCATTTATATCACATATATTAATCAAATATTTCATTATTATCCCCCATGTGAAGAATTAGTGGAAAACCTTTCTCATTGCTTTGTGGTGTTGTAGTCCACCGTACACACGAGAAACATTATAATAACCCTATTAAATGTAAAGTAAAAAGGAATATATTATATTTCAACTAATGAGTTATAATTATTTTTTAAATATAATATAATTTTTTCCCACAATCATACCCAACTGTGAGAGGTGTTTATGGAAAATGTATCACATCAGTCCATGAGAAAGTAGTCCACCGTACAGGTGAGCAACATTATCATATCACATACAAAATGAAAATTTAAACTTTATATATAATATTGTGAAAAAATAACATTAATTATTTTATAAATATAAAATATATACTTTATATATATCATCATACCAAATTGTGAGACGTTTTTATGGAAAACATGTCACATTAGTTCCTGAAGTGGTAAAACTCTATACACATTAGCAATGTTATCATTTCCCTATTGAGGAAAGATGAGATTAATATAGGTCACTTCCATAACATAATAAAATATCTTTATATTATAGATATTGGATTTATTATTTGTTAATAATTTAAGAATATTTTAATGAAGTGTAATTGGAAATAAAAAAAATGCATAGTTATAAATTTTACCTTTTGTCGGACAAAAAATTTAGGATTTTGCCTAAAGTTATCGTAAAAGGGAATTATGATCAAAATGAGGATTATAAGATGATGATATTGATGTTTGGATGTTATTGGCTGAAAAAATGTGCTTGGGGGTGTGAATAAAAGAGGAAATAGAGTGTATATTTATAGATGAGGTGAGTGATACACCTGTACTTTTTTAACGAATAAGATGTACCCACAGTTTTAAAACTCTAAAAGGTTCCAAAATGGATTAAAAAAAATAAATAAACATGATAAGGTATAAATATATACATAATGTAGGTTTTAGATATATTTTATTAAATTTTAGCTCCTATTATTCAAGATTAACCCCCCAATAATTCTATTTCAATATTAATCGAGTAATTAATTTCAATTAATTTCACTATTAATTTTGCTCAAAAATTATGTTTAACATATTATTAAAGAAAATTATTATGATTAAAAATATAAAATATATTTTCCACATTAAATTCAAATAATTTTAACATTTAGTTAAAAATTAAACTCACAAACATGATGAGAAAGTTTGTTTTTAAAGAGAAAATGTGCTAAAGTTCATAATGTTTTTTTATGAAAATTCAAAATGAAAATGATTCCAATGAAATAAATTTGATTAATATAATAATATTTAAAATAATATTACTTTAAAACCAATTTAAAATAGTATTTAACTTCATAATTAATTTAAATGAAAATGATATTTCATTTTAAATTTTGTATTTCTCACCATTCATCAAAAATTGAAACTTTTTAGAAAAATTCAAAATATTATCCTAAATATAATTTTGATATAATTATTTTGAAAATGAATTTTATTTTTATAAATAAATATTATAAATTTGTTAAATTTTAATTTTATGTTATGCTCAAAATTTACAACTAATTTTCATTTCATAAAAGTATAGTTTTTTCAGAAAACATTTCTTTCTCTATCTAATAATTTATAATAAATAGAAAATAATTGAATTTATTTTATACATATGTAATACATATAATTTAAATAATTTAGATATTATTATTATTACCCTCCAATTTAATGGATATGTTTTAATAACAATGTTTAAATAATAATTTTTTTATAGAAGTATCATATTTTTATCAATCCCAGTGTTGTGTGCATTGCATGAAATTAAAAAGATTGAATATATATATATATATATATCATAATATGTAATTTTATTCTATTCAATTATTAGTGTTTCATTTCACACACACTTTCAAATATGATATTCCTATTTTAAAATATCATTGTGTAACAAACTGAACTGAATACCCTCTCAAACTGGAACCCAAATCGATATGCCACATACTCGAATGGAGTTCTCGAACCCCATAGGCTGGAGACTAGCACCTGGGCATCAAAAAAAAGGAAATAATTATCCCAACCTAAAGTAAATACGTGTCAAATTTGTGTAAACGAGTGAAATAAATAAAGATAATTATAAACCATAACTAAAACTGCTGAAACCCAACAACCCAATGAAATAAAAAATCTCCACATACAAGTACAACCATAACGGACTACCATAATAAGAAAACCTAACTAACACATGTGATTTCTTGGGAATATTCACACTATCTCACCACCAGATTCCCATCTTACTTGACTAAAAACCTCACTACTTCACTAGAACTCCTTTCCTTTCCGAGTATCGAAAGACAAAACCTGGTCTATGTACCAATGGAGAGTTACACATGGTGTGAGAAAACAATATCAATTGGATATAACCTAGGTGTTATATATCAAGTCTCTGAATAATAAACCAATCATTATCAACATTAAAGAAAAAAAGTAATGATAACAATTTAACAATTTTTAAATCAAAATCATAATAAAACTACTTTATTTCAGCATTTTCAACATTTCCAAATAAAGAAGGTGAGTCATTTTCAAAGAATTTCATAACCAAATATATCAGAGGATGAATTATTTCAGAAGAAATAATTCATCTCTTATCATATAAAATCCGTGGGAGTAAAAAAGAATAGTACAAACCAAAAGTTGAATCCCAAATATGCCATGAAGTATTGGTGAAAACAAAATGAGGATCACATTAGGATAGGATATCTAGGACACTCATACCTCACATGGATAATTTCATACCCATAATTCCATTAGACATATTAATCAAGTCTAGAAGGAAGAGGAACACCCCAAAATGTGAACACCCCAACAAGTATAAAAATTCTATAGAACAATAGTCCTAGAGAGTAGAGAAAATTCCCATGAGAAAATACCACAACAATGGACAAGACCAATTAATATACCTTCTACTAACATGACCAAGGATTCACCTGTGCTGTATTTTCAAAACAAGTTCATCAAACCATTTTCATCAAATCATTCATTAAAATACTGTAAAGACCCGTAAAATTCAAGGAAATATTTTTTATAAATTTTCTTTGGGATTTTACAAGAACGCAGTTTCTGAAGGCACATGATTCCGAGGCCTGGTGTGCCCGGAATTTCTATCCGAAGTTTAGCTCGGGTACGTTCAGTGAACGAACAAGTGGGAATTTCTAACTTTTGAACCGGTGCTCGGAATCGAATTCCGAGGGCACCGATGGAACCGCAGCGCCGGTAATTGCTTAGGAACACCTGTTCCGGAGTTGCGTTATCATGAGAGTAGATGATAAAAATTGTGGAAGTGTAATTTATTATTATTCTACATTTTTTATTTTTCTTAAAGTGGTTTAAGGCTTGGGTGGAAGTTGGGTAACTACCCAACTTCCCAAGAGAGGTTATGAGGGTGGTGCGGCCCACACGAACCCCACCCCTTCAAATTCCTAACTCCCTCAACTTACCTTTAATGATGACAACTTGGCTTGAATTAATTAAATGGAATTAATTCAAACCTTTAAAATTCAAATTCTTATCTTGTGTTAATAAAATAAGACTTGGGCTTATTTTATTTGGGGTTGCAACCTTGTGGTAGAGTTTTTGGGAGAAAAGGCTAAGGACTTGAAGATCTTCTTCGACTTCAATGAAGAACGCGAAGAACACATCGATCTACAACGAAGAATGCCGAGTCCTCGGAGACCAACTACGCGACGCCGTATACCGCGACGGTTCTTCCGCGACATCTTATTCCGCGACGTCTCTTTCTACGACGGTTCTTCCACGAAGAATCCTCGTTCGACGAACCTCCGTTCAAGCTACGCTCGAGGTAGGGGTTATTTAATTATTTTGTTCGTGTTTACCACCTTGTCGTTCTTCGTGAAAATACAAACAAATGCTATCATTTAACGAGAGGGGGACGGACCGCACAAACACGGCCGACCCTCCTCCTTTATCCATGTTTGTTTCTTTGTGGTTTGAAATGAGAATGGCGAGGTGCCGTTGCACCGCGTGTGATCGTGCGACAAAAAATGTGCGACGCCGTCGCGCCGCGCCGTGGAAACGAACAAGGACACAACGCCATCTTGCCGCGTTGGGAAAACCCAAAGACACTGCAGTCAGAGCGGGGCCGCGGTGGAAGAGCACGGCGCCGTCGCGCCGCACCGGACGACCAAGGCCGCGGCCGGTTCCGTGCCGCGGCGAAGCAGGGTGACCGACGGCCGGAGACGGGCCGCCGGCGTCGGAGCAAGGAGGGGACCGGCCGTCGCCGGTCCCGTGGAGCAAGAACTGGCCGGCCAGGGCGGACCGGCCAGACAGGGGGAGAGCCGGGGGTCAAACCCCCAGCTGGCCAGCTGAGCGGCCCCTTAATTGGGGCCGCGGTTTCCGAACGGCGGGGGGCAGCGTGCCCCCCCCGCATAACCGAACGGCTTGGCCGTTCGGTCGAGCCAGCTGGTGCCGCGTGCTGGACTGCCAGGCCGGCTGCCGGGCCGACCCGCACCCGGGTCGGGTCGACCCGGTTCGGGCCGACCCAGGGGGTCTCGGGCCGGGTCGGTCCGGGCCCGAAACCCCCATTTTCGGACCCTTTTGGTTCTTTTGCACATATCTCGGTCTACAGACCTACGATTGACGCGCCGTCATCATCGATGAGATCCTTGGATCGAGACGGTCATTTCGGTATATCGCGCTCAAGGTTTCAGAATACTTTGAGTTTGGCCGGGTTGGTTCGTACATGAAACCAACCGGGCCCTCGGAGCAGAAACGCTCATATTTTAAGTTCCAGACGTCCGATTGACGTACTGTCAACTTTGTTGGTTTCCTCTTAGTGAGACGGATATTTTGACTTACTCCGTCCGAGGTTTGGATGCAGGTGGAGTACGGTCGGGTTGGTTTTGCCGTAAAAACCAACCGGGCCCCTGGGACGAAAAAGCCAATAACTCTCAGACCGGGCGTCCGATTGACGCGCCGTCTGCGACGTTGAGTTCTTGTTGGCGATACAGAACTTTTGGATACATAAATTCTGGACTTTGTGTCAGTTGATGTATCAGCCTCTCGGCTCGTGGAGCGGACCCTCCCGAACGAGCTTGCTGTGTACGGGGACCCTAGAGCTGGCTGCGTTTGTGACTGTGACGATGATGACGACTGTACAGAGATACTCAGTGGATTCGACGACGACGACTACAACACTCAGCGATCCTACGTGGATCAGTGTTAGCGATCCTGTGTGGGTCTGATCCTGTGTGGGTCAGCGCTCAGCGGTTCTGTGTGAGCCAGCGCCTATAGATCCTGTGTGGGTCCGATCCTGTGTGGGTCTTTGCGGGGGTCAGTTATCTATCGATCCTGTGTGGGTCAGACCCTTCCTAGGGTCATTTAGGGGGTTAGTACCTATCGATCCTTTGTGGGTCCGACGACTTAGATGAATCAGTGGATATATCTGATCATCTCTATCGTCATATGAAGAAGTATACCTGTGTGAGTTGAATCCTGTTTGCTTTCCTATGTGGATTGTGTTGTGCTATCCTGTGTGGATTACATTTTGCTTTCCTGTGTGGAATACCTTTTCTTTCCTATGTGGACTGGGTTGTACTTGGACTCGGAGGTTGTAGCGTATTGGAATTGATGACTTTGGTATATGTATGGGCATATTTCTAAGCAGTGTCGGTTGTTACTTCGTGATTGTATCTTTCCTTTGTGATTTATCCTTTGTGGATTTTGGGAGACCTTCGGGGGTCTCGGGGTCCCTACTGAGTAGCTTATACTCACCCCTGCACGGGATATGCCCGCACTACGTTGTGTTGGTTGCAGACGACGGACAACGCTGATCGTGGTTGAGGCTTGCGGAGCAGGTCGGTACCTGGAGGTGGACCAATTGGCTGGACGTACTCGGAGTAGACGGCGGGACCCGAGGAGCTATGGAGGCTATCTATACTCACCCTTCAGGAGGGAATTCCAGTGGACGGCTCGAGGCTGCAGTTTTACTTTACAGTTGCTGTTTTCCATTTTGAGTTGTACTTTACTTTCAGTTTGGGTTTGTATTCTGGCCCATTTACTTTTCCATACTTACTATTGTACTCAGTTTTTACTTAGTGTTTACTTCTACTGCTTTCTTGCTCTGTGGTGTTTGTTTACTTTACAAAGGCAATGCCTTCCCTTTTTACCGGGATTTATGCCTTGGTGCTAGTCGCCAGCCCCTGGCCTATGGAAGGTGGGCTTGGGGTAGTCACGACACGGGTCCTGAGGACGGGTCATGACAAATTGGTATTAGAGGAGTTCGGTTCTACCGCAGAACTCTGGACTCTGATCTTCTCTGTGTGAAGATATAGTGTTAAGCGTATTGGGTGTGGTTATCAGTCTAGGGAGTCCAGTGTTGGTGCGGCGGCCGACGTATCCGTACACCAGGACCCTGACTTCTGATTTCTGACTTAATGCATGAAAACATTGATTGCATGTGTGTTTCAAGTTATCTTTGTGATTACTTTGTGTCAGATCACCAGGTATACTGTTCTTACCATGGCGCACCTGTTTCCTTTTCAGGATGGCCCCACGACGGCAGCCAGCTAGGGTTCCGAGAGTTGAGCGTGACGACATCCCACCGAGCGACGAGGCCTTGGTGCAGGGCCCTTTGACAGCTGAGGCACCGTCGGTACCTTTACCCGCCGAGCCACCGATGCTTCCAGCCCCAGCCGCTGACGATGCACATCGCCTTAGTGCATTGCATGAGTTCTAGCGCCAACGACCGCCCAGGTTCCGCGGGGAGACGGACCCCCAGGCAGCCGAGGAATGGCTGGAGGTAGTGGTGAGAGTTTTCAGGTTAGTGAGGACACCAACAGACCTCATGGTGATCCTCGCAGCGAGCCTACTACACGCGGCAGCGGGCCGATGGTAGAGCTTGATGCTCCAGGTGCACGATGAGGCATCTCTCCTCTGGATGGACATTGAGGGACTCTTCCTCTTGGAGTTCGTCCCAGCCACCCTCCGTGCGGTGCGCTTCCAGGAGCTTCTTCAGCTACGGCAGGGCAGCTTGACAGTCGCCCAGTAATCGTTGAGATTTACCGATCTCTCACGCTACTCGATAGACATGGTACGAGACCCATTCTTTCGGGCCCAGAACTTTGAGCAGGGATTGAGACATGAGATTAGGGCATCGCTGATCTCCCACAACATTCCGACCCAGGCAGGAGTACTGGAGCGAGCCCTTTTGTTCGAGAGCTTTCTTGATGAGCCTTCTTCAGCGGCGAGACCTACCGCGGGGCGGCACGTAGCAGAGTCTTCTACAGAAGGCAGTCGACGGATGAATCATGGGTCCAGGCAGACCAGACCCTCAGGAAGACGACCTCAGAACACTGGCTCAGCAGTGCGGGGCACACAGTGCGGAGCCAACCTTTCGAGAGGCAGGCAGTGATACTCATGCGGCGGGCAGGGCCACATGGCTCGTGACTGCCCGACCCGCTGTGCCGAGGAGCAGCAGACGGTTGAGGTACCACCGAGGCAGAGGCATAGGGTCGACCGTGGAGATCCGCAGGGAGTAGGCGGACGAGGCAGAGGAGCAGGCCGAGCAGCAGGTGGTGGGCGACGCTTTGAGGCTCTACCACCACCACCACCCGGAGGTCCACCCTGGCCACAGGGAGCTGGCGGGTAGAGACAGGCCCAGCTCCAGACAGCGGAGGTTTACGACCACGGCGTGCCTGAGATGATTTGAGGTACTATCTGTGTCTATTCCACCCTTGCTGCAGTACTTATAGACACATGAGCGAGTCATTCTTTCATAGCCGCTGCCCTTGTTCGGAGCTCAGAGATTCCGACAGAGACGTTGGCTCAATCCTTACGGCTAGAGACTCCTACGGGAGCAGACTCGATGATTACGTACTGGTGCCGGTAGTGTGAGCTTACTCTAGGAGGCGAGAGATTCGGTTGGGATCTTCTTGTAGCGGCATCGAGGCCTTACGACGTCATCTTGGGCATGGATTGGTTGTCCACAGTCCATGCATAGATTGACTGTATTAGGCGCAAGGTGTGATGTGTATGCACCGACGGGAGCAGGTTCACCTTCATCGACGAGAAGGGAGCCTTTGAAGCATAGGATGGACTCTCGCAGAGGAGAGGACAACCCATAACTCATCAGTTGGCTAGCCTCATCCTAGGAGAAGTTGACGTGCAGAGTCCTAGTTTTCCTGCAGTGGTGGATCAGTATGCGGATGTTTTTTCAGACGATGTTCCAGGGATACCTCCTCGCAGAGAGGCAGACTTTTATATTGACCTGTACCCCAGGACATCCCTGATATCGACTCCAGCGTATCGGATGACCCCCACTGAGCTTCGAGAGATACATGTACAGTTGGAGGACTTGCAGGGCAAGGGATTCATCCGACCCAGTGTTTCACCCTGGGCTTCCCTGATTTTGTTCGCCAAGAAAGAGGACAGGAGCTTGCGACTTTGTGTCGACTATCGTCACCTGAACCAGGTGACAGTGAGGAACAAGTATCCGCTACCGAGGATTGATAACCTCTTTGATCAGCTCAAGGGAGCATGATGGTTCTCGAAGATAGACCTCAGTTCAGGCTATCATCAGCTTAGAGTATGAGACGAGGACGTACAGAAGACGACCTTCAGGTGTCAGTATGGCCACTCTGAGTTCTTGGTTATGCCCTTCGGTGTGACCAATGCTCCAGCAGTGTTTATGGACCTCATGAATAGGATCTTTCAGCCATACCTCGATTGATTTGTCGTGGTCTTCATCGAGGTCATTTTGATTTACTCGACGACTGAGGAGGAGCACGCCTACCACTTGCGGGTTGTGCTAGACACACTCCGAGAGCACCAGCTTTATGGAAAGCTCTCAAAGTGTCAGTTCTGGATACCCGAGGTCCACTTCTTGGGACAAGTCATTTCTGAGGCTGGAGTTTCAGTGGATCCTATGAAGATCAAGGCAGTGCTAGCTTGGGAGCCACCCAGGAGCATGACGGAGGTGCGGAGTTTCTTGGGACTAGCTGGATACTACCGGAGATTTGTGTAAAACTTCTCCAGAGTTGCGGCACCACTCTCATCTTTGACGAAGAAGGGAAAACCCTTTGTGTGGTCGGAAAGATATCAGCAGAGCTTCCAAGAGCTGAGACAGAGATTGACCAGCACCCCTATATTGAGGTTGTCTGAGGAGGGAGTAGGGTACATAGTCTACTGCGATGCATCAGGAACCAGGCTCGAATGTTTCCTGATGCAAGAGCGGTCAGTGATCGCCTATGGATCACGTCAGTTGAGGCCACATGAGCAGAACTACACTACCCATGACCTGGAGTTAGCAGTAGTGGTCTTCGCTCTGAAGACATGGCGACACTACCTGATGGACGAGCACTTTACAGTCTTTTCTGACCATCAGAGTCTCAGATACATCTTCTATCAGAAGGACCTGAATCTGAGACAGTGGCGATGGCTCGAGTTCCTCTAGGACTATGAATTTGAGATAGTATATACTCCTGGGAAGGGGGACATGGTAGCCAATGCTCTCAGCAGGAGGACGGACATTCAGCTACTTGAGGAGGCGACAGAGTAGCTAGCCTCTTTGCAGATATCCTTTGTGGATATAGATAGAGTAGCCTTCCTTCAGTCTCTCACAGTCACCCCTCCACTACTGTAGCGGGTCAGAGAGGCACAACATGGGGATACTGACTGTGAGACGCGGCGTGTATAGATATCCGCAGGACAGGCACCTGATGGTTTCTACTTTGGAGCAGAGCACGTCATCCTTTTCAGAGGATGTACCTTGGTACCAGTCGCTTTACGAGAGGAGGTGCTGAGAGAGTTTCACACTTCCCCTTTGGCGGTACATCCTGGAGTGGCAAAGATGTACCAGGATCTCAAACGACAGCACTGGTGGCCAGACATGAAGAAGGTTGTGGCAGAGTTCATTGCTCGATGCCTCACCTGCCAGCAGGTGAAGGCAGAGCATCAGGTACCAGTATGCTTGGTACAACCCTTAGAGGTCCCGGAGTGGAAGTGTGACGGGATATCTATGGACTTCGTGACTGGACTTCCACGCACTTCCAGAGGTCACGAATCCATCTGGGTGATTGTCGACCGACTCAACAAGTCGGCTCACTTCTTACCCATCAGAGAGCAGGGCTTAGTGGAGAGCTTGGAATGTCTCTATGTTCAGGAGATTGTACGGCTTCATGGTGTGCCATCATCTATCATCTCCGATCGAGATTCTCACTTTACTACCCAGCTTTGGAAGGGGTTGCAGGAGGCGTTCGAGACACAACTACGTCTGAGCACAGCCTTTCACCCACAGACGGATGGTCAGATGGAGAGGACCATTCAGACTCTCGAGGACATGCTCCGCGCATGTGTCCTCGACTTTGGTCGTAGCTTGGAGGACCACTTACCCTTGGTGGAGTTCACGTACAACAACAGCTACCACTCCACCATCGGGATGACACCATACAAGGCATTGTACGACTGACCTTGTAGATCACCGTTGTGCTATATAGACCCTGGGGAGTCAGCAGTTGTTAGACCGAAAATGGTCCAGGCCATGACAGAAAAGGTCCAGGTCATCCAGGAGCGGATGAGGACAGCTCAGAGCCGGCAGAAGTCTTATGTTGACAGGAGGCGGAGGCCACTAGAGTTCGAGGATGGCGACCAAATCTTCTTGCGTGTCTCACCTCGACGTGGATTACAGAGATTTGGCCGAGGCGATAAGTTGTCTCCATGCTTCATTGGACCATTCCAGGTCCTCAGCAGGATTGGCGAGGTAGCTTATCGCCTGGCTCTACCACCTCAGTTGCACCGAGTGCACGACATCTTCCATGTATCTCAGCTGAGGAGATACGTGCACGAACTGAAACATATCATTGACCATAGGGAGCTAGACATTGATGATGGAGCGACTTTTACAGAGGTCCCTGTGGAGATTGAGGATCGATAGGAGCGGGTCCTGCATGGATGGTCGATTCCTCTAGTGCACATCAGATGGCAGCACGAGAATCTCCAGGAGAGCACTTAGGAGCGGGAGGCTCAGATGCATGCTCAGTACCCACATTTGTTTCCCTAGATTTTGATGTATATTTACGGGGACGTAAATCCCTGAGGTGGGAGTAATGTAAAGACCCGTAAAATTCAAGGATTTTTTTTTCTAAATTTTCTTTGGGATTTTACAAGAACGCAGTTTCTGACGGCACATGATTCCGGGGCCCGGTGTGCCCGGAATTTCTATCCGAAGTTTAGCTCGGGTACGTTCTGTGAACGAATGAGCGGGAATTTCTAACTTTTGAACCGGTGCTGGGAATCGAATTCCGAGGGCACTGATGGAACCACAACTCTGGTAATTGCTTAGAAACACCTGTTCCAGAGTTTCCTTATCACGAGAGTAGATGATAAAAATTGTGGAAGTTTCATTTATTATTATTCTATAATTATTATTTTTCTTAAAGTGGTTTAAGGCTTGGGTGGAAGTTGGGTAACTACCCAACTTCCCAAGGGAGGTTATGAGGGTGGTGGGTCCCACACGAACCCCACCCCTTCAAATTACTAACTCCCTCAACTTACCTTTAATGATGACAACTTGGATTGAATTAATTAAGTGGAATTAATTCAAACCTTTGAAATTAAAATACTTATCTTGTGTTAATAAAATAAGACTTGGGCTTATTTTATTTGGGGTTGCAACCTTATGGTGGAGTTTTTGGGAGAAAAGTCTAAGGACTTGAAGATCTTCTTCGACTTCGATGAAGAATGCGAAGAACGCATCGATCTCCAACAAAGAACGCCGAGTCCTTGGAGACCGACTACGCGATGCCGTATACCGCGATGGTTCTTCCGCGACGTCTTCTTCCGCGACGTCTCTTTCCGCGATGGTTCTTCCGCGACGAATCCTCGTTCGACGAACCTCCGTTCAAGCTACGCTCGAGGTAGGGGTTATTTAATTATTTTGTTCGTGTTTACCACCTTGTCGTTCTTCGTGAAAATACGACCAAATGCTATCGTTTAACGAGAGGGGGCCGGACCGCAAAAACACGGCCAACCCTCCTCCTTTATCCATGTTTGTTTCTTTGTGGTTTGAAATGATAATGGCGCGGTGCCGTCGCACCGCGTGTGATCGTGCGACAAGGAATGTGCGGCACCATCGCGCCGCGCCGTGGAGACGAACAAGGACACGACGCCATCACGCCGCGTCAGAGAAACCCGAACACACCGTGGCCGGAGCGGGGCCGTGGTGGAAGAGCACGGTGTCGTCACGCCGCACCAGACGACCAAGGCCGCGGCCGGTTCCGGGCCGCAGCGAAGTAGGGTGACCGGCGGCCGGAGACGGGCCGCCAGCGTCGGAGCAGGGAGGGGACCGGTCGTCACCGGTCCCGTGGAGCAAGAACCGGCCGTCTAGGGCGGGCTGGCCGGACCGGGGGAGAGCCGGGGGTCAAACCCCTGGCTGGCCAGCTGAGCAGCCCCTTAATTGGGGCCGCGGTTTCCGAACGGCGGGGGGCAGCGCCCCCCCCCCCCCCCCCCCCCCCCCCCCCGCATAACCGAATGGCTCAGCCGTTCGGCCGAGCCAGCTGGCGCCGCACGCCGGACCGCCAGGCCCGCAGTAGGGCTGGTCCAGGCTGCGCCCAGGCATGCTGACTCGGATCCGGTTCGGGCCGACCCAGGGGGTCTCGGGCCGGGTCGGTCCGGGCCCGAAACCCCCTTTTTCGGACCCTTTTGGTTCTTTTGCCCATATCTCGGGATATGTACCTCTGATTGACGCGCCGTCAGTGGCGATGCGATCCTTGGATCGAAACGGTCGTTTCGGTATATCGCGCTCAAGGTTTCAGAATACTTTGAGTTCGGCCGGGTTGGTTCGTACACGAAACCAACCGGGCCCTCGGAGCGGAAACGCTCATATTTTAAGCTCCGGACATCCGATTGACGTACCGTCAACTTTGTTGGTTTCCTCTTAGTGAGACGGATATTTTGACTTACTCTGCCCGAGGTTTGGATGCAAGTGGAGTACGGTCGGGTTGGTTTTGCCTTAAAAACCAACCGGGCCCCTGGGACGAAAAAGCCAATAACTCTCAGACCGGGCGTCAGATTGACGCGCCGTCTGCGACGATGAGTTCCTGTTGGCGATACGGAACTTTTGGATACATCAACTCTGGACTTTGTGTCAGTTGATGTATCAGCCTCTCGGCTCGTGGAGCGGACCCTCCCGAACGAGCTTGCTGTGTGTGGGGACCCTAGAGCTGGCTGCGTTTGTGACTGTGACGATGATGACGACTGTACAGAGATCCTCAGTGGATTTGACGATGACGACTACAGCACTTAGCGATCCTACGTGGATCAGTGCTACCGATCCTGTGTGGGTCTGATCCTGTGTGGTCAGCGCTCAGCGGTTTTGTGTGAGCCAGCGCCTATAGATCCTGTGTGGGTCCGATCCTGTGTGGGTCTTTGCGGGGGTTAATTACCTATCGATCCTGTGTGGGTCAGACCCTTCCTAGGGTCATTGCGGGGGTTAGTACCTATCGATCCTTTGTGGTTCCGACGACTTAGATGAATAAGTGGATATATCTGATCATATCTATCGTCATACGAAGAAGTATACCTGTGTGGGCTGAATCCTGTTTGCTTTCCTATGTGGATTGTGTTGTGCTATCCTGTATGGATTACATTTTGCTTTCCTGTGTGGAATACGTTTGCTTTCCTGTGTGGACTGGGTTGTACTTGGGCTCGGAGGTTGGAGCGTATTGGAATTGATGACTTCGGTATATGTATGGGCATATTCCTAAGCAGTGTCGGTTGTTACTTCGTGAATGTATCTTTCCTTTGTGGTTTACCCTTTGTGGATTTTGGGAGACCTTCGGGGGTCTCGGGTTCCCTACTGAGTAACTTATACTCACCCCTGCACGGGCTATGCCCGCACTACATTGTGTTGGTTTCAGACGACGGACAACGCTGATCGTGGTTGAGGCTTGCGGAGCAGGTCGGTACCCGGAGGTGGACCACTAGGCTGGACGTACTCGGAGTAGACGGCAGGACCCGAGGAGCTATGGAGGCTATCTGTACTCACCCTTTAGGAGGGACTTCTAGTGGACGGCTGGAGGCTGCAGTTTTACTTTACAGTTGCTGTTTTCCCTTTCGAGTTGTACTTTACTTTCAGTTTGGGTTTGTATTCTGGCCCATTTACTTTTCCGCACTTACTATAGTACTCAGTTTTTACTTAGTGTTTACTTCTACTGCTTGCTTGCTCTGTGGTGTTTGTTTACTTTACAAAGGCAATGCCTTCCCTTTTTACCAGGATTTACGCCTTGGTGCTAGTCGCCAGCCCCTGGCCTATGGAAGGCGGGCTTGGGGTAGTCACGACACGGGTCCCGAGGATGGGTCCTGGCAAATACTTCTCATGAAACCATTTCACAATTCTTTGAAAACCCATTAAATTTTCCCAAAACTTGGGGAAAACCATTAATTATAAAAAAGAAATTCCACATAGAGAAAATAACCAGTTATATCATGCCATTTGTTTTAAATAATGTTTTTTTAAAATAAGAGTAATTCAGTTCGACAATACATGCTAGAGATGAAACTCTATACCTCAAAACATGGGGTTACAAATTCCCACAATGTATCCACCAACAAGAAGAATGAAAAACTATAACAGAGTCACAGTAATCAATATATACATCTTATAGTCAATTCATTTTAGAAAATGGTTTAGAAGAGGAGAGTAAATGATATACACATCAAGAACAAAAAACCATCACACCACAACCTATAATGGAGATGGCCCCAAAAAAATATTTCACCATGAATATATGAAGAAACAATAGGAACACCATCATAGATCAATGAATCTGGTTACAAAATTAAATAGAGATGCCATGATCAATGCAACGAAGAAGAAAAAATGCTCACTTACTTGGAGAGATGTAAAACTGTGGACATAATAATGAATGATAGAATGGATCAATATGGATTGAATAGAGACTCCCAAAGTCACAAGATAAGGGTTTTAGGACTATATCCAAGAGATATGTGGATGAATGAAATGAAATACCATACACACAACACCCTAAAAATTTGTTCTTGGACATTTAAACAGTGTGTAATCCCTTTACGCGTTGTTTAATCCATGATGATCACAAATGCTAGAAAAACTCTCTCATTTTTAAATAAAGATGATATTTTATCATTAAAAATCATGTAACCATTACATGGAATGTAATACATTAACCCTTTATAAGATTTTCATAACTTTTATCTAGTGACTAATTACATGTCATGTATCAACTTTACACATCGTGTAATCGTCCGATGTACAATAGAAAACTCCATTACCAACTCAGGCATACTCAAAACTTTGGGAGAAACCCAAAAATACATTAAAAAATTTATTCATGCACTTGATTAATTTTGAAAAACATCCATTTATAAAATTTAGGTTATTTTTCTAAAAAAAATTTCTCCATACTCATAAGTCTAAAGACACACAAAATTAATAGATAAAATAATAAAAAATGAGTGGGTTACCTAATAGAAGCTAATAAGATGCTATAAACACCCCTCCATAATAGTATATGTCTTGGAGAATTCATCTAGAAGAATTGTGTTTGGTAAAGTAGTGAGGTATTTTCTCCCTTATCAACATATCAAGTTCTCATGTCTCAATAGAATCTATTTCATACCACCATAAAACTCTATCCAATATAATCTACGTACCATTAAGGACATTCAATTTAGAATTTCTAATATCAAATAGAAGCTCAGAAACAGAAACATATGCATCTAAATCAATCTCCTAACAAAACAGAATGTGATTTGGATTATAATGATATTTACATAGGTATGATATATGGAAAACTTCATTAGTTCCTATCAACTATTCCACCAATTCCAACTGATACGAAACCTTCCCTGAGGCACTGAATGACCCCAAATTTCCCAATATATATTGGATCCAACAATATATATTTTCCAAGATGATGGTGACCCCTCCTTGGAGAAGTATTCAAGGAATCCCAATTACCCACTTAATACACCAAAAGAATAAACCATTGATATACACTAGGTTTTTGTCGATTCTACACTATAACATGATACTAATTTATATCCTAAATCCTCAAAGACATATCCTAATCCAAACTCAATTCCACCGAATAATTTTCTACCACCTGTTCCCGATAGAGTGGTGATCTGCATAGATGATGGTATAATTCCACAAAAGGATCCAATCTGATCTAGAACTAAAAACTATTTTTATAAAAAATATCAACCAACACCCAATGACTATCCCACAATTTTACAATGTCTAAAAACAAGAATCAATCATATCATCTAGAATTTTAATAACATGATTTTTTGACCATATGTCTGTGGATGATAAGATATACCCAACCAAAAATGAATCCAATCCACATATTTTATAATTATTCATAACATTTAAGTAAACTATGGATCCATTTCCAAAACAACGGCAGAATGAACCCAATGTATTGTCAAAATAGATCTTCAACTATTGTAGTGTCTTTGATTAGAAAAATGAGATGATTTTTCCAACCATCCAATCACCACCCACATAACATTTTTACCACTGGGAGTCCATGGTAATCTGAATAAATGTCCATGGATACCTTGACCCATTTCCAAACTACCACTTAAAGTTGTTAAAGTAGACTAGAATATTTTAAATTCTATAATATTATCTAATGTAAGTTGCAACATTTGGACACATAATCATCAATGTCATGCTCCATGTACAAATACCTTAATCATTGTCACATGTCAACATACATCATTATAGCACTTAGATTTGTAGACCCTGAAGAATTATGACAGTCAAAAAAATAGATAACCTCACTAATGTTGGTAAAAAAACTAATCCCCAAAACTGATAATACCATCTATAGAAGGATAAAATCTAGAAATAGTATCCCTAACATATAGGTATTTTGTAATTCCTATAAAATTATCATCATACTACTTACTCTATATAATAGACCCAAGTAATAATGGTGACAACTAAGAACTAGACATAACCAAACCAAAATCATCCTCAAGTGAATCTAGATGTAACTGAGAAAAAAAAACCCATAAGGTTCCACTCTTCCTTTGATTCCAAATCATATCATGTTAGCACTTTCAAACTAATAGTGTCTATAATGACATTCCCATTTCTTGTGTTGTAGGTGATATCCATGTCAAAAATATGAAGGTATTCCACCCATCGTCTCTGTTTGAGATTCATGTATTTCTATGTGATAATATAAAAAAAATCTTAGGATCAAAAAATATTGCGACACTTTCCCAAAAAGGATAATTCCACAAATGCTTTATCAAATTCATAACTGTGGTATTCTCTATATAAAGAGTGGGGTAATTCTTCTCATGTGGTCGAAGGTGATGAGAACTTTAAGCAACCAAATTATCAACATGTATTAGTAAACACCCCAATACATCACCATAAGAATCACATATAACCATATATCATTTACTAGGATTATGGAAGATCATAATAGGGTTCGATGTTAAAAGTTATTTCATTTTTTCGAAAGAAGAGTGACACATTTGATCCCATGAGAATTTCACCCATTTCCTAGTAAGAGCAGTCAAAGTTGAAACCAAAATTAAGAAATATTTGAAGAAACATTAATAGTATCTAGTGAAACCTTAGAACTTATGAATTTCAAAGGCATTCTATGGCTCTTCTCAAGAGAAGTTGGTTTTTACATTCTCATGATAAAATGGTAATCCATGCTCATAAAGCATAGGATATACATATTTCAATTATTGAATCCAAATGTTTCATTTTGGAATGTCTCTATAAAAATAATGACTCCTTATTACATTAAAAACCAAAAATAGATGGTTTTCATGATCATGTAAAAATCTTGAATAAACAAAAATATCATTTATGAAAACTACCACAAATGTGTTGAGATGCTGATAGAATATTTGATTCATCAATTCCTAGAAAACTACATGAGTGTTAGTTAGACCAAATGACATTATAAGATATTCCAAATGGTGATACATTCTTTTGAAAACTCTTTTTAGAATATCACACTCCCAAGCCCAGAGCTTATGATAAGCCAACTATGGATCAATTTTCAAAAACTACTTTTCCTCTTCCACCTATCTAAAAAATCATCCCCACAATGGAATGGGTACATTTTCTTAACTATTCTCTGGTTCAGTATCTAATATCCCAAAATAAATTTATGTAAACAATCTTCCTTCATGGAAAAGAGATCTTGGGTTTCACGAGGAGGAAAACAAGGCTGAACAAAACCCCTTTTCACTAGGTCATCCATCTGAACCTTGAGCTAAATTAACTCTTATAGTGTTAAATGATAAGAAGGTATCGATATCAGGTATGTCCATGGTATCAAGTCAATTTTAAACTCAACCTCCCACTCTACAGGAACCCTAGAGAAATCATCTGGGTGGACATTATAAAGGTCTCAAACAATGATTGAAAGATAAACAAAAGGAGAAACATCATCAGTCTCAATTTCAAAATTAAACAACAAACTCAGATCTCTGGGTGGAAAATACCTGGATGATCAATCCTCAGATATCACTCTCCCTAAAATACTTGCGAGCTCCCATTGAAATCATAAGTGAGACTCAATGATGATAAAAATATACCTCATATAATTGAGAAATAATCAAATCCTTCCCCATGATGAAGTCAAATAGATCCACATCAAGAAAAAGAGAACCCTAAACAACCTCTATATCAGCTATCGATAGCACACATGAAGGACACAAAAATCCATGCATTTTTCACTTCCCATGAGGTGTCTCCCACTCCATTATAATTGAACCGAGCTCTATTTAATGTTTAATCATTTCAACAAAATGGTTATATATAAATGATTGTGATGCACCAATATAAAATAATGTAGTCTCTTTTGAGGATGCAATAAGGATTGTACCTCTCACTATCACTGAACCCGCATCTACCTCCATTATAAACTCATATACTGTATAATGGTTCTTCACTGCTGAGGCCTATGGATGGAGTATTTTTCTCATTGAAGAATATAACTACGCCATTTTAGCATTTGGATCCAAAAATACCTATCCATATAGAGGGGTATACAAAGTCTAGAAGAAATTTAGAAGATAAGGATAACACCCAAAACTATTACACATCTTTACATCCGATGGGAAATAACATCATTTGTGTCTGACCTTTCCACACAAATAGAAATTAAGAGGAACAACACCTGATAAAGTTGGATGTTCCAAAGAGGACTACCACCCAGAACCACCTCTACCACCCCCTACGATGATCCTTCTACTTCCCCTTTTTCCCTGGTGTGCCATTTTTGTTACCACTAGGTGTAAGAAAAGGGGCGGGATATCCAACCATTCATGTCATGTTCATCTCTTCCATCACAATCTTGTCTATTATCTATACATATGTAGAAATATTTAGTATAAATACCTATGATTTGATATCCTATAGAAAAACCTAAATGTACTTATGATACTTCAGTTGGCCATTCTTTAAAACATATGGTGAAAAAGGAACTAGCTCCGAAAACTGATTGGTGTTCGCTAAAACCAAACACTCTCCCTATAGAATAGAGAGGAAATGTAGATATTTTTTAATCATCAGTGACTTTGTAAAATTATATTTGAATAATAGAGTCTTGAAATACCTCTGGAATAAGCCCACAATATTATCAACTTGTACCATGGAATCCCACCATTCTTGATAGGGCCATCAATCCTAAACGTTACACACATCACCTTGATATTCTCATGTTTTTCATGTTTTTAGAAGATATGATCAATCTATTCAAGACAACCCTCCTCCTCTTGAGGTTAATTCTTACCTTTATATGATGGTGGATTCTCACACGTGAACTATTGCGATCAATCCCTGTCTCCTACAAGTCTTTGTTGTACCTCAATAACCACCATTTGAACATGGGGATCATTTTGGTTAATAATAGGAGATTCTCTTACGATTGAATCGATAATGTTAGAATCCATCAGAGGATTCCATTGAAAATAATCAACTTCACCCTCCAGAGGTACTTACAAAACATGTCTCTAAGGTATACTACTACACACAAAAACAAAAGAAACAATCATAAAGTAGAGAATCTACACTAAAACTATAAAACCCATAATAAAAAATTATTAATATAAATATATCAAAATAGAATACAAACAACCCTACATAATATGGTAAATTAAGTCTCATCATGGAATGATATGGCCAAACACTCACTACAATATACCTCTAAATTTATAAAAATCCTATCTATAGTATATCAAGCATCCAATGATAAGAAAAAAACCAGAACCTAGGGCCCTGATAACAAAAACTAATAAGACAACCTGAATACCCTCTCAAGATAGTACCTAACCCGATACACCACATACCAAAGGGTATTCCTAATCCCTATGGGATGGGGTCTATCACCTAGGCATCATAAAAAAAAATTAGATAATGATTTCTCCCAAACTAAAGATAAGAAATTTCATGTATTTGTAAAAGAGTGAAACAACATAAGAAATATATATTCCATAACTAAAAACATAGAAGAAACTAAAAAAATAAAGAGAAGAAAGAATATCCAAGTACATTTAGAATCAGAAATGACTAGAATAATTAAAAAAAAATTACTCCATGTGATATTATGGGAATATTCCCACCATCTACCCATCCCAGCTGACAAAAAATTACACCACCTCTCTTCAGCGCCTTGCCTTTCCTAACTTTGAAAAACATATCTAGGTCTATGTACCACTAAAGAGGAATTCAAGGTGTGAGATAATAGGATCAATAGGGTCTCACCCATGTGTTCCATATAATCTCTTTGAACAATAATCTATGCATTCCCAAAATTATAGAATATAAGAAATTCAAAAAGATTAAATGTTTTAATATTAAAATCATGGGAAAACTCTTTAATTTTCTTTCATTCAATATTTCCAAATAAATTAGGTAATTAAATTTCAAATCAATTCATAACCAAATATATGAGTAGATATATATTTTAATAATAAAGCATTCATCACATATCATATCAAATCCATCAAAGTATGATAAAAATATTACAAACCACAAGTAGAATCCCAAATCACACAAGAATCACAGATAACAATAAGCCAATGATAAGAATAGGTAATGATAGCTGGGACACTCTTAGATAACATGGAAAATAATGTATAAATCAAGACACTAAACATATGCATCGAGTCTAGATGGAAGAGGAAAACTGCAGAAAGTGAACCCCCAGTAGGTTTAACATGTCCCTAGAACAACATTCCTAGAGAGAAGAGACAACCCAATGAACAAATACACTAATAGTGGACAAGCCCTATTACTATAAATTCCAAATAAGTACAAAATGTTTCCTAGGTGCTCTATTTTCCAATCTAGCTTATAAAACCATTTTCATCAAATCTTCTTTTAAAAAACATCTCATGAAACCATCTAACAATTCTTTGAAAACCCAATCCATTTACCCAAAACTAGGGGAATGTAACCTTTTATAAAACCCAATTCCACCCACACATAACAATCTGACATATGCTATCATTTAATTTAATTTATTATTTTATCAATATAAGGGAAATGTAGTTCACCAACATAGGCTAGAGATGGAACCATCGAACTCAAAACTCAGGTTCTGAGACACCCATGAAGGATCTTCCAAGATGAAGAATGGAAAATTGAAAATAGAGGCCCCAGAGTCAATATGTAATTCATATAATTGATTCATTTCAACAAATATTTTGGATGATGAGAGTAAATTAAAAATACATGAATAAAACATATTCCAACCTACAAAGGAAGCGACCCCCTGAAGAGTATCACACCACATATATATAATGAAACAATAGAAACTTAATCAGATATCAATATATTAGGTAACACAACACCTTAGTTCTACCATGATCAAGGAAGCTAATAATAATAGACTCACTTACCTAGTGAGATGAAAACCCACTACCATGGTGATTAGTCGACGAAAAGATCAGTCTGGATCGAAAAGAGACCCCCAAAATCATCATATAGAGGTTCTAGATCGATATTGTAATACCCCATGATTTCATAGTACATTATCTCTTTAAAGTAATTCAATATCTTATACTACATGCAACACTGACTTAGATTGCGTTATACATAAGATTGATTTTCTGCGAGACAACACATTAGTATTATAATCAATTAAATATTGTAATATGAATAGTAAAAAACAAATTATAAATGTTATTTATAATGATTTCACATAAATAAAACATATTTATAATGAAATTTATATTTTTTTAAAATAGTTATATATTTAGAAAAACTATTTTCTTAAAAGATTTACTTTTTTATGTCCTTTTGTAAAAAATAATAAAATTAGTATTATAAACTTCTAAAAATTTAATTTGGTAAAATAGACTTCATTTTTGGATTTGGAATATCAGAATTATCTTAGGGTGAATTTTTGGTATTTTTTTGAAAACTTTCAATTTTTTTGAATAGTACAAAATAATTCATAATACATAAAAACTGACTTTTTAATTTAAATAACTATTTTTAATTAAAATTTATCTAAAATTAAAAATAGATACATAATACATATATTAATCCAATATAATAGATTTGATTAATTTTATAAATAAGATTAGATATATAAAAGTATATTGAACTTTTTAATGTCTTTTACCCACATTCTAAGTACATTTACAAATTTGCATAAAATGTAATTTTACCACTTCTATGAATTGAATTTAAAAAATCCAATAGATACCATTTTAATCAGTAAGTAAATTTTTTTTCAATAGTATGAAAATAATTTTTGGTGAATAGTAAATTTTGAATTTTATTTAGCACGTTTAAAGGTAAATACGGTAATTAAAGGTAAAAATAATATTATAATAATTTGAAATTATCCCAACACATGTTTTAATTCAATTAGATAAATTTGTTTCGACAAAAATAAACCTTAGCACAAAAATAAGATCTTTTTTGATCCATTTAGGTTAGATTAGGACATTTATTATATTTTATTTAAAGAAGAGTTAAAAGGGTTAAATTCAAATTTTAATAACTAAAACATTTTTAATACAGGGTTAAAAATAAAATAAATTAAACTATAAATATTCATTATAAAGATAAAATATTTCCTACATCATGGTATTTTATTTATAATTTTTATTCATTAAATAATTAAATTTATTTATGACACAATGATTATGCATTAACTACCTTATTAATGAAAGATTAAAATAATTGATATTATAAATATTAAAATAAATATAAATTGAAACTTTTGATGCCATCCATAAATTTTCATAGAGAATATGACATGTTAGGGTTGATTAAATTTATTTTTCTCAATGTAATCAAGTTGTTATGACTTTCACAAAAATAAAGTATTAAAGAGTAACAAAATTGACATAAATGATATTTTAAAATAAATACTATTTTATTAAATAATATAAAAGTCATAAAAATATATGGTTCTTATAACTAACTTAGATAGTATTAAAATTTCTTAAATTATACACTTTAGGTTCGTTTGGAAACTTATTGTAACTATATTGACCTTGTAGTATAAAAATACAAGAAGGCATGGTAAGAGTTAAATTATTTATCTAAGGGTTAAATCTAAAAGATATGGTTAATATGATGACCTAAACATGTATAAAACCTGTTGTTTGATAGTATTTATACCCATCCAATCCTTATCCTCTAAATAAATCTATTTTGAGCTATTATAAACCGAAAATAATTTTATAATAAAATAAAATATCATGATTTTCCTAAAGTGCCCCTTACCTCTCTTATAAAAGGGTACTTCCCCTTCTCTTAAATTCACACCTCCAAATCCATTTGGCTTGGCCAAAAACTACTCAAATATCCTCCCAACTACCCTAAAATAAACTTAGAGGCCTTAATTTTATCAGAAATAGAACCTAAGGATCCATTTTGTTCAAATCAAAAGGAAGAACCCAAAGTAGAGGTAATTATTTCATCACCCCTTTCAAAGTTCTTTTCTTCTTCCACCTTCTCTTTCTTTGTTTTTTCCATACCAAAATAATGACTCCAGTACCATCTACATAATTTGATGTTATTATAAATATGGTATAACCATATTAATTATTCTATTCATCCTAGTAATGAAAAAGTCACCATACTTGAGTACGTACGACTTACCGTCTCCACGTCGTAGTGTAGTTTGTTATTCAACACTTCATTATTTGGATGGGTATAATAATGAGTATAATTGATGTAAATAATAAATATAACATGTTAATTATTATTTAAATAAAATATACCATCCAATTAAATACTATTTCACCATCAATAGAATGGTATCATCGCTCGTGCGTATGTACAAATTACCGTCTCCACGATGCGATAAGATTCATTTCCACATTCACCATTCAACGATGAATATTAAAATATATATTATTAATAAGTATGTAAAATATGAAATAATAATGCTACTAGAAATACACACACAAAAACAAACAAACACACACACACACACATATATATATGTATGTATTTATTTATTTACATATATCTTATTCACTTAATTCCGTTCAATACAATATGAAAATGGAAACAATGTTTATGAATTCGTACAACCTACCGTCTCCATAAATGGTGTTTTACATTTCATATATCTATCTTTTATAAGTATTTATATTCTAAATATATATAATATATAAATCATGTTTTATATTCTTGAAATATTTAAATTATGATCTAAGTGATACGATCAAGAATAACAAATTAAAACACGTATGATAAAGAAAGTTATTATTACCCGAAATGTTACTTTAACATGGAAATTTTTATTAAATGTGTTGTATAAAGTCATAAATGAATCATATATGATATAATAAATATTAATATGATTCAGGTATAATTTAATAACATACTATGGTAATTATACATGATGTTAAACGTACCCTTGACTAAACAAATGTACAAGGTAAGGGTTAATTCTCAATCTCATTATTATCTGAGATTTTTCTTGTGTAAGTATTTACTGGGACATATTTATCATCTGTGTCCATGTTTCAGAAAAATTATTTCAAAAGGAATATTTTATGGTTTTTAAGAATGGTCTCTTTAGCATGATCATCATTTTAAATGTTTTAATGCTTTATTTTTCTAAATCTTTTTAATTAATGTCTATGTTGTCAAAATGATTTTTAAGGATTTATTTATATGAAAATGATTGTTTTTAAATTTTAATTCCTTTCAGAAGTTTCAAATAGTTATGGGACACTTTTATTCAAAAATCTATTTTAAATGACTTACTTTATAAATGTGCGACTTTTAAATGATTTTATAAAAAATTATATTTCTATCAAAGAGTTTTACTGATCATTTTCAACTATGTAAAAATCCTTTACGAGATATTATTTATTTATTGAGGTTGATTTTTTATAATATAATATTACATATTATATTGAATGAAATTTGATATTTTTTAATGTGGATGTTCTATTTTTATACCATTCATGGTCTATGGTTAATGTTTTGAAAATTTTTATGCTAGTTTCAATATGAATGTCTGTACCCTTTTCATATGAGTAATGCACTGGACGTAGTAAGTGACAGATGGGGACCACTATATCCCCTTAAATAATTGGTAGGTCTCATAAGACAAAAGAGTGTCTTGGAACAAGGCCTTGACAGAATTTATATTTATGGCTTTAGCATGAGGCCTTGACTTTGTGGTTAAGATGTCTGACATTATGCATTTCATCATTATGAGATTAGTTATTGACGTTACATGTGATTATTAAAAAATGAAAATATCCATGAAAATAAGTAAATGAAATTATTTGATTTTCTCTGCCATATTATGCTGAAGTTTATGTTTAAAGGGATTGTGTTTCAATTTTTTTCCTTTCTATAAAAGTTTATGATTATTTATAATAGATTACGCTGTATTGTTTATCCTTACTGAGCATCTGAGCTCACCCCTTTCTTATGTTTTATTTTCTTAGGATGCCAGTAAGTGTATTATGATTTATATGTAGGTTTATTCTAAGGGAATAATGTAATTATCAAAGTATTATTTATGCTGTGTTTTATGTTTGAAATTATAATGTAAAGTTTATGTATGTAATCTATTTTACAAGACTGCTAAAATAATCAGTCCTTCAAAACATGATTCCTTGTAATCATGTCAATGTATTAAAATAATGCTCCAAATTTGGGCTTCTGGGGTCATGGCGTTGCAATTGGTATCAGAGGAAGTTTAGCAATAACCTTGGAAGCTAGATTTATATGAACTCTAATTAGGAAACTTTACCCCAAGATAGAATTTTAGGATTAGTATATAAGAACATCCAAAAATTTTGGTAATGTAGATATTATGTGGGTTTTCCAAGAAATACATCCCTATCTGGATACTACAAGTGGAAGTGGTTTTTGCACAGATCTACCTAGGAGTGAAAAATCTGACAAGGAGTTTCGTGCTTAACGTGGGGTATCCTGGTACACAACAATGGGACTTACTATTCACCTGGTTTGAAACTCCTAAGGGATATGCTTAGGATAATTCAAATTTTATTTACAAACCATTATGAAATATTTAAAGGTAAATTTTTCATCAAAGGAACTATTTTTATGATTATGAGACTAGATGTGTAAAAATCTTCAATTAATGTTGAGAATTTGTCTTGTTTTTGGATTATACATTATGATATGATATAGCCTAGTGTATTCTGTCATTTAGAAATGGAGCCCAGTAGAAGGAATGAGAACTCCAATAATATGCATGATATAATGATTAAGAATGATTATATCTTTCATGGTCTTAAGCCAAAATTTAGAAGGGAAATAGTCTCCCACATATTCTCATCATATGAAGAAAAAGTATCATGTGTTAATAAGATAAGTAATGAATTCTCTGAGTCCTATGGATTTAAAGGGAAGTAAGAGAAGAAGAGGATGGTAGAGAAAAAGATGGAAAAAGGGAATAAGGGAAAGAAGGATTTTCCCACATGTGATAAATGTGGAAAGAATCACCTCGGTAAATGCTTGAAGGGAATGGGAGTTTGTTATAAGTGTGGAGAAAAAGGACACTAAGTTTGTGATTGAAAGGGTGAGAAAAAATGTTTCAAATGTACAATGATTAATCTGAAAGGATTTGGGACACTGTGAGAATCAATGTCCCAATTATCAGAGTATACCCCAAATGATAATATTGGATAGTAATAATGTTATGATACTACTGAAGATGAAGAAGAATTATTAGTGTTCTTATTTTTTTATTAAAGAATTGTGTCATTTAAGTATTTTATTAATAATGTACAAGTTATAATAATTATAGAGTATATAAGGATTGTACTGCAGTACTATTTAATTAAGGATTTGAGATTGTATGGTACCATGTAAAGTGACAGAGTTTCAAATTAAAAATTTTGGAAAATATATGGTTGGGGGAAATGTAACCCTTAATATGTTTCTAAAAGTGAGATAATGATTTTGGAATAAGAGATAGTCAATTTGGATAAAGTAGATTGGATATTATTTACATCCATGAAACTAATTAATGGTTTGTTTAAAAATAGTTTTATACCATAATTATTTGGAGTTTTCAACATTTATGGATTTAATGAGTGTATCTAATATTATATGTTTTAGAAGAATAATATTGAAGTACATACATATTAAAATAAGGTTTTATGGTAATTCAGGTTGTTACCATGTTTTAATAGAATACACAATGAATGTATTCACATGTTTTTATGTGAAAAAAGAAATCTTCATTATGTTATTTTGACTTTACTTATTAATTTTTGTACTGTGAGTTTGGACACAAGTATTTTAGATAAGTCTAATGGTAGGAATTGAGTAAGTTGAGCACTTGATATTTTGTTTGAGGTTAACATATGATTTATTGGATACTTTGACGTAACCTTTTGGTTTTCACTATACATTTATAAGATTAAGAGAATACTTTTGGACCTTCTGATTTATCAAATGCACTTCAAGAATAAAAATAATCATTTTTTGACAATCATTTCCTAGTGTAAGGAATGAAGTGAAAATAGATCGAAGCATAACCAAATTATGAGAATATGATTATGATAGGTAATGAAATCAAGTATGTTTCCTTGAGATCTTATCTTGACAGTAAATTAATACCTCCCCTTCAAAAAAAAATAAATTATATAAAAAAATGTTTTATCCTAAAACCTTATGTTTTGTTCAACCGATGATATTTTAAATCATTATAGATTTATGGTTTTGAGGCACTCAATTTCCGATTTATTGTTCACTTGTTTGTGATTGACGACCTCAATCACTCCATATAAAAATATAAGTTTTTATTCCAATTATGTATCTCTAATTTCCACCAATGTTATCCTATTAAAAATCATAATTTAGTGGTGAATGTTTCATTTCCATTTCCCTCTTACTAAGACTAAATTTTATTAACCCTATTTCTGATGTGGGTTTTCCACAAAGTTATTTTCTATTTTCAACCTTTTATTTTCGAAGAACAATTTCAAACTGCAAGGATAAAATTTATTGAAGTAGGGTATAATTTAACACTACATGATTTCATAGTACATTATATATTTAAAGTAATTCAATAACTTATACTTCACACAACACTAACTTAGCTTGTGTTATATGCAAGATTGAGTTTCTGCGAGAAAACGCATTAGTATTATAATCAATTAAATATTGTAATATGAATAGTAAAAAACAAAATTTAAATGTTATTTATAATGATTTCATATAAATAAAAAATATTTATAATTAAATGTAAATGTTTTGTTAATATAGTTATATATTTAGAAAAACTATTTTCTTAAAAGAGCTACTTTTTATGTCATTTTTTGAAGAATAATAAAATTAATATTAGACACTCCTAAAAATTTAATTTGGTGAAATAGACTTCATTATTGGATTTTGAATATAAAAATTATCTTATGGAAAATTTTTGGTATTTTTCTGAAACTTTCAATTTTTTGATGAATAGTGAAAAAATACTGCATAGTACATAAAAACCGAGTTTTTCTTTTAAATAATTATTTTTAATTAAGATTTATCTTTAAGTTAAAATAGATACATAATACATATATTAGTCCAATATAATTCAATTGAGTCATTTTATAAATAAGATTATATATATAAAATTTTATTGAACTTTTTAACGTATTTTACACACCTTCTAAGTACATTTGCAAATTTGCATAAAACATAATTTTAACACTTATGTGAATTGAATTTCAAAAATCCAATGGATATGATTTCCATTAGTATGTAAAATGTGGTTCAATATTATGAAAATAATTTTTGGCGAATAATAAATTTTGATTTTTATTTACCGTAGTTAAAGGTTAATATGGTAATTTAAGGTAAAAATAATATTATAATAATTTAAAATTACCCCAGAACTTGTCCTAATTCTATTAGATAAGTTTTCTTCGACCGAAATAAACCTTAGGACAAAAATAATATCCTTTTTGATCCATTTGGGTTAGATTTGGACATTTATTATATTTTATTAAAAGAAGAGTTAAAAGGGTTAAATTCAAATTTTAATAACTTAACCATTTTTAATATAGGGGTATACATAAGATAAATTCGACTATAAATATCAATTATAAAGATAAAAAATATTTACTACATCATGGTATTTTATTTATAATTATAATACATTAAATAATTAAATTTATTTATGACACAATGATTATGGAGTAATCACCTTATTAATGAAAGATTAAAAGAATTGATATTATAAATATTAAAATAAATATAAATTGAAACTTTTTATGCCATAATCGAATTTTATAAATGAATATTACGTGTTATAGTTGATTAAATGTATTTATTTTTTAAGTAATCAAGTTCTTATGACTTCCACAAAAATCAAGTATTAAATAGCAACAAAATTGACATAAATGATATTTTAAAATAAATACTATTTTATTAAATAATATAAAAGTCATAAAAATCTAAGGTTCTACCAACTGACTTATATAGTATTAAAATTTCATAAATGATCAACTTTATTTTCGTTTGGAAACTTATAGTAACTATATTTATCTTGTAGTATTAAAATACAAGAAGACATGGTAAGAGTTAAACTATTTAACTAAGGGTTAAATCTAAACGATAAGGTTAATATGATGACCTAAACATGTATAAAACCTATTGGTTGAGAGTATTTAGACCCATACCTATCTTATCTTTGAAATTAATCCATTTGTATCTATTATAATCTGAAAATAATTTTATAATAAAATAATATTTCAAGCTTTTCCTAAAGTGCCCCTCACTTCTCTTATAAAAGGGTACTTCCCATTCTCTTAAATTCATACCTCTAAAGCCATTTGGATCGGCCAAAACCTGCTTGAATATCCTCCCAAATACCCTCAAATCATCCTAGAGTCCTTACTTTGATCATAAATCCAACCTAAGAAGACCTTTTGTTCAAATAAAAAGGAATAACTTGAAGAAGAGGTAATTATTTCATCACCACTTTCAAAGTTCTTTTCTTCTTCCACTTCCTCTTTCTTTGTTGTTTCCATACCAAAATAATAAATCCAATACAATGTAAATACTATGATGTTATTATATATATGGTAAAAACATATTAATTATTCTATCCATCCTAGGAATGACAAAGTCACCATACATGCGTACGTACGGCTTATCGTCTCCACATTGTGGTGTAGTTTGTTATTCAACACTTCATTATTTGGATGAGTATAATAATGAGTATAATTTATTTAAATAATAAATATAACATGTCAATGATTATGTATATATAATATACCATCCAATTACATATTAATTCACCATCAATATAATGATATCGTCTCTCATGTGTACATACGGATTGCCGTCTCCACGATGTGATAATATTAATTTCCACGCTCATCATTCAACGATGATTATAAAAATATATATTATTAACAATTTTGTAATATATGACATAATAATGATATTATATATATATATATATATATGTATATAAATTAATAAATGTATGTATGTATTTATTTACATATATCTCATTCACTTACTTCCGTTCAATATGATATGAAAATAGAAACAATGTTTATGTGTACGTACGACCTACCGTCTCCATAAATGGTATTTTCCAGTTCATATATCTATCTATTATACATATTTATATTCTAAATATATATGATATATGTTTTATATTCTGGAGGTAATTAAATCATGATCTAAGTGATACGATCAAGAATAACAAATTAAAACACGTACGATAAAGAAAGCGATTATTATATGGAATGTTACATTAACATGGAAATTATTATTAAATGGGTATTATAAAGTCATAAATGAATCATATATGATATAAAAAATATTAATATGGGTTTTTTATAATTTAATAACATACTATTCTCATTATATATGAGGTTAAACATACCCTCGACAAAAGGAATGTTCAAGGTAAGGGTTAATTATTCAATCTCATTATTATCCGAGATTGTTTATGTGTAAGTATTTACTAGGAAATATTTATCATCCATGTCAATGTTTCATAAAAATGTTTTAAAAAGGAATATTTTATGGTTTTATAGAAGGTTCTCTTTATAAATATCATCATTTTAAATGTTTTAATGATTTATTTTTTTAAATATTTGTAATTAATGACCATGTTTTCAAAATGATTTTAAGGATTTATTTATATAGACATGATTGTTTTAAAATTTTGATTCCTTTCAAAAGTTTAAAAGTGGTATGGGAAATTTTGATTCAAAAATTATTTTTAAATAACTTCCTTTATAAATGTGTGACTTTTAAATTATTTCACAAAAAAGGGATATTTCTCTCAAAGAGTTTTAATAATAATTTTCAACTATGTCAACAGCCTTTACTGAATATTATTATTGATTGAGGTTGATTTATTATAATACAATATTCCATATTATATTTAATAAAATTTTATATGTTTGAATGTGGATGTTCTATTTTTATACCATTCATGGTCTATGGTTAAAGTATTGGCATTTTGTATGCTAGTTTTAATAAAAATGTTTATACCCTTTTCATTTGAGGAATGCATTAGATATAGTAAGTGACAAGAGGGGACCACTATGGCGCCTCGATGCATCAGTAGGTCTCATGATAAAAACTAGTGTCTTGACACAAGGCCATAAAAAAAATTTATATTTAGGGTCTTGGAATGAGGCCTTGAATTTGTGGTTAAGATGTCCAATATTATGCATTCCATCATATGAGATTAGTTATTAATGTTACATGTGATTATTAAACTAGTAGAATATCCATGTGAATAAGTAAATGACATTATTTGATTTATCTATGAAATATTATGATGAATTTTATTTTTAAAGGGCTTGTGTTTCAATTTTATTTTTTTTCCATAAAAGTTTATGAATATTTATGATAGATTCCATTATATTGTTTAACCTTACTGAGCATCTAAGCTCACCCTTTCTTATGTTTTATTTTCCCAGGATGCCCGAAAGTGTATTATGATTTATATGTAGGTTTAAGCTAAGGAAATAATGGAATTCTCAAAGGATTATTTATGTTGTTTTTATGTTAGAAATTGTAATGTAAAGTTAATGTATGTTATCTATTTCCCAAGACTGCTAAACTAGTCGATCCTTCGAGACTTGATTACTTGTAATCATGCAAATTTATTAAAATAATGCACCAACTCCGAGCTTCTAGGGTTGGGGAGTTACAGAGATCCATGAGATATGTGGATGAATGAAATGAAATATTATTTTTATAGAACCTAAAACCTTCATATTATGAATTTACATGGAATTAAATCACTTTAATTGTTGTGTAATCCATTATGATCACATAAGACATAAAAAACTTCTCCATTTTAATTAAAATTTATCCATTATCATTACAGGTCATAAATCCATGAAAATGAATTTAATCCCTTCACAATACGTATGTGGTTTATAGAAAGTGTCTAGAAACCAATTACACATCATGTAATCTCTTTGCACATCTTGTAATCTTCCTGCATACAAAAAAAAATCAGGAACCATCTGAGGCATCCTCTAAACTCAGGGAGATCCCCACAAAGACATTAAAACATTTATTCATATATTCTATTAACTCAAAAAATCAACCTCTATAATTTAATTTATTTTTATCAACAAATTTTCTCTATACTTGGAAGTACTCAAACACACCCAATTAAATACAAAAATAATTAAAATGAGAGGGTTTCTGGAAAATGGGTAATAAGGTGTTACATAGGGTGTTACATAAGTAAAATCATAGAAATAAATACAGTAACAACATATTACTATGTTTAATACTCAATGAACGGTTCACCTTAATGGATTTATTTGTTTGTGGATCTTTGATAATAAAAATTGGTTTTATAATATATAGAGTGATTTTTGGGTTTTGTAATAAAATTTTAATTTTTTTGGGCTTATTGATTTAATATGATATCCTTTTGGGAATAATATGGACAATTATCTATTTATTCTCAAAGGACAAAAGTTTTATATAGTTAGATTGTTTAGTTACTTTCCACAGTCCTTGTATTCATTTGAAGGATTTTATTGTATGTGGTGAGTCTTGATTAGAATGGTTGATCACTAAAAATATATTATTTCTATGTTTAAGGTATGATTTTTTCTAGTGTGATACACAATATAGGTTTTCTATTTAAGGACATGTGACACATGAGATAAAAATGTTAAATTTGGTTTCTTGTATAAGGGGTTATTTGGTTCCCTATTAAAGTCATAATTTATTTTATCTATGATATCTTATGATTGTTTTATAAGTTACTATGATGTTATAGTTGATGATTATTGTGTGTAAAACCATGGTTTATGGTTTTAATATAACTCGATTACCAACATATGGTCCATCTAATCACATGGAATCCGTCACAGTTATACATAAGTTGAAGGTGTATTATAAAACCTAATGGTTTGATTTTCACTATTTATACGGGGATAAAAAAAATTCCATAAAACTATATATTGGGGACAATACCGATGAATAGGTGGATGGGTTATACAATTTGACACAACCCTATTTGGATTGTGATGGGGACTAAGGGATTGATAAATTTTATTTTTTACTCCATGTTACGGATTATGACTTATGTTGTTTATCCACATCAGATAAAAATAGTATAGTTAGTATTTATGGTGTCATGGTAAGAAAATGATGACATAGAAAAGTTGTTTATATGTTATATGTTATGTATTTTCATAATATATAATGCATACAATACCTCATTCTCACAATCATTCTCTTAAACACAACAATCAACCTATAGACACATGTATTCACACACACACACACACAGATATATATATATATATATATATATATATATATATATATATATATCTGTGTGTGCGTGTGTGTGTCTATGTGGGTGTGTGTTTTTGTGTCATAGGGGAGAATTTTATGGTTTCATTTCATGTATTATAATCTCACATTATATGTTAAGTGTGAATAATTTGAAAACTGTGTGTTTGAGAATTCATTTAGTGAAAGTGCCCAGTGATAGGAGGATAAGCTAGAGTAGATTGATATGGATGAAGATTTGGATTGAAGGTATAAATGAGAAATATTATATTAATGGATATTATTATTTTTTATATTATTTAATTTCATCTTACTAGGTTTATGGTCAATTCAATTTGGGAAATTTTTTGTATGTGTTATACACATTTATTGACATGGATATTGCAATGTATTTTATTTTAGAATATTTGTTTTCTATAAATATATTTCAACTATCATTATATAGGTTTTACATTAATTTTGGTGGGTTTTAATTTTCTCCTTATTTGTTAATATTTATGGTCATATGATTGATAGTATAGCCTCAACATGATATGTATATAAACCTCAATATTAATCAAAATCCCATTACATAGAGGGAGGTCTGTATATGTGGATGTTACATTCTCTATTGATAAGGACAATATATTTATGTCATTATAAAATGATATTAAAGACATTTTTTCTAATTTTAATTAATTAGGATAGATATATTATGAAAAATTGATCAAATTAGGGATTGTAAGTTATACTTTGGTCTAATCACTGCCTATATGGTGGAATCCAATTGTATGAGGGAGTAGTATTGATGTTATAGGGTTTTACCTATTATGAGTTTATTATTTCAAGTAGGTTATTAGTTAAATGATATGTTTTATTTTCTCAATGATACATAAAAATTGGATTAGGACATATGTATATGCATCAAACATTGCTTGTAGTTTGAAAATACATGTAAATGGATATAACCAATTAAAAAATGGATATTTTTGGAACATTAAATTTCATAAAAAATATAACAATAATAAATAATTTGGCGTTTTTATGAGTACAATATTTATTCACATTAATTACTTGAAATCAATGTTTATGGTTTTATGGGTGTGAATAAAATTTATATGATGGTAAGTTTTGACATTTATTTGTGGTGTGATGAAATGAAAAAAGGGTAGTGTGGGTATTTTATTTCATCAATGTATATTGGAAAACGAATTAGAATCCTTAGGTGTGAAAAAATTATATCTATTGGTTTTACTATGTATATATTTTCTAAGATATTTCTTAATATGTGTTTGGATGAGAATATATGAGTATTTAGTATTTCATATTGATTTTATTGGGTATTTATGGGAATGTAAATCACTTATAATGTTAATAGACATATTTGATGTCTATGAATTATAATACAAATTGAATTCATATTCTAGTTGATTAGTTTATTGATCCCCATGGGGTTCAGATAACACTCATTGTAACAACAATATGGTGTGATTTTTAGGTTGAATTTGAATATCTACCTTATTATACTACAATATGATAGGGATAATGACTGGTCATATGTTGAGATATGATGAGTTTTTGAATCTAATACTTCTCCTTTTATATATAGAAAAGGGTGTGTTTTATCATGTGATGAAAAAGTTTTATAGAATTTAATAATGTGTGTAAAAATATTTAATGGAAAGGTTAATGATTTCATTTTGACATGATATGCATGTATAAGTATATAATGTTTTTGGATTATAATGTGGGTATAGCTTGGAATATGAATTAGTTTATTATAAAGAATTTGAATACTAATGTTATAGATTATGGAATAAATATATTTTAATTACAAAATTTATAAGGTGTATTAATTATAAATCTTGGATAATATATTTAAATCGTTTAATTTTTTGGTTTATGGTAGTTTTTTGTAGAGAAAAATAGAATATAAATTTTGTGTTGAAAATTATTTTGATGAAAATGAGAAAATAATTTTAAATTATTAATATGGTTTTAGGATTTTTTGTAATATATTTTAAGTGGTAAACACATTCTATAAACATAAGAAATATTGAACTCATTATTTTTTCA
Organism: Viscum album; assembly: GCA_963277665.1. Taxonomy (NCBI): domain Eukaryota; kingdom Viridiplantae; phylum Streptophyta; class Magnoliopsida; order Santalales; family Viscaceae; genus Viscum; species Viscum album. The sequence continues at coordinate 1,278,251,156 of OY728121.1, read as the reverse complement.
TTCATTAGAAATGTGTCATTTATCACTTAATATTGATTGATCATCAGATGAGATATGATATTTGATTAGAATAATGTGTGAGAGATAATCATTTTTAAAACATCAAGATAATGATATTGAGATATATCTAAGAGTTAAAAATTAGTGGATTACACTTTTTTAGTGAGGTCAATATATATATAATAACTATATATTATCAATGGAAGTTGAAATAATTTCATAACTGTGGTGTATTGGGGTCTGTGTGAAATATTTATGTAGATTTTTAAAGGATGATATAGAGTCTGTTATATGATTGAATGAATTTATCAGGTGGAAATGACTAGATATCACTATTTATTTATCATTTCATAATATATTGTATTATTATTAGGAACAGAACTATTCATTGGTTGTTTTATTTTTGTTTGGACTATATGAGTTATATATATTTTTTGACAATGTGAACCAAGTTAGTGATGGAAAATAGTCTGTTGTGATAAAAAAGGTTTTATAGTGTACCAAAGTGGATTTAGACCCTAGAGTGAGGATGAAGAGGTAGGGTTATTATATTTTTTATACCAAGTATCATGAGTAATTGTTTTCAAAAAAATTTAGAACATGAACATGTTAGTGTTAGAATAGAGATGATATTTTAAATCTTATATTGGATATCACAAAAAATTATTCTTAATTATTCTATATTTGTAATGGTGTTTTATTATGGATAGAGTTTAGAATATCATTTTTGTCAATCCTATATGTGTTCTGAATAATAATTTTTAAAAAATTATATAATATAAGTGGTTATTTTGTTTGATACATGTGATATAATTCCAAATTCATGAATTGATATCTATTTTGTTAGATCACTCATTTTATAGGGTAGATAATAAGATATGAGGATAAAAAAATTGAACATGTATGACTCATTATTTGGGTGCATCAGTACTTTTTAGGTAATTATGATAATGAAAATATAATTTTTAAATTTTATATATTAGAACATGTCTAAAAAGTGAGACCAGTAATTAGATTTATCTAAATGGGAATACATATGAGTACTAACATGGATTAATTAACGGTCTTCTACAGTCTAGATATGTCGACCATTAGAGGTTGGCTTCAATGATCACATATTTCTCCAAATTCATCCTATGTTAAGGAAAATTTGTTTGAGGAGACAATGATTTTTGATACTACAATTAATATTTTAATTTAATTAATGCAATTGAATGGGCTTGATATAAAATCACTTTATAAAATTTCTTCTCTTTCAGTAATGGACATACTATGATTTTTGAAATGATGATCCCTCCCTCCTCATTGAGAGAGGGGAAATCATTTCCTTATCTATGTATCCCAATTATGTTTTTTCTTCTAGAGACTCTAACCATTGATATTGGGTCGAAGGACCCTAGATTTTATTTTGGTTGTGATGATCTCCCCTCACTAATATTAAATCACTTTATATCCTCTTGTAGTAAACCTTTTTTATAACTTTTAATGAATGAGTCTATCCTTCCAAGAAATATATCATCATATTAAAAATTATTGGGGATTTGATATTCTTGTCTCTTTCTCCCTTATAATCAATTATATTTTTTTTCAAGAAGATTCTAATTTCAATAAGTCATGGTTGAGATTGTACGATTTATTACATTGATTTTTGTTTATGTTTCACTTATGGTTGATCAATTTTTCATATGGGTCAAGACACAACAAGTTCTATGGTTTAAACGTGACTTCAAGGATTTCTATTAACCTTCATCAATTTTGAGTTTATAAATCTTGTATGTTTTATTGGAAGTAGTTTTATTTGAATTAATTTTTATTATACTATGTTTCTATATCCTTCTTATGCTTGACCTTTTATGGATGTATATTTTTATAAACCCTGTGTTGAGTTTATCTAGATCTATATTTTGGGCGAATATCATTTACTGTACCATGTGTTTTTTTAAATCAGATCACACTCTTTGTCTCATTTTCAAACACTAAAGACATGGAATTTATAAACACCATAGGGTTCCCTTTATCAATGAGGCCTCCACCACTCTATAAGATCAATTTATCCAAATAGGGAAAAACGAAACATGTGGTGTTGGAGAAACTATTAACATAAAGTATGTGAAACCAAGTATTTAATATTATAGTTATTTAACTTAGGGTGAATGTACCATACCGGTGGGTGGAGTTAATGATGTGTGACCTATTAAAATTGATATTTTGGGTATTCAGATTATCTATTGGTAATCTACTTCTAATAAACAAGACAAAAATCTGACTTGGACTAGATAACCTTCTAATAGTGATGGCCATATGAGAAAAGAAGTATAGGTTATTCCTTTTAAGGTGGGGGATCCTAGAACAATGGACAATTGTTTGATTTATTTTGATAAAAAAATTTACAGTATCATCATTGAGTTGACGAAGAAGGGTTTTCTACACCAATCAACACCTAAACATGTGAATAATTTTCATAGATTCATGTATTATTTAGAATTATCTCATGGGATGTCTATATAATTGAATGGTTTTTAATGTTCTCAGCATAATATTGGGGTTTGATTAATTCTAAACAACATATTGTGAATAATTACATACATAGAGTTGAAATTTGCTACTTTAATAAGATTTCTCATAAGGAAATGAAAATTATATCCCTGAATGATCACAATGTCTTGAGTGGTCCTATAGGAAATCAATTAAAGGACTAGTATGTAACCCTATGATATGGATAATTGTAAATTGATAATAAATAATAGTGGTATACTATAATAAATGGAATGAAAAAGAAGCAATGCCTTGAGGATAAGGCATGATATGTGATATAAGATAATAGTGGGATAATTTTATTTAAAGCTACCCATGTCGATGGAAGTGGAGATGATGAATACTATCTGGATAAATCATAAAATGAATTGGATACTCATAATGAAAATTGTTTTTGTCCATATGGGAGGAAGGAGAAATAAATTTCCACTATTTTAGGGGAATACACAGACTCTTTTAACAGATAGACCAGAAAATGTAGGGATTATTATAATCTTACCAAACCTAAAATTACAGTCCCATTATGAATGATCAATTATATTGATGAATCTATATACTAGATTTCATATTTATGTATAATATTTGTTATGGTTTCATTTTTTGATCATAAAGAGTATCTCAAAAACTCTAACTCCACAAAAAAATGAGATGACATGGAATGAAAAAATAATGGGGGGTTTCTCACGTCCTTAAAAAATCATCAAAAACACGATAATGACTATTTCAAATTTTGGGAATTATTTATATTGTTAAATTATTGGATAAAACACTTGATTATTATTTCAATCTAGGGTATTAACATAGAGTAGTAAATCGATGATATCCTGAGAAACTTAGAAAATAGAAATAGAATTTGTTCTACTATCCTTTTGATATATATTTTCTAGAATTTATACATCATATTTTTTCTATTAGGACTGGACTTAATCATTTATATTTTTTCATCTTTCATGATTGATAGATTAACTTATCCCAATTTAAAATATTATATTAGGTAGATAACATGGATGAAATAGGACAATAATTATAAGCTCTATACACAGTGATTCTTATGAGGGGTGGGTAAATTAGTGGTTTTATTTCTTTTTATATCATTATAGATTAGGATTTGTTTTTTTGGGTTTCTAGTAAAGAAAAAAATGTTTTCTCTTTAAGAAAATATAAATTTAATTTGGGATGTAATATAATTATATTAATGATAAATTATTTCCTATAAAGATTAACAAATGATTTATTCATTTGTGATCATATAGAATAGGATGAGATTGGATGTGGGTGTATCATTCAAATAAATATATTATTAATTATGATATAGGGTGAGATATCATTATAGAATAGATATATCCTCTAGTTGGTATATCTTTGGTGTATATTATTATATAAAAGAAACCCTAAAAATGATAAGGAAAAATTAGATCCCAATAAAATAATGTTTCCACTAGAGATGCATGAGGAATGATATTATAAAAGGAGATATATATTTGGTAATTTTTTCAAAAAATTTCCTTGAGATTCAATATAATTGGAAAATGAATTATATTTTCAGGGTGGCATCTTGAGGAATTTTTAATTATATAACATCAATAAAATGTATGAATATTTTGGAGTTCAGGGGGCATTAAATTGAGGTTTTATACATGTAATGATAGGTTTAATAGAATATAGGTTATTATTATTTTTTATTTTGGAAAAAAGATATTTTTGGATGTTGTAGAAGTACCCTAAGAAAATTTCAGTGAAAACTACAAAGAACACACTAGATCGAACAATGGAACATTGCTAATACACTGACTATAATAAGCTTGATGGAATGAAACAAGTATCCCAATGATCCACTGGAGTTCATGTAGGGGTATAAGAGAATTAAATTGAGAAACCAACCCACACTTTTATGTATTGATTTTTTAGTTATTTTAAGGGTATTTTGTTTGACCCTTGGCATCCCTTCTTCTTTCCTTGGTTAGAAAAATAACTAGAAGTCTGTACGTTTTTTTCTATATAATTCCCACTCATTATTCATAATGGTTTTAAATATTAATAAATTCCTCATTCAAATTTGAATATGATAAATACTGGTGGCTACAATCATCTCTAAAAAATTCTATGCCAACAACTCATTAAGAAATTGTTTCCAAAATAATATTAAACTTAGCTACTTTATAGACTAAAATTTCATGCTTTTATAGGAATTAATTTTTTTTTAAAATTGATTATTAATTACACTGTTCTACTAAAAAAGGGAGGATCCTTATTAAATATTTAATGATTAATTTAGAAATTATGTTACTCTCTTCATAGAGATAACTTTATCTCTTTGAGTTCTCTCGTAAACCCATGTGAGACAGACTGAATTTATCTGAATCTTGTAGAAAAATAGTTTTTCCCATATTATTTTTTTCAAAAATTCTAATAGATCAATGATTCTTATAGTTAAATGTTTTATTTTTAATTTTTTAGTTATTTTAGAATTTTTTTTCTCAATAAAACAGATATTTTTGTCATAGGATCTTCAATTATGTTTTGATTAATTATTTTAAAAGGACAGAAAATATTTAAAATTGGGTTTTTATAATACTATGATGTATATTATGAAAAAGTACTCATGGTTAGTGATGATATTAAATATTATTGAATAAAACTATGTATAATGTGTTTCATTTAAAAAAAATTATAAACATAAATTTTTGTGTGTGAAAATAAACAATGAAAAAACAATTCCACAAAATATAAAATCATTAAAGTATGAGTTTTGAGACCTGATTTTAGCTAAAAATCATTATGGATTTTATAAAAAATATATTTCAAAAGAAAACCTCAATATAAATAAGAAAAAAAATTTGGTTTTTGGAATAGTTAAAAATAATTTAAATTTTTGTCTAGTTTTTAAATTTTTGAAATATTACTTTATTTAGATATTTTCTATTTTAACATGTTTTTGAATACAAACTATTATATTATAAATTATTAAATTCTCTAGTATAAATATTTGAACTTCTTATAAATTTCTTCTCATTTATATAATGAGTCATATGCTTCATGTGATATAAGATTAATATACATTGAACTAAAACTATTGTTTATTTGTCTGTTATGAACATGATTTTTAATGTCAATCCCGATTTAGGCTTATTAGTTGTTTGGATTATAATAGAATTGATATCTCCCATAAGTATTAAACTTTTGATATTATTAATTTGGGTCATACTTCTAATTATCATGGGGAACATTTATAGTAAAAAAAGTGAGGTTTTTCAACATGTCACACTATACTTTCACTTAGGGAAATTTTGAATGTCTATTTTTCTAATCCTTTTCGTGAAACAAATTCATTCCAATTATACATGGGGTGACTTTATATATATGTGAATATATTTTTTATTTTGTTTTTGGAAAATTATAAAAAATCCTTAGTTTTATAGCATGCCATACATTAAAATTTATTGAATAATTTAATTTGGTGAAATGTAAATAACATAGATAAAAGAATGTTGATGTATGAATATATAAAGAGAGTATATTATATATGATTCTATAATTTTAAAACCCATAAATATAAAAATTCTTATAATCCTTCCAAAAACATTATCATGATTTTGATCATCCCCATATATATGTTATTATATATAATATTTCCCATTGATTATATTTTATAATTTATATTATAAATGGAAAATTATAAAATTTAATTTACTAAATTGTATTGTAAATTTATAACCACTCTTTTATAGTAAATCCTAAAATAAATCAATACAAAGGAATATATTTGAGATATTTAATATTATTTTTAGGGGTAATAGGTTTCTAAATCATATATCTAAGAGTCATATATAATATGATTGACATGATTTTCTTCCCTATAGTTTTTTATTTTGAAAGGAACAGTAATATGGAATAATTTTTTTTTTGAAATTTGGATATTTTCACTGAAATTCATGTTATGTGAAATAACATATGCTGAATATTTTATTGGGAATATATTTAGTGAATGATTTTAAATGATTGAAAAAAGGATACTCATTGTTTAAAAACATGTTTAGTATATAAAAATGGAAAAATATAAATATTGATGATAAGATAAATTATTCAAAAAAGATAAGCATAATGAATCTATCTTTGTAAAATGGTATATAAATAAAATAATTTTTTTTGGAAAGATTGATAATTAGATACATTAGGGAAAACACTTCTCATGTTTTCATCTATGGATGTTTTTTAATAAATAGATATTAATGATTTTAATAAGAATAAGAAATATTCATTATATTACATAACTCTAATTCTTTTTTCAACTGATAATTGACTAAAAATATAATATGGTAACATTGATGTTATTTAGAGTATCTATATCAAATAATTTTTAAAATTTACACTGATCATATATTAGAGGTAAAATGACTCAAATTACTATTTTGATACATGATGGAGATATTCTCTAAGCCTACAGGCCTTTTAAGGGTTCCCCCTCATCCCTTGAAAGGGGGGTTATCCAAAATCAATAAAAATGAAGGCCTTCAGGCCATTCAGGCATGATACAAGATGGAGATATGAAATTATTCCCACCCATATAGTCCATATTATTGGTTAGAATAATAACATGTAGAGGTTGAAACAATGTTTACGTATTTATATTTATTTGAAATTAAATATAAAATCATTTTTAAGGGTTTTGATAATTTTTTCTATAATTAAAATATTAACGAGTTCAATAAATTACTACAATATATAATTAATATATTGAGGATAAATGATCTATAAATAAAATCTAAGTTCACTAGTGTTTATTTTCTGCACATAACACCCAATTTATTAATTTATCCATTTTGTAACATGATTGAAAATAAATTAATAATAACAATAATTTTATATAATATAAAAGTTCTTACAAAATTTAATTTTAAAAATATTTTTTACATAGTTCCCATCACCCAATAATGGATTATTTTATTGAATAAAATATTCTTTTTGGAATATTTGTCTATATACCAAGAATATAATATGTGTAATTGAAAAAAAATATGGTTAAATATTCATAAAATAGAGATAATTTTTATTCCCAACATAATAGAATTTATACTGTGGGATAATATTTTGGGTAAAAAATAAATTTTAAGAATATAAAAGAACTATGTTTTGACATAAGAAAGTTCAATGTTCTATGAAAATGTAATTAAAATATTATAATTTAATTTAAATATAGGTTTATATACCAATGGAGTTTAATTTATGTTTTTAAACAATGATCTTAATATATATAGTTTTAATTATGTTTTTTTACAAAAAATATATCAATGAATTTCGTTGATGTAATTATTAAAAGATGTTCACCATTATCATTGACATAGTTTTTTTGTAAAAAAATTATTATCTGTATAACAGCTGGTGTTGTGATGTAATAAATTTTAAATATTATATTTATATATTTGATCATATTGACTAATAATCATAATCATATCCTTATTTAAGAAATAAAGCTCCATCGATGTTATCCCAAAAAGTAGTTTACTACGATAATTTATCTGATGGTCACATATGGATGTGATAAGAGTTATAAATTAATTTAATGAGATCCCCTTCCCATAGACTAATGATATTATAATGGTTGTTACCTACCCTTGATTTTCCAAAATAACTTCTATCTTGGAAACTGGGAAACCCGACTAACTACATTGCTTCTTGAGGAATCGTAACAGCTCCACTCTCGTGATTATCTAGTCCAAGTCAGCATCATTGTAAAACCTCTTCCCTTTCTAGAATATATATATATATATATTGAAAACATAAATGGGGTTACCCAAATATAGATATTTGGGTACAATACCTCCTCCAAATAAATCATTATGTGCACCTAATATGGAAGTAATTCCGATGCATATCATAGAAGCATCCCAAAATGGAAATGAAGATCCTACAAGTTTGAACTAAAATATCAAAGGGAATGAAACCCTTATAGAATGGACTCATTTAAAGGAAATGATAGAAATAATTATTATAATTTTTCATTGAAATCCTTCCATGAGACCATTGACTCAGCCCAATCCCTATGGATCGAGATCAATTACAACATCAATGATCCACATAGCATCATCACAACCAATGAAACAAAGAGATACTTTTTATAATTAATCAAAATGAAAGCTATCTCAACCTCCACCAAACAATTTTTCTTCAATTATTACATAATGGATCTCTCATACTCTATAGAGTTTGGTTCTAAAACACTTGGGGAATCATCCTCCGATCATCATCATCATCAACCACTACTATGTTTCAACATGTCAGCACATCCTGTCGAACATATTATGGTTGAATCAGATGAGTAAATAATCTAGGATCCATACCTGCACAAGGGAAAATGGTTAAAAAAACCTAAACATATAATATAGAATATTGAATTTTAAATTAATTAGTTAAACCATTTATACATATGGTTTATCATACCCATAATTCTACACATTTCAAACACATGCTCAATGAAGAAGGATACAAGATCATTTCCAAGGATTCATTCCAAAAATGATTATCACATCACATAATATTCCTAGTAAACATAATATTCCATTATTTAGATCATATGGGGTCCCTAAATACCCCTATAACAATGACCCAATTTGGCTAGCATACCCTCAACAACCTTAACTCTTCCTAGTACCCTGAGATATGTCAAAAACATAAACGGGTGACCTGGATCTTATACCACCCGGTCAATGCCCCCTACTCCCAAAGATACCATTCCCTAGGAGGAAAATAGATAAGGGAATGATGAACAAATTAATCCCACCTCCATTAATCCATAGGTTGTAAACAAGCATTGACAATATACTGAAAATAAAAATGGATGGAATTACCATTAAAGACATCTTACGAAAGAGAGGTATAAGAAAACTACACCAATAAACTCCAACTCATAATGGAAACAGAATCCAATGTAAATAAATTTAATTTCATATATGACTAAAAATGTGATTGAAAACTAAATTTAACTGAAATATAATCTCCATAGAGGCCAAAAATCCAAAACAACTCTTGAAAAACCAGAACTAGTAATATTCAACATTATATCCAACATGATCCTGATGACCCAAAAAAATTTTAATATATAAATTGGGTGATCATAACATGTATAATTAATAATATCCTCCTATAGACTCTCTTGAAAAAGATGACGAAAGCATACCAAAGCCCATTGAAGGTAATGTAAACATAACTCAACACCTAAAACTATATAGCAAGTTTCCATCCTTAACATGGAAATATCTCAGAAAAAAATTTAAAAAAAATTAAATAGTACTATAATAAAATAATAGCAGTACCCAAGAATGGGTTCCCCACTTTTTCTCTACTTTACAGCAGTATCATACTTCTTGATCCATATTTCTCCAAAATAAAAAATCGCCAAAACACCATGGATCAGTTATCCTTATCATGAATCATGTTCATCATAACACCTCATGAATCTATTAATATCACTTTATAGTAACATAAATTCATGGATCCGAAATTTATCATATGTAAATTATTATACATCGGGTATTATACCTCCAGACATCACATATCTTATGCCGAGTATGTACCTTATGCCCTCCATAATATATTCATGATGTACCTATAATAATCATTTTCATACTATCTCTGGAGATACATTTGTGTGAAATAACCACAAGATATTACTACCCACTACAGAAATACATAGAAACTAACCACTATTCATACCATTATATACTAATTCCTAGAGAATATAGTGACACAAGAGAGGGTAGGAATCCATTAATCCTTCACCATCCAAAATATAGAGGAAAAACCCCTCCCAAAGTCTACTGGATATTAGTTACCTTTATTAAAGAAGTTTGATTAGTATAATAAACCATATAACATAAAAGATAAAACATATCTCCCAACCACATTATGGGAATTGAAATTTTCCTATTCTCAACTATAGTTATAATCTCTTGGTAACATGAATTACATTACAAGGGACTGCATAACCAATTAGAATAAAATAATTTCAAGAAGACCTCAATTAAATTAATTATTTTATTTTTTAAATTACCCATAGTTTAATTATTTCATTTAACATTAATTGGCCATCATAAGTAATCCACGTTCATTTTATTATCTATCAAAGTGAAGTCTATGCACTTGAGTCCTATTCTAAATGCATCCATGGTTTCTCATTATTATAAACCTTTACATTCTAATCATTAATACCAAGGGTGAATAATTTATTAGACATTATTTATTCTATATATAATTCCATGAACTCTTAAAAAAATAAATTACCATTAAATTGATTCATACCAAAGAAAATATAGTGAACTCAAGTAGTGGGGAAGGAAATATATATAATCAAGAAAATTGGCCATCAGACACTCATGTAGAACATTAATAAATAATCATCAAAACATTTAACAAAAAAATGTGTATTCTCACCTTAAAAACATTCAATCATCTTAGTTCCATCCCCAACACCACTATGAACATCACAATGCATCTCAACATTATAGGTGAGAACTACTACCACAACCTCAGGGCTCACCACACATACCATATTAGACATACCAGAATCAAATAATATATTATATAAAGGCTCACATATAGATAAATACATATGGTTGAAAAGGACCAATATGGTCAATAGGGAATTTTTTCCAAAAAATAAGGAATTTAGCCTTTATATTAAAATAGGTTCACCGATCCTGAAATAAAAGTCCTTATACCTTCATAAGAAAATAATATCTATCATCACGAAACAATTGTATTTTTCAAATAACTAGTCTTTTCAATCATGAATTATCTAATTCAATTAATATAGGTTATGATTATTGGAATCCAAAGGAATCAATTTTAAAAAGTTTTTTTTCAATACTTAAAAATAATTTCAAGCACTAAAACCAGTTTCAAAATCTGTAAAATGAACAATTCTCATTTATCACATATTTTTATTATGATCACGAAAATGAATTACTAATACATTTTCTTTAACAAAATACTTTAGAATATGGAAGAAACACTTTATAAAATCATGAAATTAACATAAATTTTATTATCATCAAATTACAAGAATATGAGGATTCATTTAGAATGTCTCTTTAATTATATAGACAATTACTTATTTATAGCATTATTTTCTCTACCAATTTCATTAAAACACCATGATAACCATTGATTAATATAATTTCATAAAAAATATAACATATATAGAAACATATATTGAAAATAAAGAGTAAAAAAATTATCATGGTAGGAGGAAATAGAATTTGATATCAACAACCAAAAGACAATTCATTTGATTATTAATTTTATAAATTATTTGATTAATTCTATTGTCACACTAAAATCTAAAACATGGAAGATTTATTATTTCATGTAAATTAATAGATGATTCCAAGAGTCCATACCTCAAGCATTCAATAATAATAGAATGGAAACTATTCATCGATAAACTCTCTATCAAGACAACCACATCCCTCCATAGACACCATGCCACAACCATGACAAAAAAATTAGAAGATACTCTATTTGAAGAAATTATCCACTCTATAATAACAAGAATAATGGGAATAATAATAGTTTTAATGGGGGAGTAGCTGTATGATGAAGGGGTTTAACTCACCTTGGCTCTCTAGGGATAGATCCCTAAAAGGTCGGGGTTGATTCTGATCTAAATAGTGCTTCATGGCCTTAGAAAATCACTATAGGGTGCCTAGGGTTAGATTGGATGTCTTGGGAGAAAATTGGGTTTAGATGGGGGTTAAATTGTTTATAGAAATTTTGAAAAACTAAAGAACACAATGTAAGCTCCTTGACCACACAACATAATTTCTTGATATAGGTTATGCTATGCTGAAAGACATAATACCATGATGTAGCCTCAGAGTAAAAGTGCATCTAAAAACAATGGTTTTGTACTTGTGGAATATTGTATAGACCAAAGCGGATAACTATGACATAGGGAAAAACACTATGTAGAATATATATATTTAAAATAGGTTGGATACACCAAAGTATTAGGACCCTGGTGAATCTACTTATATTTTTAAAAAAACATCAATCTAAGAACAATAATGCAACATGCACTCTATGCTAGAAGGGTCACCCATGATACACCACGACCCCTCTCAATAGCACAAAAACCAAGACATGATATTCCTCAACCTACCTACATGGATAAGACATCACAAAATTGATAGTGTCTTTGAATTCATCCCCCTATAACCATTTGTATCTTGCCTCATTACGCCATAATGACCACCACTACAACGCAACACTAGGATCTATGTCACAAAATACTCTATTATGTTGAGATTTCATCTTAAATCATCTATATATATATTTAAATGCCTTGGAACCTCACCTAGGTCCTTCTAATACCCAAAAAAAGAAGGGAATCCAGGAACATGAACCATACAGTATAATTTAAAATACGACCATCTTCATGCATCATTCTTTGTCCATAAATATTCTTCATAATAATTTTTTACTAATTGAATTATGTATTAATAGTTTATGTTTAAGGTATCATCATGTCATCATAATATTTATATAGTAATTGAATCTTATAATCCATAAATATTTTACTACATTCAAATATATTTGACAATTTCACCAAAATGGAAGTTGATGATGTAAATGTCATCATATTCCTATAAAATACATTGGATAATGCTATAATGAGAGATTTTAGTCCTTTAGATTCACATCAAACGTCATATTATATCATTCCATGAGGTATATTATTTCCATATTATCATTATTTTTTATTTATGATCATGGTGTTTACATATATTCCATGTGATTTGAAATAATGGTATATCTAATTCCTTCATAATTTGAAATTGTGATTGAAAAATTTTGAAACTCCATTATGGATTATAAAAAAACATATTTACTAAAGTGATAAAAAAGTTTCATAAATCAATTAGTTAACTCTCATGCCACTTATAGTACCCACTAGGGAATATAACCAGAGTGGCGGGGGAATAATGGTTTAAAATTAAAATATAATTTTCAAATATATATTTTTATCCATAATTTGATATCTTATCCCTTCATATGAATATATAAAGGTAATAAATATTATGAGATAATTTTTTTACATGTTTTACAAACATTTTGATATTTCTAATGATTATACACTAGCAATGTATCTACGTAGGAAATATAAAAATCACATAGATAGTTATAATTTCTAGAGGTAATTGACATTTTCTACATCTTTATAGCCTAGAATTCATGAAAAATAATTTCTCTCTTCAAAATAGATTTTCAACTATGAATTAAATATAAAATAGAAAGGATAAATCAATAAAAATATAATAATTACATCATTTTTGTTATGGTTATATTGTAATCCACCATCCCCATGTTGATGAGCTCCATTTACTTTTTTATATTTTAGAATATATATAAATTATCTCAAAACACTAAATTATAGTTTCTTATAAATCGTTTAATCTATTTTCATACAATTATTTTCAATCATTTTTCTAATTAAAAAATATTTTATATATCTTTTCAGTGATTCACATCCTCACTCCATGGATATTGAATGTTAAAAAACAACCAAATATTCATTAAAAATTTTAGCAAGACACACCTATTAATATTATTATATAATCTATTTTAAATGATTGATGAATAAAAAATATTAACTTAGATCATCTATACCAATTTTTTCCATTATAATCTATGATTTTTTTAATTGGTTAAGTCATTTATAATGGAAACCATGACCCTTATATATTTATCCTCATAATTATTTGACCATTTACTTTGTTGGAAAATCATGTTTTGTGAAAAAATAGAATGTTGTTTTCCTATTCATTGTGACATTGCATTAGAGAAACAATAGTATCTTACTATAGTAAAATATTCACCCCAATTTATAATCATTACATTAATATACTTAAATTTTAATGATAATAATATGTGTATTTGTTAATAAATTACTTTTATTTTTATGTAAAAATGAAATTATTCATTAAAAATCACTTGAAAAATAAATTTAATTTTAAAAAAAATGGGAAAATCCTAGTTAACACTTTATAATACTCCATTGAATATTTTCAAATTTAGGCACCGATTTAGCAAGGGATTTAGGGGCTTACAGACCCCCAATATTAATATAAAAAAATGAAAAATACATTATATAATCCATGTGTGGGTTTGTTTTCCTAAAATAATGGAATATCTCTCAAAGTGTTTCTTAGATAGAAAATTTGAGAATGCCATTTGGTCTGGAATACCAATTTAACCTGAGGCACTATATAACCTTTGTGCGCGTTGGGTGTTTGATAATATTTCACACATGGGTAATAATATTAGGTATTTGAATATTTTTTGGCCAGTTATAATAATTCCTTAATAATCTTTGAGTTATTATTATTATTATTGATGAAAAAATGGAAATATACATGTGAAATTAATAATTGTGTTATGGTTGAAAGATTGGGTGGATGAGTATTTTAGCTGAGGCCAATGTGAGAATAATAATTTTTTTATTGAGATAAATAAATTTAATTGAGTGATATTAATAAAATTTAATTACCATTTTCAATATTTAATGGTGGTTATTGTTGGAATATTTATGTTTATAATGATGGTGGATGTTTAATAATATTAATATATTATTGGTTTTATTATTATTATTAAATTGCGAAAAATAATATTTCTATGTATATATATATAATTTGTATATATATATGAGATTAATATATATATATATATATATGTGTGTGTGTGTGTGTGTGTGTGTGTGTGAGAACATGTGTATATATGTATATATGGATGTGATTATATATATATAATATGTATATATATGGGTTAAATATTTTTGTACACATATTCATGTGTGGGTGCATATATGTATATACAGAAAAGTATATATATATATATATAACCTCTTTAAATATGGTTTATATAAATATTTGTGTGTGCATGTATAAATAATATATTTATATCTATGCGGGTTTACAAATTTATATTTGGGAATGTATATATATAAAAGGTGTGTATATATAATGATAAACTTTTAAAAAATAATTAATGTATTATTAAATTTGTTTTATAGAGGGATTGAAAAAAATGAATCTTATGAAGATTTTTTCAATTAGATCATGGATTAAACATGATAGATAATAAGAACAGTTATTAAATGGATGAATATATTAATTTATAGACAATAAAAGGGACAAAATTACTTAAATTGGGTCTTGGGGGGGCGTAGTTTCTATGAGTTTTCCATCCTTCCCCATGCCTCTCTGATTATTCCCTCCCAATATATAATATTCATTTTAGTTTTATTTAATATTATTTAAAACTTCTCTATTTTATATCTCTTACTATATGGATTAGATAGACATGTTGTATGTGATTTCTGGTTCATCTAGTCAAGAAATATTTTAAACCTAATTTTGTTCATAAAGGCATCAAGGAATTTATTTCATATTTATTTTAATTTGATTTTCAGGTTTGAAATATTTACTTTAACCATAATTGTAATAAAATATTCATTCTTATGAAATATGTCATATTATTTTTGTTGGACTCAGACATCATCACTTTTCATTTATTTTCATTGCACATAAGGTAGTAATGCCTTGACATTAGAAGAATTTTTTATGGGTGGAGATCATGATTTATTTGAGTGTGTGTGTTTGTAGGATGTTTGACCAATTTTTGATTCTTGATTGCATTAATTGTGTTTTTATCCTTCAACCTATTCTTGTGTTGACTGTATATGTATTTTTAAGACTATGTTTATAGTACTGCTTGACTTGACATTGTTTTGATCTTTCTTTGGGATTCTATGTATCGTATATAATGTAATCCTATTTAATATTATAGAGAATATTGGATTTTCCAATTTGGATGAATATGATATTTGACACATGTTTGGGACTATCATTTTAGAGGAATGTATGATACCTTCATCGGCATGTACATGGACAATTCTAGTGCAAGGGATGTGTAACAAGAATCAACCAATCCTTTCAAGAGTGATGTGTTATACTTAGGTTTCCATGTGAGATATGAATTATAACATCCCATTACCCTAATCAGGTAATTTTTCACTTTTTATAAGTCCCCTTTTTTGTTAAAAATCATTTTATTTTATTTTTCTGGGTTTTCTGTTGACTGCAGAATAGGTACACGCTGTGTACCTAAAGTACACGTCATGTACTTGGTGTTGGTTTCAGATTGTGAATAAGGAGGTCATGTCATGAGTTGTTACACTTCATGTACTTAGGGAACAAGTCGTGTAGGGGTTAAATATAATTTTTCTACTCAAGATGATGGGTTTTTCAAAATACTTATCCTGCGTGGCCTACATGTCGTTACCAGTGGTTACACATCGTGACTCAGCCTGTACTCCAACTTAAGTAATGTGTTTGGTAGTATCGCCTTGGATAATATTCTCATAACTTTTGGATCTTGACCATAGACTCTCCCTAGGTAGTTTCAGAGGCACCCACCTTCCGGTTCGATTCAATCAACTTCAGATTTTCATTTTATTTGCAGTGTGATTCCTGGGTAAGGGTTCTCTCTCATTCCTCTAGTTCCTCTCTTTATATCCTCTTTGGTTTTCAAAGGATAATTATGGGATTGATGGATCCATCTCTTATGGTGTTGGATCTTGTTACTAGGTAGAATTTTGATGACTCGTTCACTTACGTTCTCATCGACGGGTGTCGTTGCGAGTTTCATTCTTCAAGAAACAGGTAGGTGGTTCCATCCCAAATTTCCAAATTGATTACCATTGTATTGATTGGTTGATTTCAATTGATAATTTAAATTCAAATGATCAACCTTGATTTCAATTTATTTTATAAAACCCAATTCTAATGAATTGGGTAATTTGAAATGGTTTTGGAACAAAAACTTGGAAAACCCCTGATTCTATTGAATTGGGGTGGGTTTATGGAATTTTTTAATTAAAATTTTTGAATTTAAAATTTGAATTTTATGGAAATGTTTTCAATTAAATTGTTGAATTTAATTGTGAAAAATGATTTTTGAAGAGGTTGGAATTGGTTTTGAATGAATTTCAAACATGAGAATGTATTAATATGATTTGATAGAAACCTAGTGGTTTTATCTCATGAAAAAGGCATTTTTTTGAATAAAACATGTTTTGATTTTTAATGGAAATAAATTGGAATTTTTGAAATGGAAGAATGGAATTGATCATATTTTAATCAGTATTAAAATATTTTTCCCATTATGTAAGAGAACATGCACGTCTTAGGTAATTAGTGAGTTATTTGGATACACTCTATGCTACGACAATGTTTTTAAACATACATGAGGTGGGTCACATCCCAGATGGGTTGGTGATGAGTCTTTTTTGTCCAGTGTCATAGGGACATGTGTATACACATTTTGTTGAGTTCACATAGAGAGTGAGGAATCATATAGCTGGTTAATACTATCGTACTTTTTAGAATATGACCATATTGCCCTCTTGTTATTTATATTTGAGATGTTAATGTATGCCAATGTTTGTTTGAACTACTTTACATGCCTACTAAATTTATATAAACTATTTTATATAAATATTTTACTTAAGCCATTTTTTTAGAAATATTACATCTCTTGTATAGTAAATCATGTGCTTTGAATGTAATTTCCATCATTTTGTAAATGTATAGCATATTTTGTATAAATATGATTTTAAATTTTCAAACTTGTTTGTTTTGAAAAATTGAAAGCTTTTCTTAGGATAATAAATATTTAGAATATATTATAGAATCATTAGTGGTATCCTACTGGGCATAGGATCACACCTTACTTTTTTCCTTTAGGTGTTTGTAGACTTTCATCTTCCAGGATCAAGTAAAGTAAAGGGATCTCTTGGAGGATGATCAACCTGTTGAGCTTTAGACTTAGTGAGTTTTGACAATAGGGACTTTGGATATTTTTTCCTGTTTTAGTACTTGGGTTTCAGTACTTTGGATTTTTGAATTTTTTTATTTTGGCACCTTACTCTCAGTGGATTATTCTTTTTGGTAGGAATATTGTCTTTTTTTTCTTTCACTTCCACATTCTTGTGTTAGAAATTGTTCCCACATGTATGTTGTATGATGAAAGGTGCTAGTCCCTGACCCGTAGGGATCGGGAATGACCTTCGGGTTATGTTAGGACCTGCTTAGTTATTGGGTTACTAGGGAACCCAGGATGGTTCATGACAAATCAGAATCAGAGGAGACTGTTCAACTTTTTTCATGAAGTTAGTATGAATTTTTTAAATCTTATCAGGACTTCGGAGGTAGTTGCGATTGAGTTCCTAGCCAGCTCTCACTACAACGAAACTTAAGTATCCAGGGTTGGTTAGGGAAAGGCGTCTTGTAGATTAGTTCTAGTCCTTCCCTATAGAAATTTGGATAGGTTTATGTCCAAATATTGTTTGTCCCTTCTGTTTAGAATATTTTCTCTTTCTACTCAATTTTAGTATCCATATAATATTCAACTTTTATCTTGTGATATTGTTTAGCATCGTGCCTTTGAGAAGACATGTGAATCAGATATAAGAAAAGGATATTTATGAACCTCAGTAAGAAAATCCTATAGTTGATCCAAATATGGTTAAGATGATTGTGCACACTATCCAAGCTCTAGGACAAGCACCACCTCCAATTCCAGCTTAAGATCATACTATGGATCCTTAGGGGGATGTTCTTCAGATTCTTTCTCAAGAGTTCCTTTTTCATAAGCCACCGGTATTCAAAGGATCCATTGATCCTCAACATGATGAGGAATGTTTAGGTAAGATAGAATGCCTATTGGAGTTCTTGGAGACAACGAAAGTGATCAGGGTGAAGTGTGCCACCTTCATGGTCAGGGGACTGAGTAAGAGATGGTGGGAAATGATTGTGATGGTAGGGAAACATGAGGAATTACATAGGAAAAACTACAAGATTATTTTCAGTAATCAGTTATATCTAGATTCAATGGTGTTGGCCAAGGCTGTGGTGTTATTCAAGCTTGAGCAGGCCAATGAAGTTGTGACTGAGTTTTTAAATCGATTTTATTATCTAGTGTAGTTTAATCCATAGATAATATCTAATGATTGGATAAAGGCTCGATAGTTTAAGTTGAGACTTTGATTAGATAACCATTATCTGGTTTTATTACTAAAGTTTCCCACTTAAGTTGATATACTGGATATGGCGATGATGGTTGAGATGGACATAGATGGAAAGTTAGGGTTTATGGGAGTTCCTTTTTCTCCAAGTGGCAGCATTAGTTCCTTCAATGAAAAATGGAAGCATGGTGATCCTCATGGAAGTTCATGATGATAGATTTATTCCAGACCACCTAGAGTTCTAAGAGTAAGTTATTTGACTTTCTACCAGTGTGTCCCGCCCATAAATTCTAGGAGGGTTTGCGCTAATGTGCCCAAGAATTGTAGCTCCTATGGATGTTCATGACACTTTTAAAGGTTATACCATCATTTCTCTACTCTGCATAGTGGGGAAGGATCATAAAATCCTATTAACACTATAGGGAAATCAAATGCTTCACGTTCAAAAGGGTTCTACCCATAGGAATCTAGAAAAAAGCTTCTTCACATAGTGTAAGTGTCTTCAGTGGAAGAAGACACATGTCCATAGATTGTGAGAGGTACCATTACCATTCATTCATCATTAGAAACTACTCTTTTTGATACTGGTGCATCTCACTCTTTTATTTCAACCTGTATTGTTAACCTACTTAATATTCTTATGGAGTAACTATCTTGTGCAATGAATATTACTACACCCCTTGGTATAAAGATAGAGAAGGGTCCCTGTAGTCTAGCTTGTGTCTTCTCTCTATCATATTCTGAGCTAGCTTGGTGTTTTCTGGTTCTTAATATGAAATCTCTTAACATCATATTCGATATGGGTTGGCTCATTTCTAGAAAATCCCTAATTGATTGTTATCTTTGATGGGTCTAATTTACTACACCCAGTGGTGTGCCTCTTGTTTTTCAAGGAGAATGGGACCCAATGTCAAGTATACCTGAACCTTCTTATCTAGAGTTGGGGAAAGTGATATTAGTGTTTTCTTTTGACATAGAGAGAGATTCAATGGGTGGTGATCTTCCTCTAGTTGTTAACAAGTTTTCTGACGTGTTCCCTTTGGATTTCTCTGTTCTGCCACCGGTGATATAGGTTGAGTTTTTTATTGACTTAATGCCTGGTTTTCAACTAGTCTTTATCCCCTCTTTCCACATGGTACTAGTTTAGATGAAAGAGCTGAAGTCTCAGTTGGATGATCTTCTTGATAAAGGATTTATTTTTCCAAGTGTGTCACCTTAGGCATAGATGGTTCTATTTACTAAGAAAGATGATGGTTATCTTAACCTATCTGTTGATTATTGAAATCTAAATCATGTTACAATAAAGAAAAAATATTAATTTCCACAGATTGATGATATGTTTAATCATATGAAAGGGATAGAGTGGTTTTCAAAGATCAAACTTCGATATAGTTACCATCGTTTGAGAAAAAAAGAATCTGATATTTAGAAGACCAAATTTAGATTAGGTAAATTCTCTTTGAGTACCTTGTTATGACCTTTGGTTTGAGAAATTCTCCTATAATTTTTGTGGATTTAATGAACAAGATATTCCCTGAGTATCTGTGCAACTACCCAAACATTTATCACTGACAATTCCTCTTGATCTAATTAAATGTATTATTATGTAAAATGGTTATATAACATATAAAATTCCTTGGTTTTATGTTTTTGGATTTTAAAATACCGTTAATAATTATTACCTTTTCTAATATAGTCATTGAACAATGATAACATGATTAATATAAATATAGGGCTTTAACAAATCCAATTTACTCAGACAAAGGAAGCTATGAAATCATCCAGTAGAATTTCTCCGTATGAAGACCATTTGTCGAAGCTCAGAAAGGAGGTGGAATCACTGGTCATTTTAGTTGACAAAGCCAAAGCCTAACTTCAAAAGGTTAATCTTTAATAGAACCGCCTACGGGAGAAATGGAAGTTGATAGCGATTACCACCATAGTGATGTAATCTGAGCCTCCCCAAGAGTCTTTCACCATTACACACCTTACCCTTTGGTCATATGTGGGTGTTATAAGGAATTGTGTAACAATACCCTAGCACTATTATTATGTGCATTATTTTTGAATATAATAAATAATATAAATTCAATTTATTATTGTTACTTTGGAAATGGTTTTTAAAGCACAAATAGTATTTTTATTTAATATTAAATTAAGAAATATATTTTGATGAATTAATGGATTTTTTTTGAAATAAATAATATTTTAATAAAATATTATTATAAATTTAATTTTTATACATATAAATAATCATATAACTTTTATGAATACAATTGTATTTTATATTAAGGTTTGGAAGCCGTTTTTGTCAAAACCCATGATTTTTTGATAAATGTTGGTTTTTATTTTAAAAGTAAAAATTCATATATTTAGAAAATTATTTAGATAAAATGAATATTATTTTTGGAATCATTATTTCCAAATTATCCAATGGTGAATTTTTCATAATTTTTTGAGACAGTCAAATTTTTGGGTAAAAATTTAATACCTTTTAAATATATAATGTGTTTTATGACATCATAATGACCCAATATTGATGTAATAAAATAATATAAATGATATGTTAGGCAAATATATTTTTATATTTAAAATAATGTGTTTTTATATTTTTTTATTTATTTTATGGTGCCTTAGTGGACCCTCCAAGACTTATAAACCATTTTAACTGTTTAAATTGATTTCCTTAAGAGTGTGACTCATATTCACATAAGAAAGCCTAATATTTTAATAAGTTCAGACATTGTGCTTATAAAATAATTTTTTTCCACCCCCTTTTGGAAAAAAATGGGTAAAACCCGTGGGATGGTTTGTGGTTTGGATTAGTTTAATGTGTAGTGTCCAAAACCTATATAATAAAGAATTCCCTCTCTTTTTTCTATATAAACCCACCCAAGATCCCACTTCCTCTTCACTCAAAACATTTGGGGCTCGACCAACCTCTTCCCTTCTCTCTATATAATCCTCCCAAGGCTCCCCAATCTCCCAATAATACTCTATCAAGCCTCTCCCATTACTTTGGGATCACACTTCCAAGTAAGGGATTTCTTCCTTTCTCATTTTTGTCCAAATTTCTTTATGTTTTTATACAATTTTGTTTTCAATTAAATTTATTATTATTATTATTTTGAAACTTCTCCATACTTACCTCCTTATGTTTTAATTATGAGAGACCCCTTTCTCTCTCATCAATGCCTCCCATGTACACCTGTTACCATGCCAAAATTCTGTATGGGATTTATCTCTCCTCATTTACATTCAAGCAATTTTTTTTTGTATTATGAATCTCAATTACCTTACATATGTTGGGAAATTTTTATATATAACCCCTTACTATCCATTTAATTTATATATTATGAGACACCCCTTTCTCTCTCATCAATTTTTTTATTAATTCTTATGTCACGCTGTTATGTTGCCGAAATTGCACCGCGATTTTCCATGACATAGTCATTGTGTAGTGAATACCATACCCATTTCTCTATCAAGGATATTAAAAATTATGAACATTTACTTATTTATTATAGAGTTTCATATTCGAGTTCCACATTACTTTATCATAGAAAAATGGTGATGTTTAATGAATCCATGTTATATGATCCATGTGGCACACTTATGCATGAAATGAAATGATTAAAAAGGGTGCACCCTGATAGCGCTCCAATGAATTGGGTACAGATTAGTATCATGATACGTTAAGTGAAATGAGGGTTTACTAATGCTAATTAAAGTTCAACAAGGGTTTACTAATGTTCCATGTGCAATTATCCTTGTCTCATACTAATATCATGTTAAATGTTGTTTCCACATTTCCATGTTATGATAATCATTATATATAATGTCTTTATATTCATGTTTCTCTTATGATCCATTGATATTACTATTGCCTAACATGTATTATATTATTCATGTTATGCCTTGTTTACTCCCTTAATAGGCTTTATATCTCACCCTTTTCTTATGCATGTACTTAGGTTATCCCATGCAACGCTAAGTACGAAGGAATGTTGTGGTTATGTAAAAGAAGTTTTCAATAAAGACGATGTGTTTTATGTTCTAAGTTGTTATGTAATTTTTCTAAGTCACAAAGACACTAGACCTCTCAATATTATATCTTGTATCAAGTGAATATTTTATGTAATAAATTATGTTTAAGTGTGAAATAAAGATAAGGGTTGTTATAATTTTGATACCTTTGTGGTAGTCTTTGTGGATGACATTATTGTTTACTCAAACTCTGCATATGATCACGTGAAACATCTAAGAATAGTTCCTAATCTACTAAAAAATCACCGCCTTTACGCAATGATTTCAAAGTGTGATTTATGGATTCAAGAAGTGATATTATTGGGACACATGGTGTCTGAACATAGTGTATTAGTTGATCCTGAAAAGGTAAAGGCTGTTATGACTTGGGAGAAACCACAAAATGTCTTTGAGATTCAGAGCTTCCTGGGTTCAGTTGAATATTACCGAAGGTTCGTGAAAGTCTTCTTGAAACTATCTTCTCTGATGTCTACTTTGAATCAGAAGGGGGTATAATTTTCATGTAATGATAAATGTCATAGTTCTTTTGTCGATTTGAAATGTCTATTGAATACTGCATCAATGTTGACTCTTCCAGAATCTGGGCAGGGTTATGTGGTTTTTTTGATGCATCAGGTTTAGTCTTGGGATGCGTTCTTATGTAGGGTGATCATGTGGTAGCATATGGATCTCGTAAGCTAAGGCCACACAAGAAGAATTATCCTACCCATGACCTTGAACTTGAAGCAGTCAAGAACGCACTTAAGATTTAGAGGCACAACCTTTTTTGAGAAAGGTTTATGGTGTATTCAGACCACAAAATCATGAGTTATATATTCTCCCCAAAAGATATGAATATTCTGAAGACAAATTGGTTGGAGTACCTACATAATTTTGATATTGAAATTTCCTATACCATGGAGAAATGGAATGTTTTTGTTGACACCTTAAGCAGGAAACTTCCAACCCAGAAAGTGACATAAGAGTGGAATTTGAAGGCTGTCTTTGCACAGTTTCATATTAGAGTTTAGGAGGAAGGGGATGATGTTTCTCTAGATAGTGTTCACTTGATTTCTACCCTTATCGAGATGATTATCCAGGATCAATATCATGATGACGAGTTCTATAGAACTAGATAATCTCTTTATGGTGGGGAGATAGTTTCCCATTGGTCATTCTACAAAGAGAGTGTTCTATGCTATCAGAACCACTACGTTGCGCCGTTATTGGTGAGAAATGTAGTGATGGGGGATTTCCATAATTCTTAGTGGTATGTGCACCCGGGAACCACTAAAATGTTCTATGACATGAGGTGGTCGGTCTGGAGGCCAGGTATGAGATGAGACATTGTTAAGTTTGTCTCTTGTTGTTATACATGCCAATAGGTGAAAGTTGAGTACTAGAAACCTTCGGGTTTGCTTCTAACACTTCCAATTCCTACTTAGAAGTGGGACACGATATCTATGGAAATTGTGGTTGGGTTTCCTCTTACCTAGAGAAAGAATAATGAAATATTGGTTGTGATCGATAGGATGACCAAGTCATATCAATTTATACCCATTCGAGATATAGATAAAGTTGAGGAGTTGGGAAATATCTACAAGAAAGATATTGCTCATTTTCATGGAGTTCGATATGATATAGTCTCTAATAGGGATCCTTGTTTTACATCTTGATTTTGGAGAGGCCTTTATGAGGCACTAGGATATCAAGTTCATTTGATCACGGCCTACCATACGTAGTCAGATGGAAAGATAGAAAGAGATATACAAATTCTTGAGTACATTTTTCTTGCTTGTGTCCTCAAATTTAGTGGTGATTGGGATGATCAGTTGGGGCTATTTGAGTTCTCCTATAATAATAGTTACAAGTCCGCTATCAAAATGGCACCTTTTTAGGCCTTTTATGTCTAGCCTTATAAATCTTCATTATGTTGGTTGGTGGTCGGTGAATGTTTTTTGGTTGGACCAAGCTGGGTATAGGAGACAACATAAAAGATTACATAGATTTTTCATAGGATTTTGATAGCACCGAGCTAATATATGTCTTATGCTGATTGATTCTATAGACCTTTGGAATTATCAGTTGGTGACCAGGTGTTCTTGAATGTTTCAACCTGGTTGGATGATTGATGGATTAAGAGGAAAGGGAGTATTTCTCTTCATTTTGTTGGACCTTTTGATGTTATTGAGTAGTTGGGGAAAGTTTTTTACCGGTTAGCACTACCACCATATCTGATTTCGATACATAACATGTTCTATGTATCACAGTTGAGATGGTATCTATCTGATCCATCTCACATTTTGAGCTGTAGTGTTCTTGAGATCAAGCCTGATTTATCTTTGACCGAGTGACCGGTCATGATAGTTTATTATAATAACAATGTAATTTGTGGTATGATGATACCTTTGGTTCATGTGCTATGCCAACATGGTGCTGATAGTCATAAGACGTGGGAATGAGAGGCACCGATGAGAGAGAAGTGGCCTTATCTTTTTGGAATGAAAGCTTCTTCATAGTATTTTTGGGAGTAGACATTTTTTATGGTGGGGAGGTTGTAACATCCCGTTACCTTGATTAGGTTATTTTAAACTTTTTCGAAGTCCCATTTTTGTTAAAAATCATTTTATGTGGTTTTTTTAGGTTTACTGCAGACTGCAGAACAGGTACACGTCATGTACCTGAAGTACATGCTGTGTACTTGGTGCTGGTTTCAGGTCGTGAATGGGGAGGTCATGCCGTGAGTTGGCACACAATGTATACCTGATTCACACATCTTGTTGAGGTTATATAGCGGGTTTTTAACCTAAGGTGATAGGTTTTTCAATGTACTTATCCAGCATGGCCTACATGTCATGACCACTGGTTACAAGTCATGACTCGACCCGCACCCAACATTAATTAATGCATCTGGAAGTATCAATTGGGATATTTTTCCCATAACTCTTGGATCTCAACCCTAAAGTTTCCCTAGGTGGTTTTTAGAAGAACCCCACCTTTCAGTTTGATTCGATTCACTTCAGATCTTCATTGCTTCTGTAGTGTGATTCTCGAGTACAGGTTCTCTCTCATTCTCATAGTTCCTCTCTTTATCTCCTATTGTGTTTTCAATGGTTTATCTTGGTAATGATGGATCCATGTCATTCGGTGTTGGATCTTTCTACCAGGTAGAGTTTTGAGGACTCCTTCACCTTTTTTCTTATTGACGGGTGTCGTTGCGAGTGCCGTTCTTCAAAAAGAGGTAGGTGGTTCTGTCGCGAATTTCCAAATTGATTACCATTGTATTTCTTGGTTGATTTCAATTGATAATTTAAATTCAAATGCTCAAAATTTATTTCAGTTTCTTTGATAAAACCCAATTCTAATGAATTGGGAGATTTGAAATGTTTTTATCACAAAAATTTGGAAAACCCCCAATTCCATTGAATTTGGGTGGGTTTATGGAATTTTTTTGATTTAAATTATTGATTTTAAATTTTGAAATTGACATAATTATTTAAATTTAAATTTTTAATTTAATTGTGAAGAAGGAATTTTGAAAATGATGTAATTTATTTTGAATGAATTTCAAAATTGAGAATGTATTAAAATGATTTAATAGAATCCCATTGGTTTTATCTCATAAAAAAAATCACATTTTTGAATAAAACCTTTTTTTGTTTTAAATAGAAAGAAACTCGAATTTTTGAAATGGAATAATGAGATTGATAATATTTTAAGTAGTCTTAAAATAGTTCTCACATCATGTTAGAGATAATTAAGGCCTTAGGTAGTCAGTGAGTTATTTGGGTACACTCTATGATATGAAAAAATTATTAAACATACATGCGGAAGGTCACATCCTCAATGGGTTGGTGATGAGTGTCCTTTTTATTGTGTCATAGGGACATGTGTTTACATATTTTGATAAATTCAAATAGAGAGTGAGAAATTATATAGCTGGTTAATACTATTGTACCTTTTGGAAGATAACCATGTTTCTTGATTGTTTATTTATATATGAGATATAAATGAATGAAAATGTTTTTTTAAATGATTTACATGCCTTATAAATTTATAAAAACTATTTTATATAAATATTTTACTTAAGCCATTGTTTTATAAATATTCCATCTCTTGTAAAGTAAGGTCTGTTCTTTGAATGTAATTTCCATCATTTTGTAAATGTATAACATGTTTTATTTAAATAATATTTTAAATTTCCAAACCTATTTTTTCTGAAAAATTGAATTCTTTTCTTTGGATAATCTATATTTGGAATCTATTTTGGAATATTTGGTTGTATCCTACTTGGCTTAGACTCACACCCTACTTTTTTCCTTTGGGTGTTCGTATATTTTCTTCCTCTAGGCTCAAGAAAAAGGAAGGGATATCTTGAAGGTAGATTCTACTGTTGAGATTTGGACTTGGTGAGTTGTGTCCTTAGGAAATTTGGGGATGTTTTCCTATTTTAGTACTTGGTTTTCAATACATTGGATTTATGAATTTTTGTATTCTGGTACCTTACTCACAGTAGAGTTTTTTTGGTAGGCATAAAATATTTTATCTTTCATTTTCACATTATTGTGGAAGAAATCATTCACACTTATATGTTTTACGATGCCAGGTTGTAGTCACCAACTTGGGGGATCATGAATTCCCTTTGAGTTATGTCAGGACCAGCTCAGTTATCGGGTTACCAGAGTACCCAGGCTGGTTTGTGACTTGAATCATGTTTTGTTCTATCCACTTGATATGAATGAGTCGAACATGGGTCAAAATGTATGTGTACTATCTCTGCCTATGGTATGTGACACATTATTGGGGGTATCCATTTTGGATGATGTTTCAGGCAGGTTACTAATGATCCCTTTTTGAATTTCATGTAAGAAGATATTTTTCTCGCAACATGGTATTTAAGTAAGTAGACCGGTCAATGGAGGACCTGACAGGCATTTTTTACTTGTGTGATATTATTTTATATTATTAAATTGTTTACATCAACGAACAACATATGTATATTTTATTAAATCATATTAAGGGTCACTGATGGTGTCCTATTGAGTATTGTACTTAGACCATACACAAGAATTTCAATTCTCATGTTGATTCAATTACTAGGGTTCTGATAGTAGGGAAGGGAACTATGGTGGATGGTGGAGGATGGATCTGGAGTGAACTGGGATAGACTCTGAAGGACCCTAGACATTTTTATTTATTTGTTTAGTTATTTGTATATTGTTTAGAATTTTGACATACATTCCATTTTGGGATTTATTTTTATATGAATGTCATTTATTTATTTTCCACATGTATTAATTTGATTATTTATACATTCCATTTTGGGATTTATTTTTATATGAATGTCATTTATTTATTTTACACAAGTATTAATTTGATTATTTATATCATTTATTATATTGGTAATTCAATTAGACTTTTAATTTTAAGGGAGGGTATAGTCTCTGAATGTTTCAACTTGATAACCACACTGCTTTTCAACAGCATCTTGCATACATAGAGGTTCACATGAGGTCTTGTAGCATCAGGCTAGAACCCAGTGGTTTGGTTAGAGATGCTAATGTATTGAATCAGATCACTATTATTCCTTATTTTATCTTCTCACTTTCTCTTGTCTTGGGACCTAATGGATATGTGTTAGGATAATTGGGAATTGGGTGGGGGAAATATGTCAATTTCTGATCAACATTGTATAGTGGATATCTAAGATTCCATAATGTGGGTAAATTATTATTATTTTGTTACCATTAATTAAATTCACCTTTGGTGATTTTCATGTTATTGATATGTGGATTAATTAATTTTGGGTTTATTCATGCATCATTACTAGATACGTAGGTTCATATGTCATATATATACACATTTTTTATGATTAATATAATTTCATCAATTAAATTCATTAGATCTAGCAATCTATTCCCGATAGTTTCTCTTGCATGATATATATATATATATATATTTCTCTATGTTTTGTGATATATATTTAATGGAATTGAGGTGTTAAAATGAAAATGTTTATCTGTTAGTATATATATTATTATTTTGACTAAATAATAGAGTCAGAACCTAGGGTTATCTCTATAAGTGGTATACCTTGGGTTATGTGTGGACTCCTAATAGAACCTTATGTATTCCCATAAACAAGATAAGGTTTGTTTATTTTCTTAATTTTATCTCTATTTGGGATATTCCACCTCATAGATCTGGAAGTGGGCATGAAATGTTCAATATTAGTGGCCTGAGTTATTTGAACAAGACCATTAGAGATAATTCTCAAGGATGAGAAGTCATTTGAGAGGATATCATTAATATCCTAAATTTTGAATGATATTCAAATCCATATTTTTAATAAATTATTAGTAGTTTTATGTTAATATGTAATTTTTAATAAAAATAATTTAATAAATAATTTAATGTCTCTACAAAAAGGAAAAATCATTTTTAAAATCATATAATATTCTATTGAATATCTTTTAGATTTAGGTGTTGAGTGATGGTGGGAGTCTAGGGATCATAGAAATTCAATATTGATATAATAAAAATATTACATATATTATATCACACATGTGTGGGGTTTTTTAATACTAAAAAATATCTTTTAATGGTGTATTGGATGAAAAATATAAGTCATACATTAGTTTCAAAATATAGGTTTTACCCTAAGAGTGACACAAACTCTTTGTGCATTGGTTTATTCTTCAGATGGCATGACAAGGAAATAATATTTAAGATTTGAATATTTTTTCAGAATTTAAAATAATAATAACTATTAACAATGTGTTGTTATTATTATTGGACTCAAATACAAAATAGGAAATATTCATGTGTGGCTTATAATTTTGTTATTATGGAAATATTGGTTGGATGGATATTTTAGTGGTATCTAATGTAATAATAGCGATATTTTTAATTCTTCTAAATAAATGCAATTTAATTTGGTAAATAAAATTTACCTACCATTATCGTTACTTTATTTCAGTTATTTCTGAAATGTTTGTGGTGATAATGATGGAAGATATTTAATAATAATAATAATAATTTATTATTATTATTATTATTATAAAAGTTTTAAAACTAATATTTGGGTGTATAAATATATATTGTGTATATATATGAGATACAAAAATAAGTATATATGTTAATGTGTGGGTGTATATTTGTATATTCTGATGTGCGTATATATATATATATTATGTAAATATATGGGTAAAATAATTATGTATATACATACATCTGTGGGTGTATATATTTATATACAGACATGTATATATATAATGTGTATTTGTATATGAGTTTTGTATTTATATATATATGTGAAGGTATAAATATGCATATGTGGATAGGTATATACACATATATAATGATTATATATATAATGATGGATTTTAAAATATATTAAATGTATTTTTAAATGTGTTTCAGAGAATATTTAAGAAAATATAATAATAACGTTTTTTTGGTTTGGTGAATTGATTGAATAGAAGATAGAGTAAAAAAATAATAATTTAATAAATTAATGAATTAATTTTTTCAAAATAAAAGGGACAAAATATATTTAAATGTAGAATATGAGAGTAATAGAATACTTGTGTTCATCCTCCTCCCTCATGAATCTCTATCTCTTCTTTCCCTCTCTCTAATGTATTTTTATATCATTATTATTTAAAAAATCTATATTGTTATCTTTTATAATAATGATCAGAGTGACATTCCATTAGTGTCATTGTGTTCATCAAGTTGTGAATAATTATAAACATAATTTTGTTTCCAAAGGTAGTAAGGTATTTATTTAAAAATAAATTTAATTGTATTTTCATGTTTTAAATATCGAATATGATGATAATTATAATAAAATATTTGTTCTTAGTAATGGTCTCTTAATGTTTCAATTATACTTGGACCTCAACCCATGAAATCAATAACCATTTCACTTAATGTATAATAACCTTTAATTTAGTGCATACATTATTAAGGGTTGTTTACATGATTTATTGGTGTGCATGTGTACCCCGTAAGAACTGTTTTTTATTCTTGATCACATGAGTTGTGTGCGTAGATTTGACTTCTACTTGTTTCATTTTTATAAAGATTTTTATGAGTAATATTATGTCACTCCATGACATTACATGATTTTAATTTAAAATTTTCATTATATGTATCATATGTATTGAATTCTTGTATACTACATTTGAGCCTATTGGTTTGTCCAAAATTGGTTTCGATGTGATATTTGACACTTTTTTTGGGACTATCTTTTGAGAGGGATGTGACATATTTGTGTTCAAATGTATGTGGAAAATTCCATATTTTGGGATATATCACATGCTTGGGGATATCCAAAAAGTATGGATATTATATATTTGGTTCTACATGTGATATTTGACAAACGTTGGGTCTATCCAGTCAAGAAGGATTTTCCAAACAAGGATGAAAATGTTGAATGACTATATATGCTGGTGGAATGTGTTACATTCTTAGAGAAATCAATATAATATAATGTATAAATGTTGTTACCGATGTTCCATCTATATTTATGTCAATTAAGGTAGGATTCCCCTAGCATGATGTTGAATCAAGTAGACCAGACCCTTGGAAGACCTAGAAATAGGTTGGTACTAATTTGATATATTTATTTTTTATTTATAAATGTTTATGTTCATGACATGAACATTTATATTTTAGGTTACAATGATAAGGGTCGTTTTCGGTGTCATACCTAGCATTATACTCAAACCATACATGGGAATTAAGGTGAGATTATATATTCCATTTATAGGGATTCAGTGAATGGAATTGGACCAATATTTGATAGTTTAGAATAGAGCTTGAGTAGACTGAGACATACCACAAATGAACCCACAATTGTTTATTTATTTATCTTCTTCTTATCCTATGTACATTTTTATTACTCAAGGATATATTTATATATAATATTTCACTCATTTATTTTATTCAAATATTTATCAAATTATTATTACATTTATTAAATTGGTTATTTATTAATTCTATGAACTCTGATTAACGGTATAGTCTCCCCATGGTTCTACATGAGACCCTCACTACTAGTTGGTAGACTCTTGTGCACAAGGTGGTGGACATGAAGTAACAAAGCATCTGGCTCTGACTTAGTGACTTAGGTTGGGATGTTACAATAAGAAACTCCTCATTACAAAAAATAAATTGTGTACAATTATAACCTTCACAATATAACTATTAGGATGTGGTTTCCAATATGAGTAACTTGAAAAAAATAACAATACATAAAAATTACAAAATATTATAAGTACCCTTAACACAATATTAAAATTTTCTTTATTTTTCTTCTTGAATCAAAATTTAATTCTCCTAAAAAAGCATAAATCCCCCTCAACACATTTACAAAATAAATTTTATAAACCCTCATTCACATAATGAACTATAACGTGATTATTATATAATCTTTTTAGATAATATCCTCAATATAGAAATTCTATTAAACTACTAGAAAACTACATCTATAATTTCAACAATTTTTTCAAAACCCTATGTTCCTTTATTATGTAGTTTTATTATGGAATTATTTTCTATTAGTTATTAATAAATCTTATCTAAAAATACATATATTTCAAATAACTCTAGATGGAGATTTCTCAATTTCAATATGATTCATTAGAATGTTCATAAACTCCTTTTGATAAAAATTTACATAAATTAATAAATTAATTTTTTTGAGATAACATTATATGTAATATATAAGTAATGTAAATGGTATCATTAATTTATTAGAAGAAAAATTTATTTCATGAAATATGGTGACAAATAATTATATTACATCAATATACTAAACATTATACATGATTTGATTATAAATGAAAATACTAAAATTACATGGATAAAGACTGTGTTGGATGATATTAATATTGACATTAATTAGTTATTATTGTCTAGTTTATTAATCATTTGGATATTTGGATATATATGAAATAATAATATTAAATATATCAAGTAGTTTTGATATTAATAATAATTTGATAAATGGATTTTTTTTTGAATTGAAGAATAAAATTAATAAGTAGAATTTTTTTAATCGATCCCTCAATAAATGATGAATTTCCAAACTGGGATTAAATATATTTGTTTAACAACATTCAAATCTAGAGTAAAATATAAACTATCGGGGTCCCATTACCTATATGAATTTTTTATGGGAAGAGAAATTATACATTAATACTAACATATATTGGGTAGATTTAATTGATTAAGATAGATTAATAATTATTTAGTAGTGAAGATGTTTAAAGATAAATATAATGTAGATATATAATTTAGGTTTGTCTCAAAAAGGAGAGAATTTATGTATAAATCTCGAACCTAGAGAATTGTTCATTGTATTGGATTTCTCTACAATTGAAAAAATATATATAGGATAAATTAATGAATAAAAATAATATTATTGTACTTTTTTTCCAATTAGTGATAATTTTTGGATGGTTATTGAGTTTCTTAGAGTTTTCCAAATTGATATAGATATTTTAGGATGATAATATGTTGGTTAGAATTAAAAAATATATATTTTTTCTATGTATTGTATAATATTTAAAATTTATTTTTAATGAATGTATAACTATGATATGGGGATTTCATAGATTACGTAATAATTATTATAGAATTTCAAAGATTCCATAAGAATGAACTGGATTCCATACACCCAATTTAAGTGTAATCGATAAATTTTGGAAACTATAAAATAGTTGATAGAAATATAAAATAGTGACTTATTTTTTCAAAAAGGAAACCCAAAATTAACCTAAAAACTATGTTACCAACATATGTGTGATAAGAAACAACATTATACATATAATAGTATTTTTAGAGTTTATTAATTGTTTCATTTATATTTATAATAATGTGAGAGTGGTTGTTCATGTTATGTAAATGTGATTTTGATAAATTATAAGTAATACCATTTTATTCTATTTATTTAATTTTTTACATGTGATTTACATTATTATCCATAAGTATGAATTAAGATACATAGTTATTTATAAGATTAATTTATTAGGTTAAAATGAATTAATTTTTTTATTCACAATAGAAAACATTTTCCATGAATTTTACTCTTTATCTCTTGTGATAATAAGAAATATAGGAGAGGACCATATAAAATTCTACAAAAATAATATTATTTAGGTTTCAAAATAATATTTTATCTAATCATTTTCTATGTATAGTCATGATTGTTCTAATAGAAATATTTTAAAGAAAAATGAATTTTTTATGGTGTTTTAAAACAAATTATTTTATATGAATGAATACATGTTTAGATTACTTTGAGTTGTATTGTTTTTAGGAATTGGAATATAGAAGTAAATTCTATATCCTGATATAATGGAAATATAAAATATGTATAGATATCCATGATTTTGTAAGAATATATAGATAATAAAAATATTAATTATATATAAATTATGAAATTAATATAAATTTTATTATTTAGGAAATGATTGTGATCTGAGTACATGTAGAAGTTTTCACTATGAATAATTTTTTTTATTAAAAATGAATTATTATGGT
Source organism: Viscum album (assembly GCA_963277665.1). Taxonomy (NCBI): domain Eukaryota; kingdom Viridiplantae; phylum Streptophyta; class Magnoliopsida; order Santalales; family Viscaceae; genus Viscum; species Viscum album. The sequence goes on along the minus strand of OY728121.1, from coordinate 1,278,215,962 downwards.
ATCTGTATTAATATGTATTTTACACAACCTAATTTATTTAAATCATACTCATTTTTTTCATTATTTTGTGACCTGTAAATTGGTTTTAGTCATGTTAATTATGTTTAATTTTTTTATTTTAAAACAATTTTTATGATATTTAATTATATTACATTGTTTGATTTCATAAATACCAATGATAATCTATTTAAAAATACCAATGGATCTTAAAAAACATTTTCTTCTATGTGTTCAAGATACTCTTTTACATTTCCAAGTATGAGTGGTACTAATAGAATTGAGTTCAATTATTCTAAATGAATTAAAATGTATATAATTGTTGAGTGGTAAAAATTTGGAATGAAAATTATAATATGATTTAACCACATCTCAAAATATCGAAATTTACTCTAGGATTACTAATGAGCTGATAAACCATCATGAAAAATAAGGATGATATAATCAATAAATAATGACAAGTTATAGTAATATAATATATTAGATCAAAGAATAAAAGTCATTCATTACCACTATCGAGAAAGGAGAAATCATAGAGAACCTCTCAAGGTATATTCAGATATATATGATTGAGAATGATATAAATATAGGAAAAAATACCTTACATCAATATTCATAAATTACCTTAATATAACATAACCCAAAAACATTATAAAAAATAAAATATATTATCAAAAAAAATTATAGAGAAAAAACCACATTATATGATAAATAATTTTTTTAATTGTCAAATCCAAGTATGTTTTAGTGGATTTTTTTAAAAAAATTCCTTAATGGGAATTTTTTTTTAAATGAAAAAATAATTATAAAAAATATAAATATGTAATCATATGATAGAATATATCCTCCTAAGGATTAAAAAATTTTATCATTAAATTGATTTCTAATTTTCTCCTGGAAAACAATTGACCCAATGGATAAAAACCACTAGTTTTTAAATAAATAAAACCATATAATGGAAAATTATGGACCTATATATCTTAAATTTAAAATTATTCATCTTTGAATAATTTAAATAAATTATATTAATAAAAAATATGAAAGATCAAGAAAAATTGTAAAATTATTTCACTATAATGAATCCTGAATAATTAAAAGTTACAATAGATACCAAAATAAATTAAATACATAATAACTAATCTGATAATTAAATAGGAACACTCATATATAGGGGTATCTTTAGTAAAACCAATTGAATTTTTAATTCCAATTACAATATATTAATAAATATCATATCAAATAAATATATTTTTTCCATGTAACAATAATTTGATACTGTCCCAAGAGTATTTTCTGTATGAAAATTTTGAAATAGTTCTCTGTTATAGTGGGAATATAGAGTTTCTATAGAAATATTAATAAATATATGTATATTGGTCTAGAAATATATTTTATAATAGGACATAGATTATGTTTGACTATTTAACACACAATTTCGTTTTTAATATAGAAACTCATATTTGATAATTTTTATCTTTATTTATTATTTTTATTAGTATTCCACTTAAATTGTTGAAAAATGCAAAATATAGAAAAGGTGAATAGTCATAACAAGGTTATGTTTAACATTTATCAAAGTCCATGTATGGGTGGCTGATGTGTAAATAATTATCACATGATTTCCTAAAAAATTTGGAGAAACCATGTAATCTAACATTATATATGGCGTCTATTAAATGATCTTTATAATTTAATTATAAAAATTACCCTTACATATGAGTTTCATTTACACTAGATACTGTGTAGTTTATTCATGGTTATCCAAACTATGTGATAGATAGAAAATATAAAAAAATTGAAAATACCCTATAGATTCTTGAACCCTATATTTCCTTATCCTTATCTCTATCACCCATTCAAACACCCCTTTCTTAATTCACATTGAAACAATTATGTTCCCTTTCATGGTATTGAATTTATATGGATTTTATTTAAGGATATTTGAGGAGTCATATAGTAAGTGGACATATTCCTTCTCTTGAGTAGTCCACCTTCTATCGTTTTTATCTTCATCCACTAAAATGAAAAAGTGCCCTAGATTTCTTGTTTTCAAAATCTAATGATAGATATATATTATATCATTGATTTATCATTCCTCTACAAGACCATTTATCCACTTCTCTTATGGATTAAATCTATTTTTATATGATTTTATTGATTAAGGTAGGTTTTTAATGCTCTTTCATTGATTGAGGAAGCATATATTGTAGATTTTGTTTTTCAAAAGGACGAGTTATTTTTTAAATCATGTTATATTGTATTTTTGGACATATTAGTATATATATATATGTTTTTATTATCATTAATACTTCTATTTTGAAATGAGTGGTTACTGTTGTCCTAAAGGAATGTTTTTAAAATTAATTTGATGACAATTCATCTATTTTGTAATTTTTATTGAATTTAATGGTCTACAAATGAAAATGTGATATCATTAATAAATATATTATTTTATAGAAACCCTTGGTGTTGAGGTATGTATCATAATAGAAGAACATAGTAGTCCCTAATTATACACTCCATATACCTGGATTACATCACCAATTAGGACTATATTCTGATTAAGATTTCAATTTACTAACTAAGAATTGATGCTACTCTATTTACAACCCTACAAATAGTTTGATACGAATAGTTTTATTATATATAATATGGGTATCACAATGTTCTTTTCCCTTATCTAAAATAAAGAATATCTAGAAACAGTTATTTTGAAATACATATTTATATTGATTTAATATAATTTAATTGTTTTCTAAAATTATTTCATGTCCTAAGAACCTTTTAAACAATAAAATATTATTTTCATATGTTTATTTTTCAAACTATAATGCATGGATTATATGACAATGGTTTCTCATGAAACACATCATGTGTTCTTATATAGGATGTTCTTCTCACACACAACATAAACTATTCAATAGTATGTAGAGAGTTTTTTTGAATAATACATGTAATTTTAATGAACCATATGGAGGTGGTTGATGCTCATGATAGTAGATATTGGGTTTGGTTGAGGTGATATGGTGGGTGTGTAGGTTCTGGGTGTAGTGGAAGCATGCAATGGGCGGTTCCCAACATAAATTTCTTCCCTAATAATTGATAAATACTAGATCTATATGACGATGAACGTGTTTATCCCTGTAATTGATTCAAAGTAGTAGATAAAGAATAATTTCACTGAAACCAAGTGATAGGGATCAACACATATTGTTTATAATTATGTTAATTAGATAAAGAATTACCTCTAAGGAATTATTTCTTTGTTGATGTGTCCGGTGAAAAATTTGTGGTGCACTATTGATGGTTTGTAGAAAATAAGTGTAGATTTCCTCTAGAGTTGATCAAAACGTGTTCTAGGAATCTCCGGATGTCACCAGAGGAGTCTCTGGGTTCTAGCACAGAAGATCTGTGCACTTTCATCGTCTGCATTGATCATTATAAGAATTGCTTTCAAAGTGTTATCCTTTATCTAGTGGAGGAAGATTTCTCACTATTCTTAGGAGCATTATTTGGATAAGGGGGATCTCTAGACTAGAAAGTATTATCCTTGAATTATTGTTCACAAAAAAATCAGTTAAAGAGAAAATAATATAATTGGGTATTTATATTTCTAGGGTTAAAATATAATAATTGCACAAGTTCCATTTTTATTATTTAATCCTAAAAAATACCCATGTAAAATCATAATGGTAATATTATTATTTATTGATAGGTGCTTAAATTGAGAATTATTATTAAATAACATTGAATATTATCATTTCTCACTAGACCATTAAACTCGGTCAACCAATCCTCCACAATATTTATCAGGTCTTGAATAATTTCTATTTATTTATTAAATAAATATCACTGCAGTATTCACCAATAAATATATGAATATTATATTTAATAAAGAGAAAATAAATATTTTTATGAGATCAATAATACATGAATAACTAACAAACCACACACTGGAATAATATTTTTTTCATCCTATTAAATTATAAATAATAATATATTATTTAACTAATATTCTAGATACACTTAGTGTGTGATCCTCTAGGTATATTTCTCATTGGCATTAGGTGAAGAAGCCTAAAGTCCATGTTTAAAATCTAGAAAAACTCCAAGGAACTAATAGAGAAATAATTTAATGCCTCAATGAAATTTCACCTCATACGAACTCCTAAAATGTAATATAATCCTGTTCTCACAATATCTCAAATTGAGAAGGTTGCATGCCTATTCCATCAACCAATATGATTGATATCTCTTTGTTTGAATTTATGGAAACATAACTTTCCTATATAACACAACGACCATGGATTTATTTAGGAGATATAATTTCCATCAATGGTCCTCAGATATTAACTTTTTTTAATGAAGATAAGGGAGAAATCCTTTCTCATGTTATTCATTAATGCAATATTACTCGTGACACACCCAACATATCCTACATGGCCACAAACATATGTCATCACATTTTTCATAAATACATCTAAATTCACGAATCATAATATTCATTAATAATAGTATTAAATTCTAAGTACCAATACACATGTCCTTAGATAGTAACATCCAATGGCACATACAAATGCAGATTTTCTAATGACGGGTCTCAGTCTCATAATATCCATACTGGACATTACCAAGGTCGTACACCATGAGAAGGTGTCTCAAAGTATTATGAGTCTCCACCCATGATAGCCTATATCGTTTATGTATCTTAAATGATATCATCCAGCAATAGAATATATATTCAAGAATAGTTTCATAGCACACATGGGTTTTCATCATAGCGGGGAACTGTTAAGACCTTTTAGTGCGACAAATACTCTTAAGAAATTATCACATACTATGTTAAGTAGAAGAAAAATCATGATGTGGTTAATTTTTTACTAATATTCAAATAAAATGAATACAAGTTTATCATAAAGTATAAATATTTTGGTTTTAGGGAACCAACTCCAACCGACTCCCACATGAACTAGAGCCAATTACAAACAACCTGTAGTATTGTAACTCTCACATGATACTCATGATTATATTGAGATAGGCCTTTATTAAAGGGGTATTCCACATTATATTTCACTACAACTAAACCCCTATGATAGAAATCCATTAAGAGGTGATAATTTTGGAGTACTTGATTTTTCTATTAGTGTGACTTTGGCTCTTTTACGACATCCACTGCTGCAGTATTATAAAAATATAATGTGAAAGGGTATTTACTACTAGGAACAACATTGATATACTATAAAAATGTTTGAATCCAAATGGCTCCCATGGATGCATCAAAAGACTAAATATACTCCTACTCTATAGTAGAATCAATGAAAACAAACTGCTTTGAACTCTTCCAGATCACAACTCCTCTGTTGAAACAGAAAACATATCCAGGTTGCAGCTTCAGATCATTCTGATATATTTGAAAACCAGAATCAACATACCCTCTGATGATATGCTCCTCGTCTCCTCCACACACAAGGAACATATCCTTAGTTATTCTCAGATAAATAATGATAGTCTTAACAGAAGTCCAATGTTGTTATCTAGGATCTTCTTGATATCCGCCTACCATGCTCAATTCATAGGAAACATCTTGTCTATTATATAACATGGAATGCATGATTGATCCTCTCACTAAAGTATATGGGATCTTACTCATTCTATATTTCTCCTATTGTGTATGGGGAAACATTTTCTTAGAAAAATGTAAACCATGTGACACTAGAACCAATCTCCTCTTGGATTGTTCCATACTAAATCTCTTTAGAATCTGATAAATATACATATTTTGGATTAGTCCATGTAGTCTCATGGATCTATCACAAATTATCTTTATCCCTAGAATATAGGCTACTTCACCTAAGTGTTTCATGTAGAAACACTTATTTAACCAGTCCTTAATATATTATAATATGGGTATCTCATTTCCAATAAGTAATTGTCATCAATATACACTACTAGTATAATGACTGCATTCCCATTAAACCTCATGTAAACACATGGATCACATTCATTCTTAATGAAACCAAATTCCTTTATGGATTCATCGAATCAAATATTCCATGAACTGGATTCTTGCTTCAATCCATAAATGGATCTATGCAACTTGAAAATTATTATGGAATCACATGGAGTCAAAAACCATCCTCATTGTGTCATATAGATATATTCATAAAGGTTCCCATTATGGAATGAAGTTTTTATATCCATCTGCCAAATCTTATAGTCAGGGTAATATGCTATAGAATGTATGATTTTGATGGATTTAAAAATGGAAATTGGGGAATATGTTTCATTATAGTCAATTCCATGACATTATTTGAAACCTTTTTCCACTAGATTTTCTTTATATGTACTTAATTTACCTTCTATGTCCTGTTTCCTTTTGAATACCCATTTGCATCCAATAGGATTTACATAAACCGGCGCACCGACCAGAACCAACACATGGTTCTGATGCATGTAATACATCTTAGAATTCATATCTTCTAACCATTTTGCAGCTTTTGAGCTCTATAGTACATCCCTATAGGAGAGAGGTTCATCAATTTCCAACAATAATGATTCACCATCCTTAATGACTAAAAAACTATATCTCTCTGGTTCACTTACATCTCTTACACTCCTACGTAGTACTTGGGTTTCACAAACTAATTCTTCCATAGTGACATGTGGAACCTGTTCTTATACCAAATCATGTCCATATCTAGAATCATCTTCATCGAAGCCAATTTACACCCACTATCCTTTTTGAGGATGTGATCCCCCTCAAGAAAGACAAAATTTATTTCTATAGTCACATTTTTTTCTGAGGGGTTGTATATGTAGTATCCCTTTTTTTCTTTAGGATACCCTATAAAGATAAACTTCATTCCCCAGGGTTCTAGTTTGTTTCCTGATAAAGCCTCAAAAAATTCCTTGAAACCTCGTACACGTGTATAGGAATAATTGGGTTTATTTCCCCTCCATATCTCGAAGGGAATTCCATTTTCATATTTATATGGTACATGGTTTAATGTGTATGTTGCAGTTTGTAATGCATATCCCCAAAAGTATAATAGAAGATCTAAATGGCTCCTTATCAACTTTACCATATCCAACAATGTATGGTTCCTCCTTTCACTAACAACATTACATTGTGGTGTATAAGGTGGAGTGAGTTGGCATGGAATCACAAACCATTGTATAAATTATATGCATTATTAGATAAGATATTGACCTCCTCGATCCGATCAAAGCTTCTTTATCTTATTACCAAGAATATTCTCTACTTCATTCTTTAATTCCACAAATTTGTCAAAGGACTCGGATTTAAAACTCACAATGTAGATATATCTGTTTCAACTCAAGTCATCACTAAAATTTATGAAGTAAGAATATCCACCACTATATTCTACAAGAAATGGTCCAAATGAATTAGGATGTACCAATACTAGAAGCTATGTGTCCTTTCACTCATTACACGAAATGGTGGTTTGCTCATTTTTCTTTGTAAACAATCATGTCATATATCAAGTGGTTTTATCTCAGAAGAGTCTAGATAGTAATCTTGATAGTTCTTTGTCAAACACTTCTCATTTACATGACAAAGATGGTGAATCCAAAGTTGGGTGTTATATGAGTCATGTGAACTTGATTCATTATCAATTTCCAACACTTGGTTTTCATAATTTAATACATACAAACCATTATTTAAATATTCCATACCATAACATATGATTTCTTTATAAAAGAGACAACTTTTACTTCCAAACATGAAAATAAACCCATCGGTATCTGAACTTGATACAGAAATTATATTTTTTGTATAAATAGTTACATTATAACAATCTTGTAAAACCAAAATCATTACTATTGGAAATGAAAAGTGTTATTCACCAATGGAAAGAGCAGCTAGCCTCACACCATTGGTAGATCGTAGATCTACCTCTCCTCAGGCAATTTTATAAAATTTACTTGGTTCATGAAATTGGATACACATTTGAAAACCACAAGCTGTATCTAATACCCAATGTGTAGATATTGAAAGATTTCAATCGATAACAAACACACCTTTGTCTTACCCTTTCTTCTTGGCGATGTTCCACTTCTAATGGCCTGGCTTGAGACATAAAGAACATACCACCTCCTTTTCCTTACCTTAACTATGGATCTTCTTCTTCTTGGTAGGATAGTGATTAGGCAATTTAGATTGTTTATAAGTATTTTCCTCTTTACCTTGTCCTTCCTCTTCTTATTCAACATAAGGACTGCAGTTTTATTATGCCCCATGTCCTTAACAACATGGGGAATTAACGTAATATGTTTCGAAAGAATATTCTCATTATTTCTCATATTATAATTCATAATAAAGATGGAGAAGATCATGGGCAGTGATGAATGTATGATATATGTATGGTACCCATCGTGGAATTTAATCCCTAAAAAGTCCAAACATTCAATGTAGCCAATAATATAGATAACATGAGGCCTATCTGGCACAAAATCTCTAAGTTAAGTGGTAAACAAAGCATCGAAGATCTCATACCTCTCTTGTATCTCATTCTCTTGGTAGTGATCTCCAAAGTTAGACATCAAAATAAAGGAATCCGTTTTTCATGTTTCTTTAAAATCTTATTGGAAATGGATGATAGCAGTAATCACTGAACATCTATAGCATTATTCAGTTGTTTCTCGTAGAGAGATAGTTCTTCATCACTTTCCTCATTTCCAGGCATAACTGGTAAAGGTTCTTCTAACACATATAATTTCCTTTCATGGCGAAGGATGATGCATAAATGGATTTTCCATTCTTGGAAATTAATTCAAGTGAGAATGTTTTCTTTCTCGAGCATAGATCATAATGATATGTTTGATGTCATTTTTTTTGTTTCTACAAATAAGATAAGCAGAGATTTAGTACTTTATCTGATAAATATAGACAAATAAATAAATATTATATTTATTAGTCTCCCACTATTTTATCGAAATCCAATATCCCTCACCATTGGCTTCAATATATCCTACTTATTGGATATACTGATGGAAAGGATCCATATTTTCCTTCTAATTACCCCAAATTTGGTTATTCAAGAAACATGAAAGGTCTTAAGTAATAATTCCAAATTCAAACTTTATTAAATCACAATTCCTTGATCCCTTGTGTGGACTCTCCAATCATGAAATCCTATAATTTTATTTCCTCAACCTTTTCTTCTCAGTTACAACAAGTATTTCTATTTTAGTCAACCCTTGAGGTGAACCAAGTCAAGTCAACCCAAAACCTCATGTTATAATTCCCCAATAATTGAATGCACCCCAACATTGTATGGTCAAGCACTTTAAATTGTTGTTTGATTCTAGCCAAAGTAATGGAAGGCAATACCAACTTAATATTTTATTGAGGTATTTTATCCTTTATGCATAAATTTCCAAATATTATCTTTATCACATTCTTGTTAATATTATGAATGATTACATAAGTGATTAACCATGTATTTAAATAATATTTACTCATAAGTATGTTTATTTTTGTTCCATATTTAATGATTTTTAATTCATTAGTTATGTGATCGTGATAATACATCCTTAATGAAATAACCATGTAATTGAGATAAATAACATAAATGGTATGATCATGTTATTATACTAATGGTTTTTTTATCTAGCAGTTGATAAACTAACCCCTGACCTATAAGAGAAACACCTTGAACCAATTAAGGATCATGTTTATAGCTTTCCACATATCCACCTTTGTATCTCCTTGGATTGTTTATGCACCAGCTTCAAACATAAACTATATCTACTAGCTTGGGAGCTCCATCCATTAAATATTAATTTTACTCACATGTAAATGAGGGGAAAAGAGGTTTTTCATAAAAGAAAACACGGGCACACAGACCCTACATAATAATGAGGAGAGAAGACATGAAAGACAATAATTTAATTTAATAATAAATTAAATGAAACCAATCACATACAAAAGGTTTGGTAGATCTCATGATCATCCACATACATCCAACATATTAATAATTTAACAAAAGTAGAATTAAATTCTTTAATTGTTCTTAATTAAGATAAATCACACTCGAATCGATTAATAATTATATTTAATTAATCATTTCTTTTATCTTAATTCTTATCTGAATTTCCTTAAGATCATTATCCATTATAATTTTAAACAAATAAAATAAATTCATTGAAAATTATCCCTATACATAAATGTACCTTGGAGGAAAAATGAAGAATACATATCCCAATCTACCCAACAAGTATTATACTTTGATACTATTTTACTCTTGTGACATATTTAATAAATGAATTATCATGTAATTTCAAGAAGTGTACTTCCCATATTATTACATGAATTACATGATTTTTCAGTTGCGTGTTATTCTTCAATGTATGTAGAGTAAAAACTTGTAATACAACTCCTATATGATATGCAGATCATGAACATTACACATATATTAATTATAAATTTAAATATTTATGTATATTAAAACCTATCACATGGAATTTCCTATCTTTATGACCACATGAAAGTAACCATCTCAAGGTTTACATAGTAAAATAAATTAATTTTAAATCTGTGTATCTTGATATAAGTACACGATGTGTAGATCCAATTTACATGGCGTGTACACCTCTCAACGTATATCTGAGAGATGAACCTAGGGAATCAACATGTAGTATGTTCCTTGGAAACTTTTGTGTACACGATGTATCCAATGGGCCACACACCTTGTTGAATCTATGTTACATTGTTAACTATCAGGTAGGCCATGTATTGAATACAAGTCCCATTTTTATGTAAAAGGACCACATGTTGTTTCCAATGGGACACACAGGGTATAGCCTGGCTGACCATTCGACAGTCTATCCCTATCAAAATGCATTGTAAGAATTAACTGCACCACATGTAATTAATTCACATGGGTTGTATAATTACTTAATTAACTCCTAGTGCATTGAAAAAAAAACTACATGACATTTTACTTCGGTTACAAAGCATGTAGTATTGTGATATCTGAGCAGAATCATAGGCTCCTCTGAATAAGTTCCTTGATATTATTTTAATCAATAAATTATTTATCTTGATTTTATATATGATAAATTAGAAGAAACAAATGTTACAATTCAGATTAAAAGAAAAATTCAGATTGAATTGAAAAAACTAAATTATAAATGTGTATATAACCAATGATATTAAATAATTATAAACAATTATATTCCCATTATTTTACCACCTATAGGTTCTAGGAGAAGTAAAAGCATGTGATTGGTGATGATGAACTTTAATTTCTTCTCCTAATCAATGATCAATCCAAGATCAATAGGATGATACACTATGTGATCCACATAATTGATTCAAAGAAATAAAAAAAGAAGAATTGTGCCAGAACTGAGATAGAAGGATAAAAAAAATTGGTTACAATTAATTTAATTAGATAAATAATTAACTATAAAGAATAATTTATTCATTGATGTGTATGATGACAAATCTATGGCACACCGTCATTGCATTGTAGAAACCTAGCGTAGATTTCCTTTAGAGGTGATCCAAACCTATTCTAGGAATCTCCAAATGTCACTAATGTAGTATATGGATTCTAGCATGGAAAATACTTGCACTTGTGTCATCCACCTTGATCGTCTCAAGAATCGCTTCTAAAGCATTCTCCTCGATCCAATGGATGGGGATTTCTCACTATTTTTGGGAGCGTTCTTTGGATAAGGGAGCTCTCTAGGGGTGATAGGAATCTACTTGAATCATTGTGGACAACCGAATCAACTAATGAGAAAATAATATAATTGGGTATTTATATTTTTAGGGATAATATAGAATAATTTCACTGGTTCCCTTATTATTATTTAATCCCAGCAAAGCCCCATTTCAAATAATAATAGTAATATTATCATTTCTTGACATTTTCTTATCTTGTGAATTATAATTAAATATTATTCAATTAAATAATATTAAATGTTATAATTTCTCACTAGACCATTAATCTCAGTCCACCATTCCTCCACTATATTTATCAGGCCTTGAATAATGTCTATTTTTTTATTAAATAAATATCACTAAATTATTCTTTGATAAATAAATAAATGTTATATTTACTAAATAATAAATAAAAATTTATATGATATCAAGAATACATGGATAATTGTTAAACCATACATAGGAATAATATTTATTTAACCTATTAAATAATAAATAATAATATATTATTTAACTAATATTCTAGATACAATTAGTGTGTGACCCTCTAGGCCTATTTCTTTGTGGTATTAGGAGAATAATCCTAAATCAAATATAAGCATCTAGAAACACGCCAAGGAACCCATATAGAAAGAAGTTAATGTTGAAACGGTATGTCACCTCATAAGAAATCCTACCATGAAATATAATCCCTTTTCTATAATATCATAAATCAAGTAGGTTTTATGCTAGTGCCATCGAAAAATATTCTTGATATCTCATTCTTTAAATTTACAGAAATAAAACATTCCAATAGAACGCCCTAACCAAGGATTTATCTAGGCTATATAATTTTAATCAAATGCCCCGAGATATTATCTTCAGTTAATGAACAGAAAAGATAAATCCTTTCTTTCATTGTTCATTAATGTAATATTACTTGTGATGCACTCAAAAAATCCTACTTCACCGTGAAAAACTATTGTCATAGTTTTCATAAATTCATATAAGTGAATGACTCATAATACTCATTAATAATAATATTAATGTACAAGGGAAAATACATACATCTATACATAAGAACATCCCATGACATATAGAAATGTGGATTTCCTACTGGCGAGTCTCATTCTCATAATATCCATGTAGGGAATTATTAAGGGTGTACACCATTAGAAGGTGCCTCAAAGTCATATGAGTCTCCACCCATGATATACTATATCTTTTTTGTCCCTAAAATGATATCGTCTGGCTGTAGAACATAAATTTAGGAATAGTGTCGTAACCCTTCCGATTTCTCATCATAGTGGGGAATTACTATGATCTTTTATCATGAATACTAATCTTAGAACATTATCACATACTATGTTACATAGAAGAAAAATCACGATGTGATAAGAATATTATTAATATTAAAAAAACCATCAATACAAGTTTATCATAAAGTACAAAGAAGTTGGTTCTCGGGCACCAACTCTAATAGGAAGGTCATCCCTCATTTAATGGTGAAGGGTAGAAGCAAATTTTTTATTTTTTCTCTGGTTTCTATAGAATAATCTTCTATATGTATCTCCTCATTAAAATCCAATAAAATATAAAATATTATGCAATATTTCTGGTCATTATTTTTTTGTATTATGTTCATGTTTATTTTTTTTAATTTTTATGGTTTCATTTAAATATTAATTTTTTATATGAAATATTAATGTTCAATAATTTTGATCATATATATATGAGATTCTGACCCACAATCATGTAGAAATGTCATAATGGGTTCTCTGATAAGAACCTATTATTGATAGATTAAATTTACAAGGTGAAACCATTCCCAATGATGATTCTATAATTACTAGCCACTAGTTTTTAGAATGTGTGCATTGATAACTCCTTTGGAGTCATATCATGGGTTTTTACTAGTACTCTATTTGGGGAAGCATGGGATGTTTCCTTAAAAATGAAATCAAAGACTAGTTTTGATTTATAGTAATAGGGAATGTAATGATAGGCGATACATAAAAACTTTATGAATTGTGGATTATGTTATGATAGAGTTATGGAAAAAATACTCATAGTGATCCTAAAATATCCATGGGATGTCATGAAAAATATACATAACATGTTTTTTATCAGGTTTTATTTTTTTGGATTTTTGTATTTGATAATTTAATTTTTTTTGAATTTTATTAGGAACATTATATAGGTTCATTTCATGAAAAACATAAAGCAAAAAATGTGTACCTTATTAGAAGATACATATAGTTTAAATCCACCATTATAGGGAAATATTTACAAAAATATTTTTCCAAAATATGTAGCTAATTACATATATCTAGTGGCACTAACAAGGTATTATCGTAGTTTGGATTACCATCCAACCTAATCACGATGAGTGGATATTTTTTTAGTTACATTTTTTCACCCATCGAAATTAATTTTTTTCATGTTTTTCTGATGTAGGTATATGATTATATGTATTGATATTTACGTATTTGAATGTTGTTTGTTTGTAATTTTTTTGGTAGAAACATATACCCTCAAATATCCCCTTGTGAATGATCGAGAGGGATCCATTTATTTTTTAGATAAACCACAAATGGAAATGATTTTGGTTGATAAAACAGTGAAAACCATTAGAGAAATTGAAAATGGCATAGGATATTAAACTATTGTTGAATTTTTTTGGCCTATGTTTGATTCTAGAAAATAACTAGGGTTATGAATTTTAATATTATCAGGCTTTATCCTTTTAGGATTCAATAATCCTCATGATAAAAAGGATTAGCTGGATTTTATTATGTACAATGTTTAAAATCATAAAGACATTAGAGTCAATTATAGTTATAAGTGAAGCATTCATTATTGAAAAAAAACTACAAGTAATGGGAGAAAATTTTTATTCCATATTTCATAAGAACCTATGGTGCAAGGATGTCAATGTCATGTTCATATAGAAGTTTTATCCAACCATGATGACCATGTAAGAGTAAATAGAATTTGACTTCATCTTTCTGGGGAGATATATTGTAATGATTTAGGAAAATTGGGTTTTCATACCCATTAATTTTGTTATGTGTATGGTTTTAAATGATGGGTTGAAAACCCATCAATTTTTATGGGCCAATGAACTTTCACTCAATCATTGGTCATCCTATTAGAGCCTCCAACATACTCAAATATGATTTACTAACCCTAGATGGTAGATTTAAATATAACATTAATTTTAGTGTTGTTTGGGTATCCTTACATGAATATTGGGATTTATGGTTCTTTCTTAAACAAAGATGAATTATTATGACTAACCTTGAAGGGTACATAAGAGGATCTTTAAGAAAATATCATAGTTGGTATCATGAATATCCATATGGTTTGGACCTCTAATATATCATCAATATAGAAATTCTGGGCATATGAGACCATATTATTATAAACCACCCTTTAAATTTCATGCTTTTAGATATTTTGTCCTTATCTTAAGGTTCTGTAGATCAAATACCTCTTCTTGATTTATTGTAGTCTCATTGACTCCAAATGGATACAAAAAACATTTTAACGTATTTATGGAAGTGATACCTATATCTAAATGGTATATATTTTTTGTTGGTTCATTAAATTGGAAGTCTTAGATGAGGGATATCATTCAGAAGTGTATTATGACTCATGCCTATTTCAATGAAATGATTTTTTAGGTAGAAAAAAATTCTTGTAGAATCTTATGTTGGATTGATGAATGTTTTAGATTGCAATAATTATTCATCATAAATAGATATAAGATTATTACATTAAATTGACTCTCATTAATTCATATCTAGAAGTGTCTTAAATATTTTTTTGAATCATCCATCAAATATTTTCCTTTTAATTCGAGATATATCGATAACTATTGGGAATATAAAAGAGTTTATCTCCAAACTCAATACATTTATTATATCTATATAAGAGGTGTAAATATCATGGTACTTATTTATTCATGATATATACCTCATTTATTTTTATGTTCTTTGTATAGGGTAATTTCATTTAAACATTATATCTATTGATATCATCGTAGGATGACATTCACTACCACATATAGTAGTTCAAAAATATAATAAGGATAATTAGGACTATTATTTGGTAAAATGGGAATTAACTTTCATGAGTACGTAAGAATGATAATTTGGGAATCAAATCTTATGTTATAACAAAATGAAGGGACACGTAGAGGTAAACTTCGTCCTATCATTAGGTAATTTGTCAAAGTACTCCTAGATAACTTATTAGAGGTACACAATGAGTGGAATGATATGTTTTATTTTAATTTTTTGTTTGAAGAAAAACCAAGTCCATAATCATTGAATGTTTTTTTATTGATAAATTTATTTAATGGTTTAATTCGATTATTTGAATTCAGTATAATTCATTTATCGAAATGTGTCATAATGGGACACTTTGGTAAACTTTTTTATTATAGGATATGAAAATATCCACATATGGAATGAAAATAGGATGATGAAAATTTTGATTATCAAGAATAAAAAACCCAATAAAAACATTGATTAACACATTGATAAAATGAATTGTGGGATGTAATTCTCAATGATACGTTATCATTCAGTGTATAACAATCTGAGGGAAAATGATTCTAAATTTTTGGATATTAATTTTTTAAAAACATTGGGTATTTATTAATACCTTGTATTTAACTTTTGATTAACCATTGGTATTATGGAATTCATGGAAATTATAATCTACATATTCCATTTTGACCTTGAATCCTTTATCTTAGTATTCATGGATGATATCTTGGCCTATTTAAAAAATGAAAAGGATTAAGGGAACCACTTGAGGATTATTTTGGGTACTATACGTGATCATTGATTTTAAAAAAATATTATGAATATACTACTTATATATCATGGAAGTCATGTTCATTCAAAATATGGTGTTGTATTAGTGAATTTTAATTGATATATAAATTTTTATGGTTTATATTTCATGGGTTGATCAAAATAATATCATTTAGAAATATAGATTTTTGGTTATAGATAGTTATTAATAAAATATTTTAAATTAAATATCTTGGATTTCTTTGATATTTACTTATCTAAAATTGAATGGGTTTAAATTTCTATAGATCCTATAGTATTATGTTTTTATTTATGAGTTAAATAAATATTTAGCATTATCTTTAATATTATTTCTACCTAGGTTGGTAGATGTTTGTGAATTTTGTTATGATGTATCCATTATGGGAGTATATCGTATGGTCATTTAGGGATATATTAATGTGATTTATACTTATTTTAAATGTTGGAAAAATGAAATAATGTACAAAAACCAAAACGTTGTTCTTGTGGAGGTTTTTTAGGATCATATATGTTGTATAAAATTCCTTTTTTATGATATATTAACATTACATTCTGATTAAAAAATGATGAACAATATTTTCTATTTAAAGGAATTGAATAATCAAAAAATATAATCCGGGGTATTATTTTAGACCATGGAAATTGTTCACTTTTATAGGTCAGGAAGAGTGAATTTGGTTTTAGATTTACATAGAAGCAAATTACATCAAAAATATTTAATGAATCTTGCGACTAATGAAATATGATGATCATATTTACTGAAATGAATTTGTAGGTGATGGAATTGATTGAGAGTGTTTTTATTACTAATGTTATGCTGACACCTTATCTTTTTTAGGGTTTTCATGTTGTCTATCAATTTTATAAGTGTATACATATCAGGAGGAATAAATTTAGTGGGGAAATCACCAGAGTCGTATCAATATTTTGAAGGAATTCACTTTTTTCGAGACTATTGTGTGATTCCTTTATCCAAGAATAAGGATGAGGTGGAGTATTGACATGATTCATAGTTATTTGCTTTCCTGGAATTGTCAAATATATATTATTTCATAATAACCATATAATTTTTTCTTGGTATGAGATTTTATATATGGAATTTCATATCACAATATTATTAGTTTCAGTTATAAAATCTAGATCTTTAGAATCCCTTTGGTGTCCTTAATCATCTTTTTAATAGCACTATAATATAGGATGAAGTATTCATGGGATCAATCAATATATTACCCCATATATTTGGAGGAAATAATTATATATGGGTTATGATTGATTGATTTAATATGTTTTAAAATTTTATTTTATCAAGGATAACAATTATATAGAGGATATAAGGATTTTGTATGTTTTGGTGACTATAAATAGATGATATGTTTCACCTATTATTATTTATTTGAGATAATATTGATTCATATTTTGATTATTTAAATTACTTAAAGTGGTAATTATATCCCAATTGAAGATTATCATGACATGTCATATATAAATGTATCTCTATATGGAAAATGAAATCTTGTTTGAGAATGACAATAATTCCCTATACTTAGGGCTTGAATTTTTGATAATCTTAGGATACCCATTTATATTAGTTGAGTTTTAATATAAAAATAAATATAATTATTTGATCAGAGTAGATAATTTATTACCATTAATAGTCAACCATTAAAATCACCCCTCTATTATATTAAGGTGGATATCTATAATATTCTGTGAATGAGAACCATTATAGATAATATGAGTATTATTTGGATCATCTGATAGTGACTAGTGATTAGATAGTGAAACTTTTATTTTAAGTTGATTGTCATAATTATTCCTAGATATTATTAGTTAGTGACTAAAAGTTTTTAATGGTATTAATATTTATAGTTTAGATATTATTTTTTAAATAAATTAAACTATTCCAAATGTATATGAAACCCTTTAAAATCATTAACATTGTTGGTAAGTCTCCATAACACTTAGTGTCACAACATCAATTTATATTAATTCATAATTTCATCCATTTATCTCAATTAATTATATATCATACTGTTCCCACCCATATGAAGATTATGGATGATATGGAGTTATAGATGGATGTTTTAATGATAAGGAAACTTGATAACATTATTGAATCATGTGATAATTTTATTTCATGAAAATATATTCCATTTGATCTAGTAATATGGAAATGCATGACTAACTTTTATAATAAAATGGATTTTCATAATATTATTTTGGAGTTATGTTACTATGAACCTATATTTATGTTTTTGGAATGTTCAAAATGATTACATTCAGTTGATGGTGTAATAAAAGGGATCTACTTGTTTATAATTTAAACCTTTTCAATTTATTATGTTAGGAATACTGTTGGGATATTGGATGTCATGTGTACCAATGTTTGTATGTGAAGAGTCAAAGTTCTGTATGGAGTCACTGAGATTCAATATTTTTTTCAACACTATGTTGGAAGAGTTTCAATCATGTATGGACTATTCTAGTTTACCACTAACAATATTTTTTCGAATGGGGATGAATGTGCTTCTACGTAAGCTAGACCGTTGGATAACATTCTTGTACCTTAGAGATATTGTGTTCATGAGAAGGGATATATAAATATTCATCATTATTTTCTTAATTATCTATGAGGAATATCGATTAATATCTATTTTCAATTGAATAAATCCTTTTCATATAAGATGTATAGAGTTTTAAGCATTTCAGGATGGATCTCTATGGAATTCTTTGGATATTTTTCAAAAAAAGATTATTTTCTAAATAATATTCAACTAATTCACATTAAATGTATTATATTATATTATGGAATAAATAAAATAAAATTTCCAGAGAAAATTATTGAAAATTGACTGCAAGGAATTTATTCAGCATATAGTGACTTATATCCCATTTCTTTAAGTTGATGATACTATTTTCAGAATAAGAAGCTCCATTATGTAGATGACACAGAAGAATGTTTCTTGATGGAAGATAGGTTAGATGGGGAGTATCATGTAATGGTATTTCTAGATCAAACATAGTGAGATATTTCTAGAGGATGTCCTTATTCTAATTTCTTAAGACATATTTCAATATAGAATGATTAGATAGTTATGATGATAGTAGACAGTTTTTTACTATCATGATTAAGGAAATATTAATGGTGTGGACTGTATGAAGGGGATTTCTATCATGATTACAGTTAAATATCATTATCATTACTCGATTTTATTATATATATAAAATAGACATTGTGTATTTTCATTTTGATTTCATTATATGTTGATATGTTGTAAGATATTTACACCTCAAATGTACACTATAAACTTATTTTTCATTAATAAATTTTGGATTGTATTATATGGAAATATAACTTATATAATAGATGGTTATGAAAATAAAAATATTTCATTCATATTAGCATTGATCATGAATTAATGTAAACTATAAATACATTATTCACATAATGCACTAAGATAACCACCTGTCCATAATTTAGATGGATTTCATTAACCACCCATTTTAATTTTAGTCATTAAGTAAAACATGTGTATTGTTTTGGGAATTCCCCTTACCACCTATGTAAAATTATGGGATTTATCTTACCACCCATTTATTATTTTTGGGTTGATATCACTACACATGTACCCTTTTGGGATTGGCCCCACCGTATATATACTATTTTAGTCACGGGATCACAAAAAATGTACCATTTTTTAGGTCATGTGATATAAAACATTACCCAAATCGTTGGAGCATTATATTAGATGCATCCACCACATTATGATAATCCATAAATACGAAAAAATTCATAATCTCATCATATCCTAATTTTCAATTGAGAATGAAATATCTTCCTTTAGGATATCCAAAAAACAAGGTCATAATATATCTATAGGAATAAGGTGGATGTTATCCATTATTTATATCCACTGTGAAAAATATGTTACATTTAAGGACGTTTTTTTACTTTTCAAATACTTTTACAAGAATATTTTAAAATTCCATTTAAAAATATGAAGAAATATCTACAAAAATAAATAATCACTACATTAAAATATCTTTTTAAATAATGAGAATATAAATTACTTTTGAAAAATCCAAAAACATTAAGATTAATATTTATTATGAATAAAATATATAAAGTTCAGAAAATATTTTCAACCAAAAATTGTTGAAAATTATGATTATTTTCAAACAATTATTAAGAGTCTACAAATAATTAGAAAATGAATCATGTAGAAAACATTAAGAATATCCCATTAAAATATTTATTATTCATGTCATAAAATTAGAGAGTAATATTGATTAATCATGTAGTATTGATAAGGATATATTTAAAAAAATATATTGAATATAGAGATAAAGGTGAATAATTTCAGACCCAGAAGAAGCGATATGGCATGCTTCACTTTCAAACGTCTTTTCAATAAAATTGTCAATGAAAGAGAAATTAAATGGTATAATGATATTTAAAGTCCATAAATAACCAATATCATTGATAATATATGGGTTATATTTGAAAATGGACAAAAATTATCTCTATATTGAAGTTTAGACATATAAAATATTGATCTAAATGTTAGATTTGAAAACAAACACTTGTGCCTTATCTAACTATTGAATAAAAATCCATTTAAATAGAGAACCTGATATGGAATTTAAAATCCATTAACTTAAATGAAAAATATTGTATAATATATTCATTGGTTAATATGTACAAAACATTAATGAATAAGGTTGTTAATTTAGAAAATTTTTCAATGAGATAAAATTGATTGAAGAAAAACCCTACCATTACTCCTAACATCCAAAAAAGTAATTTAACCTCATATATAATAAAAATAAAATCCACAATCACTTATTTAATAAAATTAATAATATCAATTACCTATTTTAATATTTATTTATTTCTATTAACTAAATAATAATTAGTTTTTTATTTATTTTTGATCAGTGGATGCTAATAAATTTAATTTTTTTAAATATTTAAAAATAGTGATGATAATCATAAATTATTTTTAAAAATATCATCATTACTAGAATATTCATGGTAGTGGAATAATTTTACTTATATTTTTTATTTCTCCCATGTCTCTTTTGACGGTATTTATGTATATGGGTTGTGAGAACAAAATCCTTAACTAGCATGATTCATTTAATTAATCTATAATATAATGATAATTTATAATTTTCACTATTTTTCCCATTATTACTGAATAATAATAATGAAATTAGTATCTCGTTAAAAAAATATTTCACCTATATTGGTTTCAGGAAACATATTCATGATGTAAATGATAATTTTGTTCGATAATTGTACATATAGTTGGTTGAATTGACCCAATACAGTATACATTGTACAAATTAATGAGTAAAAGTATAGAGTTATATGATAGAAATACCATTATATATGAAGCATAAGTATGTTAATATAATTTCATTTTTGTGGAAATTATATTTAAAATGAGTTTATATGGGAATCTAACTAAAATAATAGTGTATAATGAGATAATAAATTTGATTTATTCTCTCATTTTTTATTAAGGTTCCATAAGAATAAAAGATATAGTATTTCACCTGAGGAAGAGAGGATACTGAAAATAAAGGGAGACTTATGATAGGATAAATACAAAGGGATTCATTGTGTAACTAAAGTTTTTTAGTTGTTAATTATGGGTATAGGAGGGTCCTTTTATAGATATGTTTTGAGTGGATTTTCTATAACAATTCATTCTTTAATGTATACAGTTCAAATTTTAAAAAATATATGGGTAAAAAGTGGGTATAATGGGGGTTATATAATTTTTTTCAATGAAGAAATTATCCACACATTTTGAGATATATTTTTAGCATATTTTATGTCATGAAGACATATCTTAACTATTGAATATATCATTGTACCTTTATTGGAGAAACTTAATTTTTACCATAATACCATATTTTTATGACAAAAATTAAAGTAACCTTCTTTTATAATTTTAAAATGGTTATGAAAAATTTATAATATCTTTACTATAATTTTATTACTATATATAATTTTTTTAGATTTTACATGAATAATATATATATATATATATATAATTTTAATTATAGAAAAATTATTTTTAAAAAATTATGTGGTTTTAATCCTATTTTATATAAATTACTAATTAAATGAGTTTTAATCAGTCTGTATACATGTTTATGATTTTTATTTTAAATATTATTTAAAATATATTAATTCAATTTATTATGTTGGAAAATATATAACAATTTAAAAAATTCATTTTAAAAAAACCACCTTCAATCATTATATGTTCTAAATCAAATCTCCTTAAAATTAATTACAAATATTCTAACCATTAAATATTTACAATCCTTTAGAATCATTATTTTAATATACTAAATTCATCAAAACATTCATAAGGTGAAATAATAATAATAATAATAATATATGATATATGAAAATATTTTTTATAGTACAATATTATCATAAATTTTATTTAGTTTCAATATTTATCAATAATTATTTATATTATTTTATATATTTTTTCTAATAATTACACATATTTAATATACCTATTTGGTACATGCATACCTAAGGCCTATATATTTGTTGAGAATATTTCCAATTTCCCATTTTCTAATAACCATATTTCCAATGATTATATATCCAAAACCATATATATAATCTTAAGATTTCATACATATATATATCCTTAAAAAATATAATAATTCATCTGATTTAGATCTATATTATCATGTTGATTATATTTAAAATATTTTTCCATCATACTATTTTTGTAATATGGTTGTTGAAATTCAAGGAGAAGCATAAGGGTAAACATATTACGTTCATGGTATTTTAATTTACTTGTTGATTTATTCATGTTTTACCTTTATTAATGATATTTTATTTTTTCATAATGTATTAATGTTTATAATTCATTGTAATATTTTTTCTTAATAAAATGAATCATGGTTCATTCTAGTTTAGCGTTTCTAGTGAAAAAAATGGTTTATGCCCCATTTAAATAAATAGAAATTTGTAAAAACAATATCAGAGTGTTATATTATACCCCCAAATATAACTTTTATACGTTTAATTTTAATTATCTAACTTTGAAAATGAAACATGGGTTTCTTGAAAAGAGATGGAATGTCCAAAAAATGTTTTCCCTTCTAATCAATTATGGAAAATACCCCTCTTTATTTAGAATTTATATCCATATATTGGTTTTTATTCCCATCATATGTTCATTGTAATCCTTGCATCGATTAGTATTTAAAGATGTACTTTGGATATTAAATGTTATTTTTTTATTCTTAATATTTATTATATATATATATATATACCAAGATATGGAAAAATATTTCCTAAAAAAGAAAAAAATGACCACATAGGCACTAATAATATTTACATAAATTACATTCCAACCAACATAAACTAGATAATAATAATTAACATGGGATATATTCATTATTCTACTAGTATATTTCAATAATAATTCAATATCTAACCATTAGTGTTTCCATTGGATACTCTAAGAATACATCATAGATAATAATTAAAACATAGCTATAGGACTAGATAAGCTAATTTTATTTCTTGATTAGATGACAACTTTAATGTAAATACCTTTATTTTCATGTCCCACTGTAACTTTGTTATATTTTTTAAAATTAATTTTTCAATTAAATTTAATGATTTAGACATCTTTCACTACAAACAACACTAAAATAAAAATAAACATGTCATAATATTGAAATATTATTATTTAATATGATAGTCAACTCATAGCCAATGGAAAGGTGGGTTTGAAAAGGATTATATTCATTATGAAAATATATGTATTATAACTATATATATAATGAATTATTTAGTGAACAACAAATTTTAAATAAAAATAAAAACATATTAAAAATATTAGGATATATTTAATGAAAAACTATTTCTATTTACATAAACAAATTTTACATTAATGAATTAAATAAACCACCAACTGTGAATGATTTATAAGAAATCTATATATTATACATTCAATAAAAGGTTTAAATTTTATCTTATGTTTTTTCTACACAAGAGATAAGAATAAACCATATTCTACATTTAAAAATATTTAAAAAAAATATTTTTATCACTTTTGGCACACTTATATTAAAATATATATTTTAATTTTTTTTGAAAATTTATTTAAAAAATTAAAATTAAAATTTGAAATCATAATAACAAAAATATTTGTGGGTAAATTTGTCTGATTTTTCTTAAATGGTTTTTTTGATTAATAGTTTAAAATACAAAATTTAAATTGAGAACTAAATTTTTATTTAATTTATTTATATATACAAATTTAATTTTAAATTGAATTTAAAAATAAATTATTCTTATAATAAATTCATTATTACAATTTATGTATTTTGATTAAATTTTTATAATGAATTTTTATATAAAAACATTGTATACTTTTGAACATTTTCTTTTTAAAGGCTACCTGTCTCATCGGGTGTGCGTGATTAAACATAAATTAAAATTTCACCCTTCTATGAATGGAATTTGGAAAAATGGAATGTATAATTCAAATTATAATAATTTATATAATCTAATAATTCCAACTTAATTTTTTAACCAAATGAATTGTCAATATATAAAAAATTTATTATCACGGACAAGATAAAAATGATTTAACAAGGGTTAAGCTAAAATTATAAGGGTTAAAATTACATATACACATTTAATAAATATATTTTCCTTTAATATTTCATACTTAAAAATTAAAAGGTATTAATTTTAACCATTTTTGAACCTTGTTATGCATTAAAAATATTGGATCAATTAGTTATTTTGAAGAATACCAAGTGTATACTGTCCCCACATATAAAATGTCATCCCCACTCCTCTCCTCTTCAAAACATCTAACTATATTGGTTCTACAGATAACTGAACAAATAATTATCCAACTTCCATACCTTCATCCTGATGGCCTAATTTTGGTAATAAATTAATCCTATGAATTATTTTAGTGAAAAACTATGGAGGATACCTAAATAAGGTCTAACATTCATCAACAAGAGTTTTTTATTATATATTACTCCACCAAAATCAATTATTATTATAACATGATTATATAAAAACCACAGTTTATTCCATGAACTGATATGCTATTAATTTAAAATAATTTCCTAAAACCATCTCCACTTCCATCAAATGGGTTATAAGATCATCGTTCATGTGTACGATAGACAACCACCTTGCAAACCGATTTTATTCGTTTTTTCATTACCACCTATTATGGTTGAACATAATGATGAATTTATTGTTTATATGTTATATTTTATATATTATTAGTTTTATTGAATTAATATATAATAAATAAATTCATTATCCCAATATTTCTATAATATGATAACATCGACCATAGGTACGACGAACCGCCACCTTGGAAATCAATGAAATTAATTCACGCCTTACATAGAATGTATTAAATATGGGGTTGAGTAACAATATGTGATAAATATTACATAAAAAATATTTTTGATTGTTAATATATATAAATTTACTTACTTTGCTGTTACATCCCAAGTAAACAAAGAACAATACATTTTCATATTTATTAATATTTGTGAATTAAATATTAAGTTTACTTTATAGGGGATTGTTTGTTCGATGTCGTACCTGATATGCAACAACGTGTTTCTTTGAAATCTAACGTTGCACACAACGTTGTGTCAAACTGAAAAATAATAATATAATATAATATTAAATGTTAGTTACGCCTAGACGTTGTATTAGAGGGAATGAGTATAACTAACTATATTATGATTAAATATGTTTCTTAAATGTTTTTACATTTATCCAAAAGGTTAGAGGCTTAAAATGTGAATGAATTTAATTTTAAGCATAAATACTCTAATATTATTTAAAAGGTCGATTTACCTCCTTTTGATGGAGAACCATATGTAAATCTAGTTTTAGTCACTTTTATATTTTCTATTTGAAAAAATAATATTCTTATTTAGATTCGGGACATCAAAATTTACTTTGGGTAAATTTTTGGTATTTTTCTGATAAAATTCATTTTTTAATTAATAGTGAAAATACTGTATTTTAGTTCAAAACTTCCAATTAATCTAATTTATTTATATAGTTTAATTATCCTTTTAATTTGTTTTAAAGTGTAATTAGATCATATTTTTACCATTTAATCAAATTCTGGTCATTGGAAGTAATTTTAATTTGAAATTGAACATAAACAAGTGTCAATATTTTGATAGTTATTATTTCTTAAAAAACAGACTTTTTTATTTTGACAATGGGAATTAATTTTAAATTAATTAATGAAACTTATATGTTTTGAATTTTGTAAAATAGACATCATTTTTGAATTCTGAATATCAAATATATCGTTGGCTTATTTTTTATTTATTTCTATAAAAAACTTCAATTTTTATGAATAGTGAAAACACAGAGTAGTAGTTAAAAAAATGAATTTTTCATTTAAATGAAAATTTATGGCTTCAGTGAATTAAATTCTGAAAATACGACATACATGGTGGTTATTAGTAAGTAAAATTTGGTAAAATAAGATGAAAATAATTTTTTGTAAATAGTAACTTTTGACTTTTATTTACCGTTATTAAGGGAAAATAGGGTAGTTCAAGGTAAAAATAATATTATAATAATATTAAATTACCCTAAAATTTGTTCTAATCATATTGTTTGATATATTTCCAACCATGGGTATCGTTGGGTCTATTTTGGGACCCCATCGAGCCACTTAAAAGTGATAATGACACTTTATATTAATTAATTTAAAGTAATGATCAAAATGACATAAACATATATATTTTAGTAAATCAATTCTTACATGGGGTTATATAAGTTATATCTTCAAATATAAATATTCATTTGAAATATAAAAATATTTCCTACATCATGGTAGGTTTTTATAATTTTTTGAAATTAAATAAATAAAATTATTTGTGACACAATACTGATGCAGTGTTTACCTCAATAATGAATGATTTAAATAAATATAATTATAAAGATTAAAACAATATCAAAAAACTATCCAATTATTATTGGATGATTTTTTTGAAAAATATTCATCTTATATTCAAATTTAATATGTTTTGGACCTTTTGAAACCAAAAATAATTATATAATAAAATAATATTTTCAAACTTTCCTAAAGAGCCCCTCCTCCCCTTATAAAAATCTGTCACCTATTACCCATTACTCACACATATAAAGACCCTTGGTTAACCCAAACTCTTCTCAAATAATCTCTCAATATCCCTCTCTTCCACTTAGAAGCATTACCTTAGGAAGAATGCACTTCAAGATATCCTTTTGGTTCAAACCAAAGGGAGTTTCCCTATATAAAGGTAACATCTTCTCTTACATTATTTTCTTTTATTTTACTTCTCCAACCCCCTAAAATCTTTTTATTTATTTATTTTATAACAAAAAAGTATACTCAATATTTTAGGATGTTTATATGATAAGTATTTTAACTACTCTTACACACACCTCTATCAAATCGGTAATGAACATACTGTTTCTGTGGACAGCGAACTACTAACTCACGAAACGATGATTGTTCAATCTTCACCTACCAACTCTTATAGTGGCCATTAAGATGGAACTATATTTATATGTGATATATTTTATATTTATATTGTCTCTATACTTATTTGTTTTTCATTTATATCATACCTTTATGGTTTCCATAATGGGTAAATTCGATAATTTCATTTGAAGAAGTGCGGACTACCGCCCCCTCAATGTGATATGACTCGTTCATGCCATACATTGAATGTCTAAAATATGGAGTTAATTAAATTACATAACATAGATATTATAATTTAATTATAATATAACAATTTATTATTAAGTTTTCATTCCTTTAAATATAAAATTGAAATGAAAGTAGCATTCATTCTTACATACGACTTACCATCTCCATGAACAGTGCATTTCATTTCTTAACTCCAAATGATATGGAATATTATAAATAAATATACACCGAATATATATGATATATATGATATCCAAATCATGAATATCATTTTTCAGATAATGGACTTTTGACCACATGTATAATTTGTAATTATAACAAGTTCATTTTTGACAAAAGTTCGGAACATCGACAAAATGTCCGATTTGAACTCAAATAATTAACTAATTGTTATAGTAAGGTAATAAGTGATATAAAAGGAATAAAAAACTATTAAAATGTTATTAAGTATAAATTAACTTATGTTTATTATTCAGGAAGAAGATGGAACACACAACTCAAGTCGGACAAAGTGATAAGGGGTTTCTTATCTAACGTTTAATTTCGTGAGATTTCCATTGTTCACCACTTATTTATTGCATGTAGTGTATTGTGTACTTAAACATGATATATGATATCATTATTAAATTTATATTCATGGTATTATATTATTCATCTTGTGGTTATTAACTTTTGGTCTTACGACTCGATTGATTACAATGGGGTAAGGGGTTTTCATCTCACTTTTTATTCTCATGAGATTCATGCTATATTTTCCACTATTTCCTTTTTTGTGGTGTATGTACTGCCCAGGATTGAATTAATTGTGTAATATAATTTAATTTAGTGGTATTTACATCTTCATTATATGATCCTTCTTTTATGGGGTGTATGTTTTGTAAGTTAGAAAATCGGTGAGGGAATCTTTCACCCTGTTTTTAAAAGACTTCATCTATGTTATGTCTTTTAATTACCACTTTCTTATATCAGGATATGTTATTATATATCCTTATTTCTATAAATTTTGTGTCCAAGTGATTATAAATCCTTTTCTCTCTCATCAACACATTTTATTAATTTTTAAGTGACGTCGTTAGACTATCGAATTTCGGTAAGAAAACTTCTTAACCCAATTTCAATTATTTGGGTTAAACTTCTACTTCCTTATTATGTCATTATATGAACATGTGTGAATGAAGTATGATTGTTTTAAACTTAATATACACTTATATTTGGTGTATTCATATTTGTAACCCATAATTATGTCATTGATTTATCCTTAATATATGGATACGATCTTTGTAAGGGACTTCGTATCAATATCCATTCATTGAGACATATTTTTCTTTATACACGACTTTCCTTAATACAGTGTGTTAACACATTTGAATTTTCATTTCATTCAGAGGTAATATTTTTCTATATGTCATTTTACTAAATGACAAAAAATAATGTTTCTTTTAACGTAATCATTAACAATGACCTTTTCCACCGCAAAAAGTTTTATTTGATCTACAGATTCCTTAACAAGTCGTAATGATTTTAAAAAGGAAAATAAATACCGTATACTATTTTACGTATTTTGGTATTGAAAATGGTTTTGATAATGGATTTGTTATGTCAATATATTTAAATGATATATTGTGATTGAAATGTGGAAATATTATATTTCGTTTATATTTTTTTATGTGTTATGAATATGTTATGGTTATTGGGCATTGTTTATATGTACAGGTGGTTCCGTGATAATCCTAGGTTTGTGGGCCCGAGATAACTCTCTAATTCATTGGGTAACGCGATGGAGGTAAATGTTAATGTTTCTCCTAATAGATTTAAGTAATATACTATGATGGGTATTCTAAGTGTAACTTTCTATGTTGCTGTAAAAGAAACAATGTAAGTTTGATATGGATGCCACTAGTTACCTTTATGATTTATGATTTCTATGTGTTATTCATAAATATTATGATTTCATGATGTTTGTTAAAGAGATTATGTTTTTGTATGTATTGATTAACTAATGTTTTTTTCTTTATTTTATAACCCTTAATGATCTTTTTATGCTCATCCCAAGTTTTTGAAATGTTTTTTCACAGGGTATAAGGTAGGGTAAGACAAAGGAAGAACTCAAGAAGATTTATATCAAGAAAAGAATTATTGTTTTCTTTTATAATTTTTTATTTTATGAAAAAAATGGATAGTGAGTAGAAGTGTCTACTTTGTAATTTTTGAGATGTAATGTAATAGCTGTAACGTCTCGGACCCGGGTGCCACTCAACGGGTGCCCCGAACCCGGTTCACCATGTGACCTCAAGCACATTTCTCCAAATGCCAGAGGCTGCCGACTAACAGTGAGGGCCCAGGTCTGATAGTGGGGAAACTATGCCCTCATTTGTCAAAGTGTAGCGCAGCGGAATGGAATAAACCATTCAACAACTGAATAAACAACATCAGTGGATATAACCAATAGTATATAAATAATCATGCTACATGTCTCAAGTTCTAAGGAGACAACCAGAACATGTTATACATCAATGTAGTATATACAAAAGTAGAGTACAGCAAAACAAAGCAAAATAGCTGGTAGCGGCATCACGAGACTAGGCTCAGTCCCATGCCCTCCTACTCCTCAACAGCAGTCAAGAACCTGTATAGGGACTCTTGCCCCTATCTACACCTGCAGCAACGTAATTTTTTTGGGCCGAAAAGCGTGACCCAAACAGGGTGTGAGAAATATATCTTAGTAGGCACCCACCAAAGGCCCGTGCCCAACTGCGTGTAAGAAAGCAATGATAGTGTGCAGTAGTAAAATGCAATTAAGTAAGCAGTACTCAAAAGTAACTAATTACTAGTTATATTGACATTTTATTATTCATTTAATCCATTAAATATTAGAATCCACCACAGTGCATTTCTAAGTAAACATTCCACGTCCTCAGACAAGTAAACCCCCACCCTTAGGTAAGGAGTGTCCAACACAATAATCCGCCCTCAGGCATAACAAAATTTGCCCTCAGGTGTAGGTAGTGTCGCCCTCAGGCACAGAGTCTATTGCCCTCTGGCACGGAAGAAGTTTCCCTCAGGCCAAAGTAACTACTGCCCTCAGGCTAAATAGTGCAGTGCCCACATGCTAATCACAACAACGCCCTCAGGCTAAAAGGGTAACCGGGCCATGCCCAACATATCAAAATGTAGTAAACAAGCAATTACTCTCAAGGTAATTCTACAATTACTACATTAAAGGCATACCCTCGGATATCCTGGACAAACGGCTAAAAAATGGAACACACCCTCCGGGGTGGTTCCGGATCCAAGAAATGATCCCAACCAGCAATTTAATATCATAATTAAATACCTAATCAATTCTAGGTGTTTAATATAGCAATTTCCTCAGCCACACGACACCCCAACATGGGTTTGTGGCACGAAAACGCACAAAAACGCACGACATTTGGAAAATAAACACAAAGACACCTACCTTATATTCCAAAGAACGTTATACCCGAACGCCGAATCCAGAAACACCCAAGAATGGCATAGATCTGATGAAGAAAAAAACCCATTCAAACGTAAAATAAATCCTGTTAGGAGAAGAATTGGTATGAACCAGCCAATGAGGTGTAAGCCCTTACCCGTGCGGTTCCAACGGGATCGTCTGAGGCAGAAACCGATTCCAGATGAACACCCGGTGGATCTTCAAAGTTCTGACCTCCTTTGGCTCTAAATCGGATCAAGTGTCTCCTCTGCCAAATGAGGAGGCTATTGCCTGTTTTAAGCCGAAGAAACAAAGTACACAACGTGTACTTCTAAGTACACGACATGTACTTCTTTCATTTAACTATTCATTTGGCGGCACCACCACACTGTTCATCCGTCGACATGAGTACACGACATGTACTCCCAAGTACACGGCGTGTACTGTCGCCCAGCTGGCGGCTACTCCAACACCTTACTATTTTGGCCTGCCGACTGTCTACACGGCGTGTAAGTACCACTACACGGCGTGTAGTTGGTTCCTACACCCCTCCTTGCCGACATGGCTACACGCCCCGTGTACTCATCCCAAAACAGCCAAAAGTACACGGCATGTGGAAAAGTACACGGCGTGTAGTTCCAAAATATAGGATTTTCCCCATTTTCTATATTTTATCAAAACACTGAAGGAAAAGGAAAAAGAAGAAGCTCGTACCTCAAAACTAAGAACCGAGTTCTTACAAACTTCCCCCCTTATAGCAATTCGTCCCTAAATTTCCCTTCCAAGGGTGGCGAAGATATAGCCGTGAACAACTCTGGCCACTGAGCACGTACGTCAGTCTCCCACTCCCAGGTTTCGTCCTGCACTCAGCCATGCTGCCATAACACCCGTACGAGAGGAAATGACCAGCCTCAAAGAACCTTCATTCTTCTCTCAATGATACGAATTGGATGCTCCTCAAAGGACGCATCTGCCTCCATCTCAACCTCCTCTGGTTGAAAGGTGTGAGACGAGTCTGAATGATAGCGACACAACTGAGATACGTGGAAGACGTCGTGCATGGCTTGGTACCACTATGGTAACCGCAACTGATAGGAAACCATCCTGACACTATCAAGAATCTCAAATAGTCCCATATACTGCGGTGAAAGTTTACCCTATCTCCTGATCCGCTTGTGTCCCAGCCTCGGCGAAACACGCAAGAAAACCTAATCCCCAACCACGAACTCGAAAGGTCGTATGCGGAGATCAGCATAAGACTTCTGACGAGACTGCGTGGTAGCCATACGCTTTTGAATCAACTGGACCTGCTCAGATGACTCCTGTACAAGACGTGGTCCCAGTAAAGCTGCCTCACCTGCCTCTAACCTGCACAAGGGTGATCGGCACGACCTACCGTATAAAGCCTCATATGTTGCCATCTCAATAGTCTCCTAGAAGCTATTGTTATAGGCAAACTCGACTAAGGGTATATGATTCTCCCATGAGCCCCAAAATTCTAGGATGCATGCACGCAGCATGTCCTCTAGCACCTGTATCGTACGCTCTGTCTGACCATCTCTCTGAAGGTGGTATGTTGTGCTCAGAAGCACCTGTGTACCTAGCGCCCTCTGAAAACACTACCAGAAACGAGACGTAAAGCAGGAGTCCCTATTTGAAATGATAGAACGAGGGACCCCATGAAGACGTACGATCTCTCGGATATACAGCCTTCTGAGCTCCTCAACACCGAAGGTCTCCTTGATTGGAAGAAAGTGAGCTACCTTCACGAGTCTGTCCACAACAACCCACATGGTGTCATTACCGTGAGGTGACATCGGCAAACCAGTCACGAAATCCATCGCGACATCGTCCCACTTCCACTCCGGAATGGGTAACTGCTGTAACAACCCAACTGGTCTCTGATGCTCCGCCTTCACCTGCTGACAGGTGGAACACCTTGTAACAAAACCATCTATCTCTCTCTTCATACCCGACCACTAGTACTGACGTCTCAAGTAACGGTACATCTTGGTAACCCCGGGATGAACTGCCCAAGCTGAAGCATGAAACTCCCACATCAGCTCCTCGCGTATATCCCCTGGAACCCATACCCATCCATGGAAATGCGAAACCTCATCATCGCCTATCGTCCAACTAGGAGGAGGGTCCTCACTTTCCACCGACTCCCGTAGAACTAGGGCTTCTGAATCCGATAGTTGTGTCATCCTCACTCTATCCAGGAGGGTAGAAGTCACAGATAAAGATGAAAGATAAGTCTGCCCCTGACCGTCATGCACCTCAAGATGCATCTCAGAGAACAAAGCCATGATCTCCCACTCACCACTGGCCTCCTGTACTACTAGCATCTGAGTCTTCCTGCTCAGTGCATCAGCTACTACATTACCTTTACCTGGCGTATAGGTAAGCTCAAAATCGAAGGACTGTAGGTACTCGACACACCTTCTCTACCTCAGATTCAGGTCACATAGAGTAAAGATATACTTGAGGCTTTTGTGGTCAGTGAAAACCACAAAATGCTCTCCCAAAAGATAATGTCTCCAATAGCGCAACGCATGCACAACTGCAGCCAACTCGAGATCATGCGTTGGGTAATTCCTCTCATGTGGCCTCAACTACCGAGACCTGTATCCAACAACTCGGTCTCCCTGCATCAAAACTGCTCCCAACCCAATCCCTGATGCATCACAGTAAATTGTATAGCTCCTTCCCTGCTCTGGGAGTATCAAGATCTGTGCTGATGTCAACCTTCCCTTCAGGTCCTGAAAAGCTGTCTCGCAAGCTTCCGACTAAACGAACTTCACACCCTTCTTAGTCAAGCCCATCAACAGCGCTGCTAAGTGGGAGAAGTCCTGTATAAAATGCCTTTAGTATCCAGCCAGACCTAAGAAACTACGTATCTCAAACACGTTCTTAGGATGCTCCCAGGAAACTACTGCTCTCACCTTCTCTGGGTCTTCTGAAACTCCTGCCTCTGAGATGATATGAACCAGGAAGTGAATCTAGTCCATCCAAAAGTGGCACTTCGAGAGCTTAGCATATAGACGATGCTCTCTCAGTGTACTCAATACGATCTCAAGATGGGTGGCATGGTCGTGTCGAGTGTGAGAGTACACCAGGATGTCTTCCATGAATACTACCACAAAATAATCTAAATACGGATGGAACACACGATTCATCAGATCCATGAAAACTGTTGGCGTGTTCGTGAGTCTGAACAGCATAACCAAGTACTCGTACATACTATATCCGCTCCGAAAAGCTGTAAGCGGTATATCCGATGGTCTCACGCGCAGCTGATGATATCTTGATCTCAAGTCAATCTTCGAGAACACTCGTTCTCCACGAAGCTGATCAAACATATCATCAATCATCGACAAGGGATATCGGTTCTTAACCGTCAACTGGTTCAACTTCCGATAATCCACGCAAAGTCTGAGGGTACCATCCGCCTTCTTCGCAAAAAGGACCAGGGAACCCCAAGGAGAAGTACTGGGTCGGATAAAGCCCTTTTCCTATAACTCGTATAACTGTCTCTTGAGATCCTGCAGCTCAGGTGTAGCCATCCTATAAGGAGGAATGGACACCAGTGCTGCTCCTGGCAGTAGCTCAATAGAGAAATCCACCTCACGCACTGGAGGTAGACCTGCAAAGTCGTACAGGAAAATATCCCTGAAACGATCAACAACTGGAGGGAAATCCGTCTGACAAGTCCCCTGGTCATCTAGATATAAGCTCGCAATCTGGGCTGTGACTCCACCTCGCCCACGATGCTCTGGTCTAGCTCGACTCGCCTGAACATCCCATTCTCCCTTATATAGAAACTCTCTGCCCTCTGGTGACGTGAAACACACCCTGCGATGATAGATGTCTACAAAGGCTCGAAAGGGAACCAACCGGTCCATCCTGAGAATGACGTCATAGCTCATCATCTATAATACATAGAGGTCCCAAAGGAAGTGACACCCTCCAACCTCAAGGGGGAACTCCTTGCACTAATGCACACCAGCCGCTCTAGTTCCCAATGGAGTGTCTAGCGTCATAATATTAGAAGAAGGAGAAACACAGAGCCCAAGGCTCTCTACAAAGGGTACAGATATGAAACTATGAGTAGAACCCGTATAAAAAAGTACAGTAGACAAGACAAAAGCTACTAGAATAGTACCTTTGACTGTAGAAGGTCCGAGATCCTGCTCTTGCTGGGTCTGTTGCACTGCATATGCCTGCCCAGTGCCGCGGCCCTATGACACAGCCTAGCTACCCTGAGCTGTCCCGCCCTACTGCCTCTGAGATCCAGGTGTCTGGCTACCATGGCCACGACCACCATCTCTACCTGCATGCCCTGATGTATTCCAGTTCCCTGACTGGTAAGAAGCCACTGGTCCTGCTCCCGCATGTGGAGTCTGCACAGAACCCCTCTCACTAGCCACTGGTGGAAACACCCTACAAAAGCACTGCAGATGTCCCATCTTGCCGCAAGCTCGGCACTCCACTGGGTCTTGTGGACACTGTGGTCTCTTTTTCCCCTCTCTGCCACACTAGTAGCACCTGACCGGACCACCTAAAGAAGCTGCCTGGCTGGTACTGCCGCCCTGAGAAAAGTCTGTCTGTCTCTTTCTCTTGCTAGTAAAAATAGTACTAGTAACTGGTGCTGAACCTCCCTGGCCCACACCACCAGATTCTCGCAGGTTCCTCTCCGTAATTCGCCCCTGGTTCACGATGGTGTGTATAATAGGCAACCTGAAGACATTCACCAGTGCTCAGATGTCATACTAAAGACCATCCTCAAAACATTTGGCTCTCAGCGTCTCATCACCCACCCGCACGGGTGCAAAGCACTGAATCTCCGTAAAACAAGCAGAATAGTCCATCCCTAACACAACACCCTACTGAAGATTCATGAACTCTCGAGCTCTATCCGACCTCAGCATCTCGGGAAAGAAAAAGTCATAAAAGACTGCCTGAAAGTCTTCCCATTCCATGTCCCTGTGATGCTCTGACTGGGTGGTAACATCCC
This sequence comes from Viscum album, assembly GCA_963277665.1. Lineage (NCBI taxonomy): Eukaryota > Viridiplantae > Streptophyta > Magnoliopsida > Santalales > Viscaceae > Viscum > Viscum album. The sequence goes on along the minus strand of OY728121.1, from coordinate 1,278,179,211 downwards.
ACCACCTCTTGGTGGAATCACGCAGCATGTAAGTCACGAGCTTGACCCTCCGCCCTAGAGGCATCTCAAGATGCTCGAAAATAGTCTACATCGATCCTAGCCAAGACTCCGCAGCCTATGGTCCACCATCCCCTGAAAACATAGGCGGATGCTACTGCTGAAAGATACGCATCAACTCGGCCATAGATGTAGCAGCCTGCGGCACTCCCTGAAAGGTCTGCATAAACTGCATAAAACCTTCACGGAACTGTGCCTCCGCGCCTGTGTCCAGTATAGCAGCTGGCGCCGCATCTATCCCTGTTGGAGGATCAACTGGTAGCCCATGGACCACCATTTCCATAGTATAATCATTGCCGCTCTCCAAGAGAACAACTCGCGGTCGTCTAGGCGGCATGAAACTACAGGGTCAAAAGCACGCCTCAGATTCAAAGTTATCAAGGCCGAAACGAAGAAACCACAAAGGGAACAAGAGGAATAATGCATTTCAAAGTTTGCAAAACAAAAATACACGGCGTGTAAACTGACTACACGGCGTGTACTTGACTTCCCTTCCCCTGCCCGGGTCCTTCTGCACGGCTAAGCCACACAACTCCAGTTAAACAAAACTACACGACATGTACTTACTTTACATGGCGTGTATGGTGTTATTTTCCAATTTCCCGTGTCGCTTGTGACATGGATGACTACTCTACTTACAACTACACGACATGTTACACCCGTACACGACGTGTAAAACACCCCGTTTCCTAGCCACACGACTAAAACCACACGGTCTGCCCTTGGACAATACCACACGGCATGTCCCATAGGTACACGACATATTCAAGGAGAGGTGACACCGGCCTGTGTTTGTTAGTTACACGACCGAGTCCCTAGGTCACACTACACGACATGTTCATCATTGACACGGCGTGTTCTATACATGAGTTCACCGACCCGTGTTGTTAGTTACATGGCCGGACTCCGGGTCAATACTACACGGCGTGTTTTTACCCAAGCTCTTCCCTACCCCGTGTCGCCGCCCACATGGGTTTTGACACGGGAAGAGGCTACACGACGTGTACTTTAAATGTTCATTTTTTTCTTCCCGAACAAAAGGCCATACACAGCGTGTTTAAAATACTACATGTTGTGTATACTCGATTTCCAGACATTATGCCTCAGAAACTTCCCCGGAACCTAGAAAATACTGAAAACTGACACCTAAGTGTCAAATTACGACCCGTGAGGGCCCATACTCCCCACGAATCAAAGTTTGACATCTTATCTATGTTATAACTAATAAAAAGTCAATGATCCACCAAATTCTGATCAATGGGGGCCCATACTCCCCAAAAACCAAAGTTTGGCGTCCATTTTTTAAACATTCTCATATAAGGAATACCCTATCACAGAGCAGGTGTGTATCAAGCAGCTATCACAACAACATGATTTAGTAGCACAACAACTATCACAACAACATGAAAATTCTAATGCACCTACATGGAATGGAAACTATGCATGGAATGTGGTATCTAGCATGTGCCTTTATGATGCATGAGACGAAATACCCTCATCTCATCGGGTTTAAACTAAAGGGAACCCATAGATAAATTATAAACAGGACAATCTCAAAGTGCGTCACCCAACGGTGAAATCATATCAACTGTAATAATTGTAAAATCCGTAAAATTGCAATACAAGGTAGACTGGGTTTTCCCTGAACGTGGGTTATCTATGCCCGGGCACAACTTATTACCAACTACTATTCGTCCTATCCTGAGTACGGCTCCAAATAGTAAGCCAAAGAAATGAAACGCCCTCTGATACCACTTTGTAACGTCCCAGACCCGGGTGCCACTCAACGGGTGCCCCGAACCCAGTTAGCCACGTGACCTCAAGCGCATTTCCCCAAACGCCAGAGGCTGCCGACTAACAGCGAGGGCCCAGGTCTGATAGTGGGGATACTATGCCCTCATTTGTCAAAGTGTAGTGCAGCGGAATGAAATAAACCATACAACAACTGAATAAACAACAGTAGTGGATATAACCAACGGTATATAAATGATGATGCTACATGTATCAAGTTATAAGGAAATAGCCAGAACATGTTATACATCAATATAGTACAACCAAAAGCAGAGTACAAAAAAAAGCAAAACAGCTGGCAGCGGCATTGCGAGACTAGGCTCGGTCCCATGCCGTACTAGTCCTCAACAACAGTCAAGTACCTGTATAGGGACTCTTGCCCCTATCTACACCTGCAGCAACGTAATCTGTTTCGGCTAAAAAGCGTGACCCAAACAGGGTGTGAGAAATATATCTCAGTAGGCACCCACCAAAGGCCCGTGCCCAACTGCGTGTAAGCATGCAACGATAGTGTGCAGTAGTAAAATGAAATAAAGTAAGAAGTACTCAAAAGTAACTAATTACCAGTTATATTTCCATTTTATTATTCATTTAATCCATTAAATATTAGAAACCACCACAGTGCATTTCTAAGTAAACAGTCCACGTCCTCAGACAAGTAAACCCCCACCCTCAGGTAAGGAGTGTCCAACACAAGAATCCACCCTCAGGCATAACAGAATTTTCCCTCTAGCGTAGTTAGTGCCGCCCTCAGGCACAGAGTATATTTCCCTCAGGCACGGAAGAAGTTTCCCTCAGGCCGAAGTAACTACTACCCTCAGGCTAAATAGTGCAGTGCCCACAGACTAATCACAACAACTCCCTCAGGCTAAAAAGGTAACTGGGGCATGCCCAACATATCAAAATGCAGTAAACAAGGAATTACTCTCAAGGCAATTCTACAATTACTACATTAAAGGCATACCCTAGGGTATCCTGGCGAAACGGCTAAAAAATGGAACACACCCTCCAGGGTGGTTCCGGATCCAAGAAACGATCCCAACCAGCAATTTAATATCATAATTAAATACCTAATCAATTATAGGTGTTTAATATAGCAACAACCTCATCCACATGACACCCCAACATGGGTTCGTGGCACGAAAACGCACAAAAACGTACGACAGTTGGAAAATAAACACAAAGCCACCTACGTTATATTCCAACGAACGTTATCCCCGAACGCCGACTCCAGAAACGCCCGAGAACATCGTAGATCTGAAGAAGAACAAAACACATTCAAACATAAAATAACTTCTGTTAGGATAATAATTGGTAAGAACCATCCAAGGAGGTGGAATCCCTTACCCGTGCGGTTCCAATGGGATCGTCCGAGGCGGAAACCGATTCCCGACGAACACCCGATGGATCCTCAAAGGTTCGACCTCCTCCTATGGCTCCAAATCGGTGCAAGTGTCTCTTCTGCCAAATGAGGAGTCTACTGCCTGTTTTAATCCGAAAAAAACAAAGTACACGACATGTACTTCTTTCATTTAACTATTCATTTGGCGGCACCGCCACACTATTCATCCGTCGACATGAGTACACGACATGTACTCCCAAGTACACAGCCTGTACTGTTGCCAAGTTGGCGGCTACTCCACCACCTTACTATTTTGGCCTGCCGACTGACTACACAGCGTGTAAGTACCACTACACGGCTTGTAGTTGGTTCCTACACCCCTCGTCGCTGACATGGCTACAGGCCCCGTGTACTCATCCCAACACAGCCAAAAGTACAAGGCGTGTGGAAAAGTACACAGCGTGTAGTTCCAAAATTTAGGATTTTCCCCATTTTCCATATTTTCTCAAAACACTTAAGGAAAAGGAAAAATAACAATCCTGTACCTCAAAACTAAGAACTGGGTTCTTACAATAGTTATGGCATAATTCTCTAAAACTCTAAACATGAAAAGATCCTCAATGTGGATTATTAATTTAATTCCAAATTACGTAATGTTTAAGGGTGGGGTGTTAGTGTCAGTATCAAAGGTCAGTTTAGACAACTTTAGGAATTAAAAGTTTTTATAAGACACATTGTTAGTCTCTATGTCAACTCTTTATGTTAAATCCTTATTTTATAACTTTTTCAGATCAAGTAAAGTCAGTTACAAATCGAAGGAGGAGGATCTCAAACACCATTCCTATCTATTCCTGATGAAATGCTTGCAATAATTATTACAAAGTCATATTTAGATGATTTTGAAACTTTTTCTAGCATAAAAATCACTTGTAAGATGTTGTTTGAGAAATAAAACACCTACACTATACCTCGATATCATCATGGATCGCGGGTTGTATTTAATAAAATACCGTTATCAAAATATTCTCATATTTTGAAGAAAGGTATATTATTAAGGCATTTTCAAAAAATTTACCTTATCACAAGATTTTGAAGCATATAATGATTTTGAAAAAGGTCTTGAAGAAGGATACCCATGCATAACCTATTTATATTTTCTTTTAAATTATATTCTTTCAACACATACTTGTGGTATTTTAAAAGGACCATTTATTGAAAGTTTCAACTCAAACTCAGTTTGACTGTTTTATAAAAAGAAATTTTAATCAGTTGTTTTGAAATTATATGTTATAAAGGATTATTTTCTAAAACTATTTTTCTGTGAACACCCATATGACCCATGTTGTACAAGATGTATTTGTATGAAGGAAGAACATGATTTTGAAGGATATCTAAATAATTGTTTCAATGCATGTACCTTCTACCTATGTGAACAAGACGACAATGAAACGATGTGGACACCATGAATAAGGTATGATGTTCTTTCTTTTGGGAATCGTTTTATTTTATCATATGGAGGTGAAATAAAAAACAAGACAATATATATAAGTCTTCCTCAAGATGTTGTGGTCTTAATGAGTTTGGATGAAAATGAGAGGCATAAGACAACAATTGATGTTAAATCATGTTATGGTTATTTTTGATGAGTTTATCTCATTTTTGGGAATTTTATAAAATTGTATTGTTTTTGAAAAATGACAACATGCAGACCATGTGATAACTCGTCACGTCAGACAAAGCTTCAGGAATTAAACCCACAACCAAAGTGCGATTGTGATGTACCACCTACCACTAGACTACACGAAATACCTGGTTAGTATGACTTATTCTTTTTAGGTAAATGATTTTATTGATCAGGAATAAGTTTATTTGGGATCTTATGTTTTATCTAATGGATATACTTAGTATAGGAAAATGATTTTGTGATTAAGTGATAAAGGTTATTTTGGAAGACATTCTCTCTTTTGAGGAAACACTATATACCTAAGGAAAATAGAATACTGTGGGATTTCATTTGTGGAATAATGGTGGAAATTTTATTTTAGGAGAATTTATATTTTATGGATATTTGGGTCATTTATGGAAATGATTAACCTATCATAGAGAATACGTGATTAGGTTAATTATACTTTAGTATGAGACATTAAGAGAAGTTGATGTTATTTGGAGATAAATGTTAAGATTTACTGTGAAATACTATGTGATTAAATCCTTCTGATTTTTGGGTTTTAATCTTAGTTTGGTTTACTTTGAAGAATTTTAGGGACCATAGTTTATTGAATGATCTTTTATTAACTTTTCATATTTTTTGTTGAATTTTAGAGATTAGGAATAATATTTATTTTTTAAGTATTATCCTTTTTGGGATTATCTGATCTTGTACTAACCATTTTGGTTTTTTTATATGTCTAAAGGCAGGTAAAATATACAGTTCATCTTTTGTGGATTATAAAATTCTCTAGAAGTTGATTCTAGCACTTCAGATGTGAACAACTCATATTGAATACTCATAATTTAGTTAAAAGATGAGTATTTGGTAGAAACTTATTAAAGGATGAAATTTTACTTGAAAATTAAGTATATTTCCTTTTGTCCTTAGTCAATATCATAAAAAAATTATCCAACCTTATGAAAAGGAACTTAAAACAAAAAAATGTTGTCTGTTTACTTTTACTATTGGGGAACCAAAGACTGTTTAACCTATCACAATTTTGTGATTTTCTGGTGGTTAAATTTCTCCTAATCATGTTTTTTATCACTCTCCATCAGAACTGGACACTTAGTTTCTCCTCTATATCCATGTTTTCATGGAATCCTAGTATGGGTTATCTCGGGTGAACATTGTACTTCTCTTTATTTCTTTTAAAGTGATAGTTTTATTTACTCTTTTTCTGATGTGGTACTTTTAATGAAGTTTATAATCCCAATTTTAAAATTGCGAGGAAAAAATTTCTAAAAGGGGGAAGGATGTAACATCCCAACTAAATAAAGAACAATAACTTTTCATATTTATTCATATTTTTTAAATAAATATTAATTTTAATTAAAAGGGGATTCTATGTTCGATGGAATACCCGTTATGCAACAATGAGTTTCTTTGAAATCTTACTTTTCACACAACGTTGGGTCATACATAAAAATAATAATATAATATTATTTCAAATGGTAGTTAACGCCTAGCTGTTGTATTAATGGGAATGAACAAAACTAACCATATTATGATTAAAAATGTTTGTAAAATGTTTTTACATTTATCCAATAAAAATTAGAGGCTTAAAAGGTGAATGAATCCAATTTTAAGTATAAATACTTTAATACTCTTTAAAAGGTCGATTTACCGCCTTTTAATGGAGAACCCTATTTAAATATAATTTTGTTCACTTTTATATGTTATATTTGGGAAAATAAAATTTATCTTTAGATTCGGGACATCAAAATTTATTTTGGGTAATTTTTTGGTATTTTTCTGATAAAATTCATTTTTAATGAATAGTGAAAAATTCTGTTTTTAATTCAAAACTGCCTTTTAATATAATTTATTTATATGGTTATATTATCTTTTTAATTGGTTTTAAAGTGTAATTAGATTAAATTTTTACCATTTAATCCAATTTTGTTCATTGGAAGTAATTTCTCTTTTAAATTTAATATAAAAAAGTGTCAATCTTTTGATAGTTATTATTTCGTTAAAAACACTATTTTTGTTTTGACAATGAGAATTAATTTTTAATTAATTAATGAAACTTCTATATTTTGAATTTTTTAAAATAGAAATCATTTTTTAATTCATAATATCAAATAATATTAGGCTGATTTTATGGTATTTTTCTGAAAAACATAAATTTTTGATGAATAGTGAAAACACTAAGTAGTAGTTAAAAAACCGACTTTTTCATTTAAATGAAATTTTACCACTTCTGTGAATTTAATTTTGAAAATATAAAATGCATGGTTGTTATTAGTAAGTAAAATTTGGTTCAATAATATGAAAATAATTTTTGGTGAATAGTAACTTTTGACTTTTATTTACCGCGAATAAAGGTTAATAGAGTAATTCAAGGTAAAAATAATATTATAATAATATTAAATTACCCTAACATGTGTCCTAATTCTATTGGTTGATATAGTTCTGACCATGGGCATCCTTGGGTATATTTTGGGACCTCATGGAGCCACTTAAGAGTGATAATGACACTTTATATTAATTAATTTAATGTAATGATAAAAATGACATAAACATATATCTTTTAGTAAATCAATTCTAAAATGGGGTTATATATGTTATCTATTAAACTATAAATATTAATTTGAAATATTAAAATCTTTCCTACATCATGATAGTTTTTTTTATAATTTTTAGACATCAAATAAATAAAATTATTTATGACATAATAATGATGCAATGTTTACCTCATTAATGAATGATTTAAATAAATAAGATTATAAAGATTAAAAAAATATCCAAAACCTGTCCAATTCTTATTGTATGATTATATTTTGAACAATAGTAATATTATATTCTAATTTAATATGTTTTGGACCTTTAGAAACCGAAAATTATTATATAATAAAATAATATTTTCAAACATTCCTAAAGAGCCCCTCCCCCTTATAAAAATCCCTCACCTCTAACCCATTACTCACACCTCTCAAGCCCCTTGTATCATCCAAAATCTACCAAAATAATATCTCAAGATCCCTATATCCCACCTAGAAGCCTTACCATAGGAATAAGGCACTTCAAGAAATCCTTTTGGTTCAAACCCAAGGGAGTTACCCGATTTAAAGGTAACATCTTCTCTTAAGTTATTTTCTTTTATTTTACTTCTCTAACCCCCTAAACTCCTTTTATTATTTTATTTTATAAAAAAAAAGTATCATAAATATACTAGGTCTTTTATATGATAATTATTCAAACTAAACTTACACACACCTCCGTGTAATGGGTAAAGAACATACTGTTTCTGTGGACGGTGAACTACTACCTCACAAAATGATGATTGTTCAATATTCTCCTACCACCTCTTATGGTGGCCATTAAGATGGAACTATATTTAAATGTGATATATATTATATTTATATTGTCTCTATACTTCTGTATTTTTCATTCATATCATACCTTTATGGTTTTCATAATGGGTAAATATGATAATTTCATTTGAGGAAGTGCAGACTACTGCCCCCTCAATGTGATATGACTCATTCATTCCATAAATGGAACATATAAAAGATAGAGTTAATTAAATTTAATAACATAGATATTATAATAGTATTATAATATTCCTAGTTATTATTAAGTTTTCATTCCTTTAAATATAAAATAGAAATGAAAGTAGCATTCATGCTTATGTACGGCTTACCGTCTCCATGAATGGTGCGTTTCATTTCTTGACTACAAATGATATAGAATATTATAAATACATATACACAGGATATATATGATATATATTATATATAAATCACGAATATAATTCTTTATATAATGGAATTTTGACCACATGGACAATATGTAATTATAACAAGTTCATTTTTGACTAAATTTACGAACATCGAAAAAATGTACGATATGAACTCAAATAATTAACTAATTGTTATAGAAAGGTAATAAGTGATATAAAAGGAATAATAAACCTGAAAAATTTTCTTAAGGAATTATAAATTAAATTAAGTTTATTATTCTGGAAGAACACGGAACATACAAGTCATTTCAGACAACGTGGTAAAGTTTTTTTATATCACTTTTAATTTCATGATATTTCCATTGTTCACCACTTATTTATTGCATGTGGTGTATTGTGTATTGAAATTTGATATATATTATCATGATTATATTTATATTCATGGTATTATATGATTAATTTGGGGGTTATTAACTATTGGTCTTACGAAATGATTTATTACAACGTGGTAAGGGATTTTCATCTCACTTTTTATTTGCGTGAGATTCATGCTTTATTTTCCACTATTTAATTTTGTGTGGTGTACGTACTAACCATGATTTTATTCATTTTTTAATATAATATAATTTATTCTTATTTACATCTTCATTGTATGATACTTATTTCATGGGTTGTATGTTTCGTAACTTACCAAATTGGTGAGGGAATCTTTCACCATCCTCTTTTTAGAAGACTTTATTTATGTTATGTCTTTTAATTTACAATTTTTTATGTTGGGATATGTTATTATATATCCTTATTAACATACATTTTGTGACCAAGTGATGATAGAACCTTTTATCTTTCATTAACTCATTTTATTAATTTTTAAGTAACAAAATTAGGCTGTCGAATTTCAGTAAGAAAACTTCTTAACCCAATTTCAATTCTTTAGGTTAAACTTATACTTCTTGACTATGTTGTGCTATGAATATGTGTGAATAAAATATGATTGTTTTACACTTAATATCCACTTATATTGGGTGTATTCTTATTTGTCACACATAATTGTGTCATTGATTTATCCTTAATCTAAGGATACGATCTTTGTAAGGGACTTCATCTCAATATCATTTCTTTATGGAATATTTTGATTTATACACAACATTACTTTATATGGTGTATAAACACATTTTTCTTTTAATTTAATTTAAAGGGAATCTTTTTCTACGAGGCGTTTTACTAAATGGAAAAAAATAATGTTTCTTTTAATATAAGTGGTGATAACAATATTTTCTTCTGCCATGAGTATTATTTGATCTATGGCTTCCTTAACAAGATGTAAAGTTTTTAAATAGGAAAATAAATACCATAAACTCTTTTATGTATTTTGGTATTGAAAATGGTTTTGATAATGTATTTTTTATGTCAATATATTTAAATGATATATTGTAATTGAGATGTGGAAATGTTATCTTTTTTTATATTTTTTATGTGTTGTGGATATGTTATGGTTCTTGAGCATTGTTTTCATATATTGGTGGTTCTATGATAAACCTAGGGTGGGTGAGCCCAAGATAGATTTCCAATTAATTGGGTAATGTGATGGTAGTAAACGTTAATGTTTCTCTTAAGAGATTTAGGGAATATACTGTGATGGGTATTCCAAGTGTAACTCTCTATGTTGCTGTGAAAGCTACAATGTAATTTTGATATGGATGCCAAAAGTTACCTTTATGATTTATGATTTATATGTGTTATTCATAAATATTATGATTTCATGAGGTATGTTAAAGATTTTATGTTTTGTATGTATTGATGAACTAATGATTTATTTCTTTATTTTATAACCCCTAGTGAGATTTTTAAGCTCATACCATGTTTTTGAATTTTTTTTCATAGGGTATAAGGAATGGTAAGAGAAAGGAAGAACTCAAGAAGATTTATATCAAGAAAAGAATTATTTTTTTCTTTTAAAAATTTTTATTTTATGAAAAAATGGATACTGAGTAGAAGTGTCTACATTGTAATTTTTGAGATGTTATGTAATAGTTATGGCCTAATTCTATAAAACTCTAAAACTGAAAGGATCCTCATTGTTAATTATTAACTTAATCCAAGATTATGTAATTTTTAAGGCAGGGGCCTTAAATTATGTTCCATAAATAAAATATGAAAATGAAAATAATGGTCTTGTGTATGTGCGGACTACCATCTCCATGAATGGTGTTTTTCATGTTCTATCACTAATTTTTGAAGATTATTATAAATAAATATATACTTACTATATATGATATTTATATCATGTTTATAATTATTGTGATTATTAAATCAAGGCCAAATTTAGTGGACAAAAAAATAACAAATCAAAATATATATGGAAAAAAGTGGTTATTACCCAAAATGTGACATTAGCATTGAATTTTATATAAACAAGAAATAGAAAAACATAATTAAATCATATATTATAAGATATATGTAATTGGTGTTATATAATATATTTTTAATAAATATATATTTATTATATAGTATTTTTGAATTAGTATGAAAGAAGTTGAAACTTATAGAATGTGATTTCCATACCACTATTTAATTCTATGAGACACATGCCATATCCATGACCTATTTTTCTATATTGTATATATAATACACATTAATGTATTTTATGATTCTTATTCGGATTCTTTTTGATTTACATTTCCATTTAAGGATTTATATTACATGGGTTTTATGGTTAAAACTTTACAAAATCAGTAAGGGATTTATGACTAAATTTTCCATATTTGAGACATATATTATGCTATGTTATACACATATATTATTTTAAAAGCTATATATACAACCCCATTGACATGAAATATCATGAATTTATTTATCCCAATGATATTTTAGGTTTAATTTAAGGATATTACTTCATGGGGATTACGTTTCAATGTTATGAATGTGGTAAGTATTTTTTGTTACAATATCAATATTTATCAGGAAAGTTTAGGACTATGTTTCTGATGATAAAATCTTATGGTCCATCCCTTTTGAAACTAATTATTTTTCTTCTACTCTTCTTCTTTCATGATAATTCATGTTTTCTTTCAATTTTCCTATATTTGTATACTCAAGATATCTTAAATAATGTTTATATGAAAAATCAGCTATCAGTTTGAAAATCCATTTAATTCCAAAACTAAATTTTATAAATGTGCTTATGAAAACGATTTAATACATTAAAAATATTTTTTTTAAAAAGTTATCCAATATTGACTTACAAAAAACATTGTTTGAAAGTAATCATCATCTATCCTTATGGGATAATATATGTTTATTTCTTATAGAAAATATGAAAGGAATATTTTATTTAACATGTATGACATAAACGTAACTTATCATATTTATGAACATTATTTTAATTGAAGCTTCATTTACAAGTTTCCAAAAATATATTAAAGAAATATATTTTTCATTTTTTTGAAAAGTGCTTTTATTCAAAGTGGAATGTTATTTTATCTAAAGGAATATTTTATATTATTTTTGAATATTTATTTTTTTGTTTTCAAGGATATTTTAATATAAAATTTTTAGGAAAATTTTTTAAGATTTATAAATTCATTTTCAATGAAAAGTTATTTCCCTAAATAAATTTCCCATGTAATTTTTCGAAATTATTTTCCATCAAAATGAAATCATTTGATATAACATATTATTTACAAGGAATATGAATATAGGATACCATTTTTATTCACTCTCTGAATGGATTATGTTTATTGTGAAAATATGTTTGTGAAACATACTTCTCATTAATTGGTTACACCTTGATAGAAAACTTGTGAAACATTCTTTTTCATAGGTTATTCTATGATGAAATGATGAAATTATTATGATAACTATCTCTTTTCCACATGCTATGATATGATGAAATTTTTATGAAACACATTTAATTTCATGGGATATGATAGGAGGAATGTTACACGATCTTAAAAAACACATATATATTATTTTCATTATGTTAATATGGTAAAATTATAACCTAATATGGGTGTGACATGTATATCCTTCCAATGAATTAGGTAAAGATTTATATCTCATGAGATAAAACTATGAATCAAGTTGAAAGAGTTGATCCACTATAGGAAATAATTGTGTCATGATCCACTTTGGGAAGCTGGTGTGTATTGATCCACTTTGTGAAAAAGGTGTGTCCTGATCCACTATAGGAAATAAGTGCTTCTTCATACCCAATAAGAAACTTTTGATAAGTCCCAATCCACTATGCTAATAGAATTGGTATTTAACCATGAAATATATAATGGTTTTCTATATTTTTGATGTTGAAACCCTTTCATGACATGAACTTATTGTTTATGATTGATTTCTGATGATTTATCACCCTTATGGGCCATGTTTTAAAAAATGACAATGTTTTATACCATGAATCATGATTATGATCTTTGAAAGGCTGGGTAAAAACATCATAAGAGATGTTCATGATCACCTACCCATAATGTTGTCTTATTCATTAATATAGTCATATATTTTTATCTCCTATTTTTACCCTTAATGACCATTTTAACTCCCCCATTCTTATATATTCATTCCCCATGTAAGGATGAAAGGTTTTATGTGGGGTATGTCTATGAAGACTATATAATGGGGTGATATTTTTGGGAAACATTGATGATCATTCAATGGATTAGGAGCATATGTTCCATGTTTCCAAATATACTAAACTATTATGGTCATCAGACACATTCTTGTGTAATTTAATGAATATCCATCTAATAATATTCAGCATCCAAGTTTGAGAGTATTTGTTCTTTATAGTTGGTGTTAGAGAAAAGTTTTACATAACCTTTAGAAACTATTATGAGAAATCATTAGTTATATCCTTGGAGATATTTCTAAGGATATATATTAGGATGTCTCTAATAATAAGTTGATGATTGATTAACATACGAAGAAAATGTCCAAGATTTTTGGGAAAGGATAGAAGAAGTGGGTTTCAAGAAATTACATCCATGTATAGATACTACATGTAGTTGTGGTTCCAGAACATATGTACCTTGGGGTAACAATATAGAAAACAAAAAATTGATATAGACTCTAACATGATGTGGTGGAGGAAAATGGGGCTTGCAGGAAACCTCGTTTGACACTCCTAGGGGATATGCTTGGAGAATTCAAAAACACATTAGGAACAATCATTATGTATTTAAATATAATGTGACTATAAATAACCTATGATAAACCTAATGTTTCTTAGATAAGAAAAAAATGTGTAATTATTAAGACATATTATAATTTATTTATCATGATTATGTGGTTTTCCAAAAAAATAGTATTTATGAGACTATATATTTTGGTCTTTTTCCATGGCTAGAATTATAAGGAACCATGTTAATGTTGAATGCAATAGACAATGCAATGATTTTCCACATGATAAAAAAAATTATAAGGGATCTAGAATGAAAAATCAAGTTAATATTATCAAAATACCTTCTCAAGATATGAATCATGTTGAAAATAAAAATGAGAAAAGTTGGAAAAAACATTATGTTGTTTTCTTAATGAGGAAACTTCATACATTTTTTGGTGCTTCCATTGATCCAATATTCATTGAGAAATGGATTAATACAACTGAAAATACATTTTTCTTCATTCAACTTCCATAGTATGAAAAATTAATTTTTGGATATTTATCCATTATAAGGTGATGTTGATCAGTGGTGAACTATTATTAAGAACGGGAGATAACTAGATTAAATTGAATTAATTGAATGAAAATAGTGTAAGTAGATATTTTTCAGTATGTACTTACCATGTATTGTATGATTGAAGATGGAGAAGGAATACTATAGTGATGATGTCTTAACATACATGGATATTACATCATTTTAGAATAATAATCTACAGATTTTAAAAATAAATTCCCACGGACCATCCTTGTTTAGTTTATTTGGAAACTGGAAACACAATCTTCTAATTTTGTGAACGATCTTCAATATCTCTAATAATTATCATCCCCCTTTAATAATCTTACATAAAACCTCTCTTCATAACTGGGGGAATGAAAAATAATAAATGATGATATTTAATTATTAGTAATGGTATAAAATTATATACATAAGTATAACATTGGATTAAGCGTATGAGATCATGAGAATAACTTTTTATGATCATACCATTCATTTCAAAGATCATATACATGAGTCAAGTCATAAAGACTGGTGGTTCATAAAACATGATTAATAAGTGAATCAAGAGCATAATACCTAAGATCATAACATAAGAATTAAAAATAGACTTTTGGAATACACATTAGTTTAAAACATTGTGAATGTCTGTAAATAGAAACATGATCACTCATTATGTTATGGACAATGAATTAAGAATCATGTATAAACTTATGGAAATGAAACCAGGTCTATGCAAATTATTAGAAAGATGTAATTTGGTTCACACATGGGAATAATTCCCTATATGTCAAGACTCATTTCAAAAAATTATTAGTGTACTTCATGGGGACTACACCTACTAGGCAGGACACACCACCATCCACAGTCGTAAAATTTTCCTTATAAGGGACAGAGTTTCCCCTTCTTCCCATAGTGGATTGGGCTTTCCCGTCTTCACATAAGGGATCAAGTTTCCCCATATTCTCATAGTGGATTAGGAAACACATTTCCCCCATTTTGGATCAAGAATATAGTGAAACTGTCTTAACATACATGGATATTACATCATTTTAGATGAATATTTAGTACAATATAACACTACATGCCCGGGGAATAGAATAATTTAGTGCATTTGGAAAAATAGGAAAAAATATGGTATCATGGTGAAATATCTTCGACAGCTACAATAAATATCTCCACCTTTATTAATTCTACCTAAAACCTTTATTAATAACCTGGGGAAATGAAACATAAGAAAGTGGTGAGATCAGATGCTCAGAAAGTGTAAATAAAGGAAATGTGTAAGAATAACATGAAAAAAGGGTATTGAACATGATAATTACATTTGAATATCATACACTGCATATTATTTATCATAATAAATATTGGTAGTTCATAAGACATTGATCATTACGGAATTAAGAGAATAAGATATGAAAGAAACACACAGTAGTAATACATGTAATTGTGGAGGAAACATAATCTTATAATATGATTTTAATAACAGAAAAGGCATCATTTCCATGAACATAATAGTAGTATGTGTTAACTCCCCATAATATCTTGGTAGTCATAGTTAACTCCCATGTCTATATTAATATCATGAGTTCTCTCCTCATACTATATTGGTAGTCATGGTTTACTCTCATGGCCATCTTAGTAGTAAATGTTCACTCCCAAGGCCATATTAGTCTATCTCATTAGGAAAAAATCGTTACCCAATGAATTGAAGGGAGATATAGGTGCCACCCTTCTCATAATGAAATCATATCAACATGTTCCATAGGATCATAAATAATCATATCATAATCAATGAAATGAAATGGGTATTATAAACATTTAAACATATCATAACCTATAGAAAAAGATATAGGTTTAATAGACATTTATTCCTAAGAATAACCAATAAATGAGAAATGTATTTTATAAATATATAACTAATGAATGAGAAATGGGTTTCATAAATACCATTAAATTAATTAGAACCCATCCATAAAAATAATAATAATATAACCTTTTGATCATTTCTTATAAAGGAAAGAGTAACATCAACAGATTCCATCTTAGATAGAAAATAATTTTTAAAAAGAATTCATTTTTTTGATGAAAATGCCATTTCTTATTTTAAAAAGTATTTTAAAAATCTAAAACCATTTGAAAATAATTTTTCTTATAAAATACCTTTAAAAATTATAAAGAAGATTCAAAATCATGTTGAAAACCTTTTTTCATTGAAAACATATAAAATAAAATTTAAAACATTTTAAAACCCATTTTCTTTGAAAATACTTTTGAAACATTTAAAAAAACATGAATATATTTTGAATACCTTTTTAATTGAAAACATATGAAATAATTTTAAAAATATTTTGAAAACTTTTTCTTTGAAAATACTTTAAAAACTTATAAATAAGGCCTAAAACATTTTGAAAAATATTATTCTTGAAAACATATAAAAGAATCTTGAAAAAATTTTATGAACTATTTTCCTTGAAAGTAACTTTTATAAACATTTTCTTAAAAATTGTAGGTTTTAAAATGAAAAGGAATTTTCAAATAATTGATGGGGGGTAAATCTGTAAAAGTTGTACAATGTAAAAATATCATTCCTTTTTCATGTTAAAAAGGTTAGAAAATTTCCTTGTTTGAAAAAATACAGTAAAAATATTTTTTAGAGCTTGTTAAAATAAAAAAATTAAAAAAATTTCTTTTGAATATTATAGGAGAATGGTATAGTATTCTTAGAAACCCTTTCTATAAAAAGTGGTTCTGAAGGAACATAGATTTCTGATTGAAGAGATGGTAAACTCAGGATTTCTTAAAAACACTTTCTCACTATATTATGTACCAAATTGTATAAAAATGGTAAAAATAAATGAATATATCATGAATAATCATGGGATAAGCAATGTCATGAATTTATTGAGATATGGGTTATAAGATGTCATAAAAGCAATAATAAACATAAACAATCTTGATAAGTGATGGGATTCTTTCAATAAACTCTTATCACGTGGTAACATGGGATCATATGATCCATGTATGAAAATTAAATTACACTAATCTTATAATATCAAGAAAATATAGACATTTATGATATATCATGTAAAATGGATGTATATACACATCAAAATGAATTTAGCTACATAACAAAACATGAGACTTAAAGAAGGAAATGGGGACAAAAATATTTTTCTATTTTTGGAAACTTTTGAAAATTCATCTCCATTAAATAAATATCATAGAATTTATATGAAAATACCAATAAATTTATCTATAGGGAACACTGAATACATCCATGGTAAGTATGCACACTGCACAAAAGGAATGGGTGGTGAATAAAGCATGTATCTTATAGAAATAAAAAGTGAGACGGAATCCCCTTACCTTGTATATTGACTCTCAACATACTTATTAAAAACCATGGTATAATAAATATAAATTTATTATAAACCTTTTAATGATACATATTCTTATATATAATACCATATATCATTTTTACATGACCTTATATTACCCTCTAGTTGACAATCCTACATTACGGTTTCACTTTGGGTAATATTTTCTTTGTTCTTCGCATGTTTCTTAATTTGTTATATCATTGATAAATATACTTGTATAAAGATTATAGAATGTAAAAAATTATATAAATATATTGTATATTCAGTATATGTATATTTTAATAATCTATATAATATAAAATTACGAAATGGAATACACTATTCATGGAAATGGTAAGCCGTACGTACACATGAACACAATTTCCATTTTTTGTTATCATATTGAAAGAATGAAAGAAAATGAACATTGTGTATATATGTATATAATATCATTAAATTATAATTATAAAGTTATATATATCATATATTTTCACTAAACATATCCTTAATATTTTCCATGTAGTGTGCGAACAAATCACATCGCTTTGAGGGGGTGGTAGTCCACACTTCCTCAAATGAAATTATCACATTTACATCGAATGAAAAGTAAAACTATATATATTATAAAATTAATAAATAATATTAATTATATAATAAATATAATATATAATATATATAAATATCATTTTTATCATATTTTCCACCATGATATGTGGTAAAGTAAAAATGAACAATCATCGTTTAGTGATGCAGTAGTTTGCTGTACACGTAAACAGTTTGTTCGTTATCCATCAGATGGAGGTTTTTGTCAATTTTTGTCAAACAATTAGAATAAAAACATAATATTCTATTTATTATACTGTTTTTGTTAAAAATTTATGGAATAAAGTGAGTGAACGGTATAGAAATGGAAATTAAAAAAAGGAGCTTGAGAGAAGGCTTTACCTCTTAATCGGGTAACTTCTTTTGGTTTGTGCCAAAAGGATTACTTGGAAGATATTATGCCTAAATGGAGGAGTAAAGGAGTAAGTTAGTGATCTTTTTAGTGTATTAGATATATCCTTTTAGATCCTATGGGTTTTGAGAGGTGTGAAGAATAGGGAGAGATGATGGCCTTTTATAGGGAAGGAGGAGTGACACTCTTGTATATGTTTGAAGTGAGAATTCCATCCAAGTTTTTCATGTTCCAAGTGGATCCAATAATGATAAAATTTTAATAAAATATTTAATGTGGTATAAATATTGGAATCTAAGGTCTTTTAGACAAGTTTATAGGTTGTTTTGGGACTTAATATTATGGTTTAGTCTCTTATTATGCTCTATTTAACCATAATCGATGTAATTCATTTTAATGATTTTCAATAATAATTTTGGTAAAAAACTATGTTGAACTTATTATATATTATATATTATATATTATTATGAATATGGAATCAATTTTGCAAAATTATAATCACATAATTGGATGAAATTAATTTAAAATTAATCCCACATTCAGGTCGACAATTTGGGTTTTTAATGTAATTACAATCAAATGTTTGCTAAGTGATTATATCCAATTTAAAAGTGAAATTGATCTGAATGATATAAATTGTATTAAATGATAAAAATATTATGTAATAAAAATATTAATCCAATTTTAAATATTACTTAACCTTATAAATAAATTAGATGAAAAAGAATTTTTGAACTGATATTCCGTATTTTTAACTATTCATTTAAAAATAAAACCTTACAGAAAAATACAAAAAAATTATCCTTAACTAAATTTTATGTTTATATTTCTAATATGAATATTATTTTTTCATATTATGCCTATAAAAGTTTTAAAATTTATTTTTAAAATGGGGTTTCCATTAAATGGTAGTAAAGCAATATTTATAAAAATATATGTATTTAAGCATAAAATTTGGATTATTCCATATTATATGTATATCAAATAAATTGAGTGAATATAAAAAATATTTTAATTAATATATGAAATATATATTACATTAATATCACACAATTATTTTATTTAATTTAAATTATTAGGGTAAAACAACCACGAGACCATAAAAATAATAATATTACCTTTTTTATTCAATATGATTTCATATTTATTTGTAATTAGTAAGTATCCTATGAATTCATATTATATTGTGTAAACCAAATATTTTCATAAATTATTTAATACTATTCATAACCTCTAATTTAATGTTTAGGTCATATCTTATTATATTAAATATTTATATTTTAATAATATATTAGTGTTCTGTAAACCATAGTCTAGCATATTAAGAAATCCATTGAGGAAATTCATTGTTTTATATATAAAAATCTGACCGTAATGTTCCATTTAGAGAATGATAGTGTCTATGTTGTGTTTAGTGCATGATTAACTTGGTGTGTCTTATAACACAAGAGAAATATAGTTCTTTAATAATAAATAAACTATCTTTAGTGTTGCATGAAATGAAAAATATCAAAAAGTTAAAATTAATTTGAAAATAATAATTCATAAAATATCAGGGCATTATATATTATAACCAAGTTTGATCTTTTCTAAAAAAGAAGCATGATTTATGTTTTTTTTCAATCCTCTTATGGATGATCAGGGATATTTTAAGGAAAAGGATCATACAGTTTAAGCCGTAAGCATTTTTGAAGGTGATGTCATTTCTCTATGTTTTCAAAATTTTTGGGGTCCCGAATTTTGGGAATGGAAATCAAGGAAAAAAGTGATTTTTCTTGAATTAATCAAGAAAATAGGGAAAAGGAATGAGTTTTGCAGAGACGTGCTTCATGAAGTGTGTTTCACAAAGACAATGAAGATTGTGACGGTGTGCTCTGTGATTACTAGAGTTTGATCTCTGAGCTTCGCAGAAGGTATTATTCTATAATAAAAATTTCATTTATATAGAAAGGAATGTCTTTCGAGAATACTAGCATGAGAATTTCAAATAATGAATCTATGTGATTTGAGATGACATTTCTTTGCGATTACGACAAGCTCTGTTAACTGGAAATTTTAGCAGAGTTTTACGAGTTGGAGGAAGTGCCACAGAGATGTTTTGACTGATCTGGATATCATTCTAGAAGAAGCAGAGATCTGCGTTCAACCATTCCTATAAATAAGAGGCTACACCTCTTCATTCCACATGATTTTGAGAGAGAAAAATTGTGGTCAATGTGACTTCGCAAAGAAAGGGGTGCTCCACGAAGTAGGTTTTTCTTAGTGAGATTGGGATTTGTGAAGAGAATTTTGAAGTATTTAATGTTTTCAATGATTATAAGTCATATGAGATTCATGAATATTGGGATTTCCACATTGGATCTGTAAGATTTGTGAAATAGGTTTCTCTGTGAGGTAGTGAGATGCATGAAGGGTTGTGCTCTGTGAGGCAGTGAGCTCCATGAAGGGCTGTGCTCTGCGAGGTGGTGTGCTCTGTGAAGGGTTGATATTTGTGATGGGGCTTTGAAAAAAGTTGTTTTGAGTATAAGTGTTGAGTGGTCAGGGATTTCAGTGGGAATCTACTCAGGTCTCTGATGCAAGAAGTGTCTCATGCTAGACAGAGATAAAGAGTTCAATGCCAATCTATTGAAGTGACCATCAAGTAGATAAACCGAGTTTTACTTCTCTCATAGCAGTGAGCTAGGGGGAGTTTATAAAAGTGTTCTAAGGGAAGTGGTGAGACATCTATAAACTTTTATAAGGGAAGTGTGCTTGGAATAGAGTGACTATAACCAAACTATTGTACTCCACAACTGGTGAAGATTAGTAGATTAAGGTACAACCAACACACTGTTCGCGTATGCTCCTTAGATGCAGCCCTTTTCGGTGAACCAAGTAAAAATGATGTGTCATATCCTTGATTTCATTTGACTGACATATTTAAAAGGTTACTACCAATGTGGGAACAAGATCCACAACTTTAAAAATAAAAATTCAACACCCTGATTCACCCCCCTCTCCGGGTGTTCTAAGTTCCTTCAAGTTGTATCAGAGCTAGGTTGCTAGTGTTTGATTTGTCTTATACCATTATAGATAATTCAACTAATGTCAGGGGAGTTTCCATCTTTGATGAAAGTAATTTTAAGATCTGTAAGAATAGAATGAGATCTCACCTAAGATCTATTGTAATGGAAGTCATATTTTCTACTATATATAGAATACAAGTTACTGATCCAATAGGGCTGGCTATGACTAATGTAGATAGAAAAATTCGTGATGCAGATGAAAAAGCATATAATACTCTCACCACAACCCTTTCTGATCAGATTTATCTAAAGGTGATGAGTTTCACCTCAACAAAGTCCATATGGGATGAACATGAAAATATTTATGAAGGAGATAGAAAAGTGAAGGAGGCCAAACTACAAGTCCTGCATAGAGGTTTGATGATCTGAAGATACATATTGATGAGAATAAAGACTCCTTCTTCAATCGAATTACTTAAGTGGATGGAATAATTTTAGGTCTAAGAGAAGAAATCAAAGATATTAATATTGTAAAGAAAATATTGAGAAGACTTCCACCCGTGTACAATGAAAAGGTGTCATCCCTTGAGTAAAGTGATCTTTCCAAATATTCTCTGGATGATCGGCTGAGTAGCTTGGTGGCATATGAATTGAGAGTCAAGCCAGAATATTCAACGACTTGAGTGAGTAAGGAAATTGAGTTCAAAGCCATGGAAAAACTGGAAATTTCAAAATATTTTATTGGTGAATACTATGAAGAAAAATAAATTCTTTCTCTCATTGCTAAGAATTTCCAAAATGGAAAATTTAAATTTAAGGGGAAGTTATCTATGGATTGATTTTGTTGTTGAAATGTTGGGAACATTGCCTCCTAGTGCTCAAAAAAATTTGAAGATGAATAAAGCGAAGGTGAACACATTGAGAAGCCTTAAAAATGATTTTCCAAAAAGGGAGAATTCAAATATAAAAATAAAGTACAAAAGAAGAGTTTTTTCTGTGAAGAGGAATATGATGATAATGAATTCTATGAAGAAGAAGAAACGGAATTTAAAACTGGAGACCATGATTCCATGATGGATACCATTGAAAAGTTAGAACCATCAATAGAAAAATCTGGAGATAACCAGTTGACAACTAATTCGGATCCCAAGTTACATATTAATGAAGATTTTGGTAATCTTGAGAATAAGTGTAAGAGATGTAATAAGTGGAATGAAATGGTAGAAGAATCATCAGAACATGTTGATCATCTTTAAGATGAAATTGAACGAATGGAAAAATTGGTGAAAGTATAGTTATCAATCATTGAAAGGACCGATGATGTATTGGAAATAAAGATTATAATCTAAGAACCGGCAAAGGTCATCAATGACCTTACCTCAAGACTGGAGGAGAAGTCCCAAAATATTGGGTGACTCAAGGAAGAAGTTGTTAATCTTAGTAGTATTCTCAAAAGTGAATCAAGTTCAAAAAAAGAAAAGAAGAAAATACAATTTGGTAGGTTATCAAATGATGAGATGATGGAGAGAGAAAAACAAGGGTCTAATGGAGTTCAAAATATTTTGAGTGATTAAAGACCTGCACGCTTGTCAAATAGTGGAATCAGTTGTGGTGAAAAAACATCAAATGCTACAAATAAAGTGAACTAGAAGAAAGAGAAGCTCGAAGTTGATCATGTTATAAAATCACCATAAGTGATGAAAAATAGACCCTTAAATCAAACTAAAAGGAGAACCAAAGACTATCCTCTATCTTCCATGAATAACAGGCAGTCAAACAACTTTCCCAAGGAAGAAGGCATGAGGAAAATTTAAGTGAAAATACATTTCCTCTCATGAAGTGTCATTTATGTTAAAATCTGGGTCATACAATGTCATATTATGAAGATTCAAGGAGCTATCTAAATGGGGGAGAGCTAGGAGTTCAACAGGGGAGAAACAATTCACATCCTACTACTTATAGAAGAAAAAATTTCTATAGATATTTTTTGTTGTTCTAACTTTGTCCATAAAGCCATTTATTTTAGGTAGAGGAGTGACATGGACACCTCACACTAAAGTCAGAGATAAGAAAAAGCTCATCAACAAGACAATTTTTGTCTTTCAAATAGGTTTTATCCTATGGAAGAAGACTTTGAATATAAAGAACCCATGTACATAGACGAGAGAATTGAAATACCATCAGTGTCCTACACTCAATCCAATTTCTCATGGAAGGAAAATAAGAAAATTGAGAAATCCAACCTTGCAAAGGTTGCCCTCAAATCTACAAAAAGAAACATCACCTGAATTCATGATAGTGGTTGTTCGTCTCATATGACTAGTAATGAAAACATGTTAATGAATGTGAAGAGGAGGGTTGATAGAACAGTATAGTTTGGTAATTATGGAGCTCTGAAAATCAAAGGCAGTGTAAGTACTGAACTAGCTAACAGAGAGATAAAGAAAACTGAAGTCCTTTTTGTGGATGGCAGACATCATAATCATCTCATCATGAGTCTACTATGTGAGTATAGACTTATTATAAACTAGAATCAGAAAGGCTGCACTATCAAGGGAAAGACAGGAAATTCAATTTTGAAAGGATGTAGAATAGAAGGCAACCTATATCAGGTTGATAGTAAAGAAAACATTTGATACATGACTATTGAAGAAGAAAATAACCCGTGGCATCAGATACCGGTAAACATCAATCAGTAAGAAATGTAAAGGTTTATAAGATGAATATAGTCATGGATATACCTAATCTGAAGTGCGAATGAGAAAAGACTTGTAATGCTTTCGTGTGAGGTAAACTGGTCTGCAGTTCCTACCGGCCAAAGAAGAAAAGAGCATAAAATAAACTTGACCTAATCTATACAGATGTATGTGGACTGATAAATGTTTTTAGAACATATGGATAAAGTTACTTTGTTTTTTTCATAGATTATTATTGTTGAATGGCATGTGTGATCATTATAAATAGGAAGTGACAAGTTCATGATTGTATGAAAATGTAACGCCCTGACCCCAGTTAACCAGAGTCAGTGCATTATTACATAATATTGTCATAATCACAAAAGATCAAGTCTCGAAAGACTGATTATTTTAGTAGCCTTGGAATAACTAGATACATTCACAAAGTTTACATTACATCCCAAAGTGAAAACTACTACAACAACATCTTGACTTTATATCCCCTCATACTATCCCTGAAGGTCATTCATAAATTACTTCTTCACATCCTAAAAAAACATTGAAAGGGGTGAGATCAAATTCCCAGTATAGATAACAATATAGCAGAAAACTTTCATAAATAAGCATAAATATTTAAGGAAATGTATGACTAAAACAAAATCCTTTTAAACTTTAACTTCAGTATAATATGGCAAAAATAAAATGAAATAATTCCATTTACTTATTCACATGGATATTCTACTAGTCGAATAATCACATGCAATATCAATAACCACCTTCATAATGATGGAATGTATAATGCCAGAATATAATAACCACATAGTCAAGGCCTCGTGCCAAGACTACAAATAAGATTTTGTCCAGGCCTTGTGACAAGACACTAGTTTGTCTCATGAGACCTACTGATGCATCGAGGAGCTATAGCGGGCTCCACCCATCACTTATTATGTCCAATTCATTTTTCATATGAACAGGTTTAAACATAACATAAACATTCTTATTAAAACTAGCATACGAAATGTCAATACTTTCTCCATAAACCATGAATGGTATAAAAATAACAAATCCACAGTCAAACATATCACAAAACCTTTAATACAATATAGAAGTTTTGTATCATAATAAATAAACTTCAAATAAGCTTAAAATCCATTAAAGGATGTTGACATAGATGAAATCAAAACTATTTGATAGAAGTACCTTTTTTTTGAAATCATTTAAAAGTAACATAATTATAAAATAAAACTTTTACTTTGAAAATATTCTTATAATCTTGTAAGGGAAGCTTCTAAGATTTTATAATGGCGGAAAACAACCACACCCATCGTATAAGTTAAAAAAAACATTCTTACCTTAATTCTGTTGAAAAGGTTAAAAAGGACCTTGTTGGAAAATGACAGAAAGATTCCTTTATAAACTTCTTATAAAAGCTCAAAAAGGGTATAAATGACTTTAACCCATAATCTATAAAATAATATGAATGATTTGAATTACATTTTTAAGAAACATGGATGTGGATGATATAGAGGTCCTGGTAGATAATTACGTATAAACAACCTTGGATAATGAAGAGATTGTGAAATAAACCCTTAACAACTTGGTAACTTACGAAACATAAACCCTATGAAAGAGGTATCATAAAATGAATATGTAAATACACATAAATTAAAGTGTATTACAAAAATAATACAATTATGGGCAGTACATACACCACAAAAAAGGTAATAGTTGCAATATGGCACAAATCTCATGGGAATAAAGAGTGAGATGAAAACCCCTTACCTTGTACTTTTACTTAGTCAAAGGTAGGTTAACCTCCTGTATAATGGTGAAATAATTTTTATTAAATTTTACAAGAATCATATACATTAATATGATATCATATATGATCTTTTAACATTTATCGTCGTTTCGGGTGTTAACATACTCGTTTTATTTTATATTTTTTGTTACATAAGCCATGAATGTTATGGATAGGTTGTATATTATTCATATCCGGAATGATATAAAGTCCTTGAACATTATTTTTAATCATCAAATGATAATTATACTTGAATGGATATGATGGGGAATGAATCTCATCACGTTCGTGGAGACGGTAGTCCGTACATACGCACGAGCGACAATATCATTCATTTGATATTCATATAATATATAATTTGATAGTATATCATATATATAGAATCAATATTATGTTATATTTATTATTTACATGAATTAAAAATCATTATTATACTCATCCAAATAATAATATTTTGAATAACAATTACACCACGACATGGAGACGGTAATCCGTACGTACGCACGTATGGTGACATGTCATTTAAAGGATGGATATAATACTGAATATGGTTGTACCATATTTATAATAACATCACAGTATATAAAAGATACTGTAGTTTTTATTTTATAATGGGAATAACAAATAAAGAAGAAGTTGAATAAGAAAGGAACTTGAAAGAGGGTGGTAAAAACATTACCTCTTCTTTGGGTTCTTCCTTTTTATTTGATCAAAAGGGATCCATTGTTTTGATTTATGACTAAAGGAAGTCCTCTAGGATGAAGTTAGGATATTTGAGAGGGTATTTGGGTAGAGTTTGGCCTAGAAAAAGGCTTTTAATATGTGAATTAGTGAGAAAGGGGAGTGCCCTTTTATAAGAGGGGTGAGGGGCACCTTTAGAAAAGGTAGAAATATTATTTTATAATAAATTCATATTCGGTTTCTAATGGCTCCAAAGTAGATTATTTAAATTTTAAGGTGAGGATAGGTCGAAAACCATTGAACCAATTGGTTTTAGATCGGTTTGGGTCACTATATTAAACTTATCTTTTAGTTTTAACTCTTAGTTATTTAATTTGACATTTACCATGTCACTTTGTATTTTTATATTATATAGTTAATAAACTTACTATATACATTCAAGAGACCACAAAGTGGTCCATTAATAATACACCTATAATTATATAATTCTCTTGACCGAACCTTATATTTTTAAGAATTGAATATCAATTAATAGTATAATATTTGTTTTAAAAACTCTTTTATGTCAATTTTGACACTATTGGGTATTTTGTTTTTGATAAATTTATAACAACATTATTTCTTAGAAAAAAATTTATATAAACAATATTAATATGTCATATTAAACTATAAACTTATTTTAATCTAGAAAAAGTCTCAAATTACATTTATTTGGGTATTTATAATATCAATTATCTTAATCCTTCATTAATATAATAATTACTACATCATCATTGTGTCGTAAATAAATTTTATTATTCAATGTCTAAAAATTATAAATAAAATACTATTATATAGGAAATACTTTTAAATTTCTAATGAATATTTATAGTAGAAAATATAATATATATAACCCTATGTAAAAATTGTTTTGCTAAAATATATATGCTTGGGTCATTTTTGTATTTACTATAACATAATTAATTTAAAGTGTCATTATCACTTACAAGTGGATCCATGGGGTCCCAAAATCGACCCAAAGATGACCATGGTCGAAAATTTATCAACCAATAGGGTTAGGACACGTTTTAGGGTAAATTAATATTATTATAATATTATTTTTTACCCTTATTTACCGGATTTACCCTTTAACCATGGTAAATAAAATATTTACCGAAGAAATTATTCAAAATGTCTAAAAATAAAAGTTACCTATTTACAAAATTTGGAAATCCTAATTCCAAATATGGAATACATTTTTCTAAATTCAATACACAGAAGTGGCAGAAAGTAATTTAAAATTAATTCCCATTGTTAAAACAAAAAGCGTGTTTTTAAGAGATAATAAATTTCAAAATATTGACAGTTGTTTATGTCCGGTTGAAATGTGAAATGATGTCCAATGATGAAAATTGTATTAAATGGTAAAAATATATTATAAATATACTTTTAAACCACTTAAATTCAGAATTTATCACTATTAATTATTTTTATTAAAAAAGTTTTTATTAATTAAAATTTAGTTATTTTCACTATTCATAAAAATATAAAATTTATCTGAAAAGTTCCAAAATTTTACCCTAGGATAATTTCAATATTTCGAATCCAAAACTGAAGTCCATTTTGAGAGATAAAATTTCTAAAATTTCAAAAGTGGGTATTAATATTCATAACGACTAGTTTGATTGGTTGTAGTGTGTTACAATCTCGAAGTTGCGTACAACACATGCTACTGTATTATTCAAAGAGAATCGTACTGTGGAAGATTGGGGTGTTAAATTCTCCCCTCCTTCAAATAATTTCGTCCTCGAAATTTCTATAATACTACCGCATGAAAATACTTGGGTGGTTCTTCATCATAAGTTTCTTCGGTTCCCACGTTGCCTCTTCCATCTTATGGTTCCTCCATAGAACTTTTACCAGACGAGTTGTCCAGTTTCTCAGCACTTGTTCTCTTATATCAAGAATCCTGATGGGCTCTTCACAATAAGACAGATTGGGTTCCAGTTCTAATTCCTCATCGGTGAGTACATGCACTGGGTCAGGCATGTATTTCCTCAACAGTGATACGTGGAACACATTGTGAACTTTGGAGAGACTTGACGACATTTCCAAATGGTAAGCTACATCCCTAATTCGTTCTAGAATTTGGAAAGGTCCAATGTACCTGGGAGTCAATTTACCTTTCTTACCAAAACGTATAACTCCATTCCATGGAGATACCTTCAATAAATAATGATCTCCTACCTGAAATTCCAAATCCTTCCTTCAGTTATCGGCATAGCTCTTCTGCCTACTTTGAGCTGCTTTGATGTGGTTTTGGATTACCTTCACAATTTCCATCGTTTCCTCCACTAGTTCCTGAACTACGAGTTTTCTTTCACCAACGTCATCTCAACAGATTGGTGTGCGACATCTCTTTCCGTATAATACTTCATATGGTGCCATACGAATATTTGAATGGAAGCTATTGTTATAGAAAAATTCTACCATAGGTAAATATTGATCCCACATACCCTGAAAGTCAACTGACCAAGATCTCAACATGTCTTCTAAGGTTTGAATAGTCCGTTCTGATAGTCCATCTGTTTGAGGGTGGTAGGCAGTGCTCAAACTAAGTTCAATATCCAAGGCCTTCTGAAGAATCTTCCAAAATATTGAAGTAAAACGGGGATCACGATCCAAAACAATTGATAGTGGTACTCCGTGAAGTCTCACAACTTCATTAATATATAGTCTTTCTAGACGTTCTAGTGGTAGATCTTCTCTTATAGCATGAAAATGTGCTGACTTGGTAAGACGATCAACAATAACCCATATTGCATCATTCCTTACAGGAGTCTTTGGTAGCCCCATGACAAAGTCCATCGTAATATTATCCCATTTCCACTCCGGTATGGGAAGAGTTTGCACGAATCCTCCAGGATGTTTCCTTCCAGCTTTCACTTGTTGAAAAAACATACATCTTGACACAAAATCAGCAATCTCCCTCTTCATGTTGTCCCACCAAAAATGTTCCTTCAAATCTCTATACATTTTGGTTCTCCCAAGGTGTATAGAGAAATTGGAGCTATGAGCATCATATAACAATTCCATTTTTAGTTTAGGTATATTGGGAACACAAAGTCTCTTCCCAAATTTCAAAATTCCATCTTCATACACAAAGTCACTCAATCTCCCATCATTCACAGCTTTAATCTTCTTTTGAAATTATTCATTATCGGTCTAAGAAATCTTTATCCTTTCTAGTAAAGTTGGTTTGGAAACCATTTGAAAAATCATTGATGTTTCACCTTCCTTGGTTATTCCCATGTCCATCTTCACTAGATCCATGAAAATTGGATCCCTTTCAATTCCCATATTTTTCAAAACCCCAGGATCTTTTCTGCTCAAAGCATCTGCCACCTTTTTTGCATTTCCCAAGTGGTAGTGTATTGTGAAATCATAATCCTTGAGTAATTCAAGCCATCTCCTTTGCCTCATGTTGAGTTCTTTTTGTGAGAAAATATACTTCAAACTCTTGTGATCAGTATAAATCTCACATTTTTCACCATAGAGGTAGTGTCTCCATATATTCAAAGAAAAGATCACACCTCCTAACTCGAGATCATTAGTAGGATAGTTTTTCTCATGATTTTTTAACTGTCGCAATTCATAGGCAATAACCCTATTATTTTTGCATAAGGACACAACCAAGTCCTATTTCAATGCATCACTATAAATAATGAACCCATCATTCCCCAATGGTAGTGTCAATATAGGATCATTGACTAATCTTCTCTTCCGTTCTTCAAAACATTCTTCACACTCTTTTGTCCAAACAAATTTAACCCCTTTAAGTGTGAGCTTTGTTAATGGGTTAGCCAACCGGGAAAAATTCTGGACGAAACATCGATAATAACCTGCTAAACCAATAAAACTACATACCTCAATTATACTCGTCGGTGCAAGACATTCTTGGATTGCCTTGGTCTTATAAGGATCATCATGGATTCCATCTTTAGAGACAATATGGCCAAGAAAATAAATCTCCTGAAGCCAGAATTCACACTTACTAAACTTCCCATATAATCCATGTCTTCTCAGAGTCTTCAGGATAATGCGTAAGTGATTTTCATGATCTTCGTAGATTTTTGAGTATACCAAGATATCATCAATAAATACCACCACAAATTCATCTAGATATTCCTTGAAAACTCTATTCATTAGATCCATGAATACAGAGGAAACATTAGTCAGCCCAAAAGGCATTACTGTAAATTCGTAATGCCTGTACCTGGTTCGAAATGCGGTCTTCAGAATGTCTTCCTTCTTCACACACAACTGATGGTATCCAGACCAAAGTTAAATCTTTAAAAAGTATTAATCTCCATACAATTGGTCAAATAAATCATCAATGCGATGTAGGGGATACTTGTTCTTTATTGTTATAGCATTGATCTCCCTGTAGTCGATACATAAACTCATAGATCCATCTTTATTTGTAACAAAAAGAATAGGGGATCCCCATAGAGAAACACTAGGGAGAATAAATCACTTATTACTCAATTCATGTAGTTGTTTATTCATTTCAACTAATTCCACAGTGGCCATTATATAAGGGGTCTTCGATATAGGGCTTGATCCAGGAATTAAATCAATGGAAAACTCAACTTCTCATTCTCGAGGATGTCCTAGTAAATCTTCCGGAAACACATCTACATATTCTTTCACAATAGTTACGTCCTCAATTTGAAAATTCCTTTCCTCACCAACAGTCATTTCATTCTCTTCCTCCCCAATAATTGAATTTAGTTGAGCTACCGGGGGTGGATCTAGATAAGAATTAGGTGGTGACGATTCTGCTCTAAAGATAAGGTGTTCCTTATCATGATCATAAAAAATCGTAACCTGCTTCTTCTTACAATAAATATTCACATCATTGTCTAAAATCCAATCCATACTGAGGATTATATCAAACTCAATCATAGGTATGACGATGAGATCAGTGGATAAAGAACATTTATGTGCTCTAATGGGGACTGATTCACAAAACCTTGTTGCAATGATACTTCCCTTAGGAGTTTTAACTGACAACTCCCTTGTTAAATCAAATTATAAATATCTAATTTTCATAGAAAACTGGGAAGATATAAAACAATGAAATGATCCAGAATCAAACAATGCATTTGCTAAACTTGAGAAAACCATTAAATTACCTACCACCATGTCTTTCGGAGCTTCTACCTCAGCAGTAGTGATAGCATAACCTTGGCCTTGATCCCTTGGCCTTTTCTGAGGTAAGTTTCCCTGACGCTTAAGACATTCATTTTCATAATGTCCCATCTCCCTACAATTGTAGCATTGGACGTCGGTAGCTTCTTTCTTCCCCTTACAATCACGAGATTGGTGGCCTTTTTCACCACACTTGTAACAGACTCCCATTCCTTTAAAGAAAGTACTAGGGTGTTTCGTCCCACATTTACTGCAGGAAGGATATTCAACGTTTCCCTTATTCCCCTTATTTCCATTCCCAAATTGATTAGAAAATCTCTTCTTCTCCTACTTTGCATTAAAGTCTTAAGACTTAGAGAATTAATTTTCTGTCTTGATAGCACATGAGACAATTTCTTCTTACGATGAGAAGGATTGTGAGAATAATGCTCGATGGAGAAATGGTTTTAACCCATAAAATAAATGATCAATCTTACTTCTTAGGTTGCATATATAATCTCCAGCATACCTTGATAACCTTGTAAAGTTAGCCTCCTACTTTGAGACATTCTCATCCTCCTTTTGTCTCAGACTCAGAAATTGCCTTTCTTTAAATGCTCGATGGTTATGAGAAAGTATTTTTCTAAAAACAGATATTTGAACTCCCTCCATTCCATATTTGATACTTCATCATCTTCTTCGTGTTTTGAATCAATTACCACCATTGAACAACATCTCTAGGGAGGCAGTAAATTGCCATGATAACTTTTTCCCTTTCACTACTACCCAAACCCTGAAATATTTTCTCTAGGGAACATATCCATTGCTACGCTACCAATGGATTTGTACTCCCATTGAATGTTGGTGGTTTTTGCCTCATGAAACGATCTAACATTGATCCTCCACAATGTGGATCAGGGTGCTCCATACGGGTAAGGTTATTATTCATAACCTGAGTGAGTTGTCCCAGTATGGTGATAAGCTGATCAGCATTAGTTGTATCACCAGCTCCACTATAATTATCTTGATCTGGAGGAAAATCCCTACAAGGAGTGCGTTCATTGATATGGTTTCCATTTCTTCCACTAGGCACTATTTCTAAACAACGGCATAAACTAGATCAGTTTAAGAATCAAAATACATAATTCCATAATTATAAAACAATTAACATAAATTGAACTATTTATGGATATAATCCATAATCATAAAAAAATGTTTTCTTTGAGGAAGTATATACTCATAAACCCTTCATAATGATTTGTAAAGAAAATGAGAATTATCCTAAGCATATCCCCCGGGAGTGTCGTAACCAAGAGTGCAGCAAGGCCCATTGTCGTCCACCAGTTCCCATTCGAGTCTAGCTCAATGCGGTGTTTTTGGGTTTCACCCCGAGGTACATCGGTGCTGGACCCGCCTCTACCTACTCGTATCCAAACAAGGATGTATTTCTTGGAAAACTCATAACATATTTAAAATACCAAAAATCTAGTAAGTTCTTCAATACTCATCCTCAATGTATATATCAGGGCTATGTGCTCTAATCAGAGTTTATCTAAATATAGCTTCCAAGGTTTGTAGTAGAATTCCTCTGATATCAACTGTAACGCCCTGACCCCAGTTACCCAGAGTCGGTGCATTATTATATAATATTGGCATGATCACAAAATATCATGTCTCGAAAGACTGATTAGTTTGGTAGCCTTGGATTAACTAGATACATTCATAAAGTTTACATTACATAATAAAGTGAAAACTACTACAACAACATCTTGACTTCATATCCCCTCATACAATCCCTGTAGGTCATTCATAAATTACTTCTTCACATCCTGGAAAAAATTAAACATTGAAAGGGGTGAGCTCAAATGCCCAGTAAGGATAACTATATAGCGGAAACCTTTCATAAATAAGCAAAAACATTTAAGGCAATGTATAACTAAAACAAAAGCCTTTTAAACTTGAACGTCAGCATAATATGGAAAAAATAAAATGAAATAATGCCATTTACTTATTCACATTGATATTCTACTCGTCGAATAATCACATGCAATATCAATAACCACTTTCATAATGATGGAATGCATAATGCCAGACTATCATAACCACATAGTCAAGGCCTCGTGCCAAGACTACAAATAAGATTTTATCAAGGCCTTGTGCCAAGACACTAGTTTGTCTCATGAGATCTACCGATGCATTCAGGAGCTATAGCAGGCTCCACCCATCACTTATTAAGTCCAATGAAATCCTTATATGAACATGTTTAAACATAATATAAACATTCATATTAAAACTAGCATACGAAATGTCAATACTTTCTCCATAAAACATGAATGGTATAAAAATAACACATCCACATTCAAACATATCACAAAACCTTAAATAAAATATGGAAGTGTTGTATCATAATAAATAAACTTCACATAAGCTTAAAATCCATTAAAGGATGTTGACATAGATGAAATCAAAACTATTTGATAGAAATATCTTTTTTTTGAAATCATTTAAAAGTCACATAATTATAAAATAAAACTTTTACTTTGAAAATTATATTATAAGCTTGTAAGGGAAGATTCGAAGATTTTATAATGGTGGAAAATATCCACACCCGCCGTATAAGTTAAAAAAACATTCTTACCTTAATTCTATCGAAAAGGTTAAAAAGGACCTTGTTTGGAAAACGACAGAAAAATTCTTTTATAAAATTATTATAAAAATTCAACAAGGGTATAAATGACTTTAACCCATAGTCTGTAAAATAGTAATAATGATTTGAAATACATTTTTAAGAAACATGTATGTGGATGATAATGAGGTCCCAGTAGATAATTACGTATAAACAACCTCGGATGATGAAGAGATTGTGAAATAAACGCTTACCAACTTGGTAACTTACGAATAATACACCCCATGAAAGTGGTATCATAAAATAAATATGTAAATACACATAAATTAAAATTTTTTACACATAGAATACAATTATGGGTAGTACATACACCACACAAAAGGTAATAGTGGAAATATGACACGAATCTCACGGGAATATGGAGTGAGATGAAAACCCCTTACCTTGTACTTTTAGTTAGTCGAGGGTAGGTTAACCTCCTATATAATGGTGAAATAATTGTTCTTAAATTAGAAAAGAATCATATACATTAATATTATATAATATATGATCTTTTAACATTGCTTTGTTAATAATATCTTAGTATTATCGTCATTTCATGTGTTAACTTACTCATTTTCTTTTTTATGTTTTGTTACATAAGCCATGTGTGTTATGGATAGGTTGTATCTTATTCATATCCATAATTATATCAAGTCCTTTTAATTATCAAATGAGAATTAGACTTAAATGGATATGATGGGGAATGAATCTCATTGCGTTCGTGGAGACGGTAGTCCGTACGTACGCATGAGCGACAATATCATTCTTTTGATATTAAAATAATATATAATTGGATATTATATCATATATAAAGAATCAATATCATGTTATATTTATTATTTAAATGAATTGCACATCATTATTATACGCATCCAAATAATAATATTTTGAATAACAATTACACCACGACATGGAGACGGTAAGCCGTACGTACACACGTATGGTGACATGTCATTCAAAGGATGGATATAATACTGAATATGGTTGTACCATATTTATAATAACATCACAATATATATAAGATAATGGAGTTATTATTTTATAATGTGAATAACAAATAAAGAAGAAGTTGAAGAAGAAAGGAACTTGAAAGAGGGTGGAGAAAACATTACCTCTTCTTCGGGATCTTCCTTTTGATTTGATCAAAAGGGCACCTTATGTTGGCTTTCTAAATAAAGGAATGCCTCAAAGATGAAGGGATTATATTTGAGAGGGTATTTGGACAAATTTTGGCTGAGATAAAAGGCTTTGAATGTGTGAATTAGTGAGAAGGGTGAGTTCCCTTTTATAAGAGGGGTGAGGGGCACCTTTGGAAAAGCTAGAAATATTAATTTATAATAAATTAATATTCAATTTCTAATGGATCCAAAGTGGATTATTTAAATTTTAAGTTGGTTATAGGTCGAAAACCATTCAACCAATAGGTTTTAGACAGGTTTGGGTCACTATATTAAACTTATCATTTTGTTTTAACTCTTAGTTAATTTGTTTGACATTTATCATGTCACTTTGTATTTTTATATTATATAGTTAATAAACATACTATATACATCCAAAAGACCCCCAAGTGGTCCATTAATGATACAAATATCATGATATAAGTCTCATTTCTGAACCATAGATTTTTAGGAATTGAATATCAATTAATAATATAATATTTGTTTTAAAAACGTTTTTATGTAAATTTTGACACTATTGGGTATTTTGTTTTTTATAAATTCATAACAGCATTATTTTTTAGACAACAATTTATATAAACAATTATAATATGTCATATTAACCTAGAAATTATTTTAATTTATAAAAAGTCTCAAATTACATTTATTTGGGTATTTATAATATCAATTATCTTAATCTTTGATTAATACGGTAATTAATGCATCATCATTGTGTCATAAATAAATTAAATTATATAATGTATAAAAATTATAAATAAAATACTATTATATAGTAAATATTTTTATCTTTCTAATGAATTTTTATAGTTGAAAATATAATATATATAACTCTATGTAATTTTTTTTTGCTAAAAGATATATGCTTATGTCATTTTTGTATTTACTTTAACTTAATTAATTTAAAGTGTCATTATCACTTACAAGTGGATCCATGGGGTCCCAAAATCGACCCAAATATGCCCATGGTTGTAAATTTATCAACCAATAGGGTTAGGACACGTTTTAGGGTAAATTAATATTATTATTATATTATATGTTTACCCTTATTTACTGGATTTATCTTTTAGCCATGGTAAATAAAATATTTACCGAAGTAATTATTCAAAATGTCTAAAAATAAAATTTACCTATTTACAAAATTTGGACATCCTAATTCCAAATATGGAATACATTTTTCTAAATTCAAAAAAAAATAAGTGGCAGAAATTAATTTAAAATTAATTCCCGTTGTTAAAACAAAAAGCGTGTTTTTAAGAGATAATAACTTTGAAAAGATTGACAGTTGTTTAAGTCCGGTTTAAATGTGAAATTATGTCCAATGA
Organism: Viscum album; assembly: GCA_963277665.1. Taxonomy (NCBI): domain Eukaryota; kingdom Viridiplantae; phylum Streptophyta; class Magnoliopsida; order Santalales; family Viscaceae; genus Viscum; species Viscum album. The sequence continues at coordinate 1,278,142,140 of OY728121.1, read as the reverse complement.
CCAAAATTTTATTAAATGCTAAAAATATATTCTATATATACTTTAAAACCACTCAAATTCATAATTTATCACTATTTATTATTTTTATTAAAAAATTTGTTTTTAATCAAAATTTATTTATTTACACTATTCATCAAAATATAAAATTTATCTGAAAAGTTCCAAAATTTTACCCTAGGATAATTTCGATATTATTAATCCAAAAATGTAGTCTATTTTGAGAGATAAAATTTATAAAATTTCAAAAAGTGGGTATTAATATTCATAACGGCTAGTTTGATTGGTTGCAGTGTGTTAGAATCTCGAAGTTGCGTACAACACACACTACTGTATTATTCAAAGAGAATCGTACAGTGGAAGCTTGGGGTGTTACATTATACCCTCCTTAAAATAATTTCATCCTTGAAATTTCTAGAATACCCCCGCATGAAAAGACTCGGGTGGTTCTTCATCATAAGTTCCTCAGGTTCCCACATTGCCTCTTCCATCGTATGGTTCCTCCATAGAACTTTTACCAGACGAGTCATCAGGTTTCTCATCACTTGTTCTCTTGTATCAAGAATCCTGATGGGCTCTTCACATTAAGACAGATCAGGTTCCAATTCTTATTCCTCATAGCTGAGTACATGCGTTGGGTCAGGCATCTATTTCCTCAACAGTGATACATTTAACACATCGTGAACTTTGGAGAGACTTAGCGGCATTGCCAAATGGTAAGCTACATCCCCAATTAATTCTAGAATTTCGAAAGGTCCAATGTACTTGGAACTAAATTTACCTTTCTTACCGAAACTTATAACTCCCTTACAGGGAGATACCTTCAAGAAAACATGATCTCCTACCTGAAATTTTAAATCCTTCCTTCGGTTATCGGCATAGCTCTTCTGCCTACTTTGAGCTGCTTTGATGTGGTTTTGGATTACCTTCACCTTTTCCATTATTTCCTCCACCAATTCTAGATCTACGAGTTTTCTTTCACCAACGTCATCCCAACAGGTTGGTGTGCGACATCTCTTTCCGTATAATGCTTCATATGGTGCCATCCAAATACTTGAATGGAAGCTATTGTTATAGGAAAATTATACCAGAGGTAAATATTGATCCAAAATACCCTGAAAGTCAAGTGAGAAAGATCTCAACCTGTCTTCTAAGGTTTGAATAGTCCGTTCTAATTGTCCATATGTTTGAGGGTGGTAGGCAGTGCTTAAATGAAGTTCAGTATTCAAGGCCTTCTGAAGACTCTTCCAAAATCTTGAAGTAAAATGGGGATCACGATAAGAAACAATCGATAGAGGTACTCCATGAAGTCTTAAAACTTCATTAATATATAGTCTTGCTAGATGTTCCAGTTTTAGATCTTATCTTATATCAAGAAAATGTGCTGACTTGGTATGATGATCAACAATAACCCATATTGCATCATTCCTTCTAGGAGTCTTTGGTAGCCCCATGAAAAAGTCCATCGTAATATTATCCCATTTCCAGTCTGGTATGGGAAGAGGTTTCATGACTCCTCCAGGCTGTTTCCTTCCAGCTTTCACTTGTTGACAAACCATAAATCTTGACACAAAATCAGCAATCTCCCTCTTCATGTTGTCCCACCAAAAATGTTCCTTCAAATCTCTATACATTTTGGTGCACCCAGGGTGTATAGAAAAATTTGAGCTATGGGAATTATATAAGAATTCCCTTTTTAGTTCAGGTATATTGGGAACACAAAGTCTCTACCCAAATTTCAAAATTCCATCTTCATACACAAAGTCCCTCAATCCCCATCATTCACAGCTTTAATATTCTTTTGAAATTCTTCATTATCGGTCTGATAACTCTTTATACTTTCTAGTAAAGATGGTTTGACAACCATTTGAAAAAGCATTGATGTTTCACCTTCCATGTTTATTCCCATGTCCATCTTCACTAGATCCATGAAAATTGGATCCCTTTCAATTATCACATTGTTCAGAACCCCATGATCTTTTCTGCTCAAAGCATCTGCCACCTTGTTTTCCTTCCCTGGGTGGTAGTGTATCATGAAATCATAATCCTTGAGTAATTCATGCCATCTCCTTTGCCTCATGTTGAGTTATTTTGGTGAGAAAATATACTTCAAACTCTTGTGATTAGTATAAATCTCACATTTTTCACCATAGAGGTAGTGTCTCTGTATCTTCAAAGTAAAGATCACAGCTGATAACTCGAGATCATGAGTAGGATAGTTTTGCTCATGAATTTTCAACTGTCGTGATTCATAGTCAATAACCCTTTCATTCTGCATAAGGACACAACCACATCCTTTCTTCGATGCATCACTATAAATACCAAACCCATCATTCTCCGATGGTAGATTTAATATAGGATCATTGACTAATATTCTCTTTAGTTATTCAAAACATTCTTCACACTATTTTTTCCAAACAAATTTAACCCCTTTACGTGTGAGATTTGTTAATGGGTTATCCAACTGGGCAAAATTCTGGACGAAACGTCGATAATAACCTGCTAAACCAATAAAACTGCATACCTCGGTTATACGCGTTGGTGCAGGGAATTCTTGGATTGCCTTCGCATTAGAAGGATCAATAGAGATTCCATCTTTAGAGACAATATGACCAAGAAAAGAAATATCCTGAAGCTGGAATTCACACTTACAAAACTTCCCATGTAATTCATGTCTTCTCAGAGTCTTCAGAATAATGCATAAGTGATTTTAATGATCATCGTAGATTTTGGATTATACCGAGATGTCATCAATAAATACCACCAAAAATTCATCTATATATTCCTTGAAAACTCTATTCATTAAATCCATGAATACAGAGGGTGAATTAGTCAGCCTTAAAGGCATTACTGTAAACTCGTAATGCCCGTACCTGGTTTGAAATGTTGTCTTCAGAATGTCTTCATTCTTCACACACAACTGATGGTATCCTGACCAAAGGACAATCTTTGAAAAGTATTGAGCTCCATGCAGTTGTTCAAATAAATCATCAATGCGAGGTAGGGGATACTTGTTCTTTATTGTTATAGCATTGATCTCTCTGTAGTCGATACACAACCTCATAGATCCATCTTTCTTTTTAACAAAAAGAACAGGGGATCCCCATGGAGAAACACTAGGGTGAATAAATCCCTTATTACTCAATTCCTCTAGTTGTTTCTTTAGTTCAACTAATTCCACAGTGGCCATTCTATAATCGGTCTTCGATATAGGCCTTGATCCAGGAATTAAATCAACGGAAAACTCCACTTCTTCATTCTATTCCTCCCCAACAATTGAATTTAGTTGAGCTACTGGGGGTGGATCTAGATAAGAATTAGGTTGTGGTGATTCTGCTCTAAAGATAAGGTGTTCCTTATCATCATCATCAAAAATTGTAACCTCCTTCTTATTACAATAAATCTTTGAATCATGGTTCGAAAGTCAATCCATACCGAGGAATATATCAAACTCAATCATAGGTATGACGATGAGATCAGCGGATAAAGAACATTTATGCGCTCTAATGGGGACTGATTCACAAAAATTTGTTGCAATGATACTTCCTTTTAGAGTTTTAACTGAAAACTCCCTTGTGAAATCAAATTCAAGATGTCTAATTTTCTTAGGAAACTGGGAAGATATGAAACAATGCGATGATCAAGAATCAAATAATGCATTTTCTAAACTTGATGAAACCATTAAATTACCTGCCACCACATCTTTCGGAGCTTCTACCTCAACAGTAGTGATAGCATAAGCTTAGCCTTGATCCCTTGGCCTTTTCTGAGGTAAGTTTCCCTAATGATTAGGACATTCATTTTCATAATATTCCATCTCCCTGCAATTGTAGCATTATAATCGGTAGCTTCCTTCTTCCCCTTGAAATCGTGAGCTTGGTGGCATTTTTCACCACACTTGTAACAGACTCACATTCCCTTCAAGAAAGTACCAGGGTGTTTCTTCCCACATTTACTGCAGGATAGATATTCAACTTTTCCCTTCTTCCCCTTATTTCTATTCCCATATTGATCAGCAGATCTATTCTTCTCTTGATTTACTTTAAAGTCATAAGACATAGAGAATTCCTTTTCTGTCTTGATAGCACATGAGACAATGTCTTTGTACGATGAGAAGGATTGTGAGACTAATGATCGACAGAGAAATGGTTTTAACCCATCAAAGAAACGAACAATATTACTTCTTGGGTTGAGTATATAATCTCCAACATAACTTGATAACCTTGTAAAATTATCCTCATACTTTGGGACATTCTCATCCTCCTTTTGTCTCAGACTCAGAAATTTCCTTTGCATATATGCTCGATGGTTACGAGGAAAGTATTTTTCTAAAAACAGATCTTTGAACTCCCTCCATTCCATATTTGATACTTTATCATCTTCCTTCGTGTTTTGAATCAATGACCACCACTGATCAGCATCTCTAGTGAGGCGGTAAACTTCCATGATAACTTTTTCCCTTTCACTACTGTCCAAAGCATAACATATTTTCTATAGGGAACTTATCCATTGCTCCGCTACCAATGGATTTGTACTCCCATTGAATGTTGGTGGTTGTTACCTCAGGAAGCGATCTAACATTGATCTTCCATGCTGTGGATCAGGGTGCTCCATAAGGGTAAGGTTATTATTCATAACCAGAGTGAGTTTTCCCAGTAGAGTGATAAGTTGATCAACACCAGTTGTATCACTAGCTCCACTATAATTATCTTGAGCAGGAGGAAAATTCATACATGGAGTGCGTGCATTGATACAGTTTCCATTTCTTCCACTAGGTGCCATTTCTAAACAATGGCATAAACTAGATCAGTTTATGAATCAAAATACATAATTCCATACTTATAAAATAATTAACATAAATTGAACTATTTATGGATATATTCCACAATCATAAAAAAATATTTTCTTTGAGGAAGTATATACTCATAAACCCTTCATAATGATTTTTAAATAAAATGAAAATTATCCTAAGCATATCCCCCAGGAGTGTTGTAACCAAGAGTGCAGCAAGGCCAGTTGTCGTGCATCAGTTCCCGTTCAAGTCTAGCTCAAAGTGGTGTTTTCGTGTTTTACCCCAAGGTACATCTGTGGCAGAGCCGCCTCTACCTACTCGTATCCAGATAGGGATGTATTGCTCCGAAAACTCATAAAATCTCTACAATACCAAAATTCTAAGAAGTTATTCTATACTCATCCTCAAAGTATATGTTAAGGCTATGTGTTCTAATCAGAGTTTATCTAAATATAGATTCCAAGGTTTGTACTAAACTTCCTATGATACCAACTGTAATGCCCCAAACCCAGTTACCCAGAGTCGGTGCATTATTACATAATATTGGCATGATCACAAAAGATCAAGTCTCAAAAGACAGATTAGTTTAGTAGCCTTGGAATAACTTGATATATTCATAATGTTTACATTACATCATACAGTGAAAACTACTACAACATCATCTTGACTTCATATCTCCTCATACTATCCCTGCAGGTCATTCATAAATTACTTCTTCACATCTTGGGAAAAATAAAACATTGAAAGGGGTGAGCTCAAATGCCCAGTAAGGATAACAATATAGCGGAAAACATTCATAAATAATCATAAACATTTAAGGCAATGTATAACTAAAACAAAAGCCTTTTAAACTTGAACTTCAACATAATATGGCAAAAATAAAATGAAATAATGACATTTACTTATTCACATGGATATTATACTAGTCGAATAATCACATGAAATATCAATAACCACTTTCATAATGATGGAATGGATAATGCTAGACTATCATAACCACATAGTCAAGGCCTGGTGCCAAGACAACAAATAAGATTTTGTCAAAGCCTTTTTCCAAGACACTAGTTTGTCTCTTGAGACCTACCGATGCATCGAGGAGCTATAGCGGGCTCCACCCGTCACTTATTAAGTCTAATGCATTCCTCATATGAACAGGTTTAAACATAACATAAACATTCTTATTAAAAATAGCATATGAAATGTCAATACTTTCTCCATAAACCATGAATGGTATAAAAATAACACATCCATAGTCAAACTTATCACAAAACCTTCAATACAATATGGAAGTTTTGTATCATAATAAATAAACTTCAAATAAACTTAAAAACCATTAAAGGATGTTGACGTAGATGAAATCAAAACTATTTGATAGAAATATCTTTTTTTTTTGAAATCATTTAAAAGTAACATAATTATAAAATAAAACTTTTACTTTTAAAATATTCTTATAAGCCTTTAAGGGAATCCTTGAAGATTTTATAATGGTAGAAAATAGCAGCACCCGCCGTATAAGTTAAAAAAACATTCTTACCTTAATTCTGTCAAAAAGGTTAAAAAGGACCTTGTTTGGAAAATGATAGAAAGATTCCTTTATAAAATTTTTATAAAAAGTCAGCAAGGGTATAAATGACTTTAACCCATAGTCTATAAAATAGTAATAATGATTTGAAATACATTTTTAAGAAACATGGATGTGGATGATAAAGAGGTCCCAATAGATAATTACGTATAAACAACCTCGGATAATGAAGAGATTGTGAAATAAACCCTTACCAACTTGGTAACTTACGAAACATACACCCCATCAAAGAGGTATCATAAAATGAATATGTAAATACACATAAATTAAAGTGTATTACACAAATAATATAATTATGGGCAGTACATACACCACACAAAAGGTAATAGAGGAAATATGGCACGAATCTCACGGGAATAAGGAGTGAGATGAAAACCCCTTACCTTGTACTTTTCCTTAGTCGAGTGTAGGTTAACATCCTGTATAATGTTGAAATAATTTTAATTAAATTATACAAGAATAATATACATTAATATGATATCATATATGATCTTTTAACATTGTTTTGTTAATAATATCTTAGTATTATCGTTGTTTCGGATGTTAACTTACTCGTTTTCTTTTATATGTTTTGTTACATAGGCCATGTTTGTTATGGATATGTTGAATCTTATTCATATTCATAATGATATAAAGTCCTTAAATATTATTTTTAATCATCAAATGAGAAGTAGACTTGAATGGATACGATGAGGAATGAATCTCATCGCGTTCGTGGAGACGGTAGTCCGTACGTATGCACGAGCGACAATATCATTATTTTGATATTAAAATAATATATAATTGGATAGTATATCATATATAAAGAATAAATATAATGTTATATTTATTATTTACATGAATTACACATAATTATTATATGCATCCAAATAATAATATTTTGAATAATAATTACACCAGGACGTGGAGACGGTAAGCAGTACGTACGCACGTATGGTGACATGTCATTCAAAGGATGGATATAATACTGAATATCGTTGTACCATATTTATAATAACATCACAGTATATATAAGATACTGGAGTTATTATTTTATAATGGTAATAACAAAGAAAGAAGAAGTTGAAGAAGAAAGGAACTTGAAAGAGGGTTGTGAAAACATTACCTCTTCTTCAGGTTCTTCATTTTGATTTGATCAAAAGGGATCCTTAGGATGGCTTTAGGACTAAAGGAATTCCTCTAGGATGAAGGGAGGATATTTGAGAGGGTATTTTGGAAGAGGTTGGACGAGCCAAAATGTTTTGAATGTGTGAATTAATGAGACGGGGGAGTGCCCTTTTATAAGAGGGGTGAGGGGAACCTTTGGAAAAGCTAGAAATCTTATTTTATAATAAATTCATATTCAGTTTCTAATGGCTCCAAAGTGGATTATTTAAAGGTTAAGGTGGGGATAGGTCGAAAACCATTTAACCAATAGGTTTTAGATTGGTTTGGGTCACTATATTAAACTTATCTTTTAGTTTTAACTCTTAGTTAATTAGTTTGACATTTACCATGTCACTTTGTATTTTTATATTATATAGTTAATAAACTTACTATATACATCCAAGAGACCCAAAATTGGTCCATTAATGTTACACATATCATGATATAAGTCTCTTGGTCGAACCATAGATTTTTAGGAATTGAATATCAATTAATAATATAATATTTTTTTAAAAACTCTTTTATGTCAATTTTGACACTATTGGGTATTTTGTTTTTGATAAATTCATAACAGAATAATTTCTTAGAATGAAATTTATATAAACAATTATAATATGTCATATTAAAATATAAAATTATTTGAATTTATAAAAAGTCTCAAATTACATATATTTGGGTATTTATAATATCAATTATCTTAATATTTTATTAATACGGTAATTACCGCATCATCATTGTGTCATAAATAAATTAAATTATTTAATGTCTAAAAATTATAAATAAAATAATATTATATAATAAATATTTTTATCTTTATAATTAATATATATAGTCTAAAATATAATATATATAAACCTATGTAAAAATTATTTTTCTAAAAGATATATGCTTTTGTCAATTTTGTATTTACTTTAACTTAATTAATTTAAAGTATCATTATCACTTACAAGTGGATCCATGAGGTCCCAAAATCGACCCAAATATTCCCATGGTCGGACATATATCAACCAATAGGGTTATGACACGTTTTAGGATAAATTAATATTATTATAATATTATTTTTTTACCCTTATTTACTGGATTTACCCTTTAACCATGATAAATAAAATATTTACCGAAATAATTATTCAAAATGTCTAAAAATAAAAGTTACCTATTTAAAAAAAAATTTCATCCTGATTCCAAATATGGAATCCATTTTTCTAAATTCAAAACACAGAAGTGGTAGAAATTAATTTAAAATTAATTCCTGTTGTTAAAACAAAAATCGTGTTTTTAAGAGATAATAACTATCCAAAGATTGACAGCTGTTTATGTCCGGTTTAAATGTGAAATTATGTCCAATGACCAACATTGTATTAAATTGTAAAAATATATTATAAATATACTTTAAAACCACTCAAATTCATAATTTATCACTATTAATTATTTTTATTAAAAAGTTGTTTCTAATTAAAATTTAGTTATTTTAACTATTCATCAAAATATAAAAGTTATCCAAAAAGTTCCAAAAATTTACCCTAGGATAATTTCGATATTCCGAATCCAAAAATGAAGTCTTTTTTGAGAGATAAAATTTATAAAATTTCAAAAAGTGGGTATTAATATTCATAACGGCTAGTTTGATTGGTTGTAGTGTGTTAAATACTCGATGTTGTGTACAACACACGCTACTGTATTATTCAAAGAGAATCGTACCATGGAAGATTGTGGTGTTACATTCTCCCCTCCTTAAAATAATTTCATTCTAGAAATTTCTAGAATACTACCACATGAAATGACTCGGGTGGTTCTTCATCATAAGTTCCTCAGGTTCCCATGTTGCCTCTTCCATCTTATGGTTCCTCCATAGAACTTTTACCAGACGATTCGTCCAATTTATCAACACTTGTTCTCTTGTATCAAGAATCCTAATGGGCTCTTCGCAATAAGACAGATCGGGTTCCAGTTCTAATTTCTCATAGGTGAGTACATGCGTTGGGTTAGGCATGTATTTCCTCAACAGTGATACGTGGAACACATCGTGAACTTTGTAGAGACATGGCGGCATTGCCAAATGGTAACATACAAACCCAATTAGTTCTAGAATTTTGAAAGGTCCAATGTACCTGGGACCCAATTTACCTTTCTTACCGAAACATATAACTCCCTTCCATGGAGATACCTTCATGAAAACATGACCTCCTACCTGAAATTCCAAATCTTTCCTTCAGTTATCGTCATAGCTCTTCTGCCTACTTTGAGATACTTTGATGTGGTTTTGGATTACCTTCAGCTTTTCCATCATTTCCTCCACCAGTTCTGGACATATGAGTTTTCTTTCACCAACGTCATCCCAACAGGTTGGTGTGCGATATATCTTTTCATATAATTCTTCATATAGTTCCATCCGAATACTTGAATGGAAGATATTGTTATAGGAAAATTCTATAGAGGTAAATATTGATCCCACATACCCTGAAAGTCAAGTGAGAAATATCTCAACATGTCTTATAAGGTTTGAATAGTCCGTTCTTATTGTCCATCTATTTGATGGTGGTAGGCAGTGCTCAAATGAAGATCAGTATCCAAGGCCTTCTGAAGACTCTTCCAGAATCTTGAAGTAAAACAGGGACCACAATCCGAAACAATCGATAGGGGTACTCCATGAAGTCTCACAACTTCATTAATATATAGTCTTTCTAGACGTTCCAGTGGTAGATCTTCTCTTATAGTAAGAAAATGTGCTGACTTGGTAAGACGATCAACATAACCCATATTGCATCATTCCTTCTAGGAGTCTTTGGTAGACCCATGATAAAGTCCATCGTAATATTTTCCCATTTCCAATCTGGTAAGGGAAGAGGTTGCATGACTCCTCCTTGCGATTTCCTTCCAGCTTTCACTTGTTGACAAACCATACATCTTGATACAAAATCAGAAATCTCCCTCTTCATGTTGTCCCACCAAAAATGATCCTTCAAATATCTATAAATTTTGGTGCTCCCAGGGTGTATAGAGAAATTGGAGCTATGAGCATCATCTAACAATTCCCTTTTTAGTTCAGGTATATTGGGAACACAAAGTCTCTTCCCAAATTTCAAAATTCCATTTTCATACACAAATTCACTCAATCTCCCATCATTCACAGCTTTAATCTTCTTTTGAAATTCTTCATTATCGGTCTGAGAACCCTTTATCCTTTCTAGTAAAGATGGTTTAGAAACCATTTGAAAAAGCATTGATGTTTCACCTTCCATGGTTATTCCCATGTCCATCTTCACTAGATCAATGAAAATTGGATCCCTTTTAATTCTCATATTGTTCAAAATCCCATGATCTTTTTCCGCTCAAAGCATCTTCCACCTTGTTTGCCTTCCCCATGTGGTAGTGTATTGTGCAATCATAATCCTTGAGTAATTAAAGCCATCTCTTTTTCCTCATGTTGAGTTCTTTTTGTGAGAAAATATACTTCAAACTCTTTTGATCAGTATAAATCTCACATTTTTCACCATAAAGGAAGTGTCTCCATATCTTCAAAGAAAATATCACAGCTACTAACTCAAGATCATGAGTAGGATAGTTTTGCTCATGAATTTTCAGCTATCGTGATACATAAGAAATAACCCTATCATTCTATATAAGGACACAACCAAGTCCTTTCTTCGATGCATCACTATAAATAACGAACCCATCATTCCCCGATGGTAGAGTCAATATAGGAGCATTGACTAATATTCTCTTCAGTTCTTTGAAACATTCTTCACACTCTTTTTTCCAAACAAATTTAACTCCTTTACGTGTGAGCTTTGTTAATGGGTTAGCCAACCGGGAAAATTTTTGGATGAAACGTCGATAATAACCTGCTAAACCAATAAAACAGCGTACCTCAGTTATACTTATCGGTGCAGGCCATTCTTGGATTTCCTTGGTCTTATAAGGATCAACAAAGATTCCATCTTTAGAGACAATATGGCCAAGAAAAGAAATCTCCTTAATCCAGAATTCACACTTACTAAACATCCCATATAATTCATGTCTTCTCAGAGTCTTCAGGATAATGCACAAGTGATTTTCATGATCTTCGTTGCTTTTGGTGTATACCAAGATATCATCAATAAATATCACCACAAATTTATCTAGATATTCCTTGAAAACTCTATTCATTAGATCCATGAATACAGAGGGCGCATTAGTCAGCCCAAAAGGAATTACTATAAACTTGTAATTCCCATACCTGGTTCGAAATGCTGTCTTCAAAATGACTTCCTTCTTCACACACAACTGATGGTATGCAGACCGAAGTTCAATCTTTGAAAAGTATTGAGCTCCATGCAGTTGGTCAAATAAATCATCAATGCGAGGTAGGGGATGCTTTTTCTTTATTGTTATAGCATTGGTCTCCCTATAGTCGATACATAACCTCATAGATCCATCTTTCTTTTTAATAAAAAGAATATGGGGTCCCCATGGAGAAACACTAGGGAGAATAAATACCTTATTACTCAATTCCTCTAGTTGTTTCTTTTGTTCAACTAATTCCATAGTGGCCATTCTATAAGGGGTCTTTGATATAGGCCTTGATCCAAGAATTAAATCAATGGAAAACTCAACTTATCATTCTGAAGGATTTCCAGGTAAATCTTCTGGAAACACATCTACATATTCGTTCACAATATGTACATCCTCTATTTGAAAATTCCTTTTCTCACCCAAAATCATTTCATTCTCTTCCTCCCCAATAATTGAATTTAGTTGAGCTACTAGGGGTGGATATAGATAAGAATTAAGTGGTGACGATCTTGCTCTAAAGATAAGGTGTTCCTTATCATCATCATCAAAAATTGTAACCTCCTTCTTCTTACAATAAATCTTCGCATCATGGTCCAAAAGCCAATCCATAACGAGGATTATATCAAACTCAATCATAGGTATGACGATGAGATCAACAGATAAAGAATATTTATGTGCTCTAATAGGGACTGATTCACAAAACTTTATTGCAATGATACTTCCCTTATGAGTTTTAACAGCCAACTTCCTTGTTAAATAAAATTGGAAATATCTAATTTTCTTAGCAAACTGGGAAGATATGAAAAAATGTGATGATCCAGAATCAAAAAATTCATTTTCTAAACTTGAGGAAACCATTAAATTGCCTGCCACCACGTCTTTCAGAGCTTCTACCTCAGTAGTAGTGATCACATAAGCTTGGACTTGATCCCCTAGACTTTTCTGAGGTAAGTTTCCCTGACGCTTAGGATATTCATTTGCACAATGTCCCATCTCCCTACAATTGTAGCATTGGACATCGGTTGCTTCTTTGTTCCCCTTGCAACCATGAGCTTGGTGGCCTTTTTCACCAAACTTGTAATAGACTCCCTTTCCCTTCAAGCGAGTACCAGGGAGTTTCTTCCCACATTTACTGCAGGATGGATATTCAACTTCTCCCTTATTCCCCTTATTTCCATTCCCAGATTGATCAGCAGATCTCTTCTTCTCTTTCTTTTCTTTAAAGTCATAAGACTTATAGAATTCCTTTTCTGTCTTGATAGCACATTAGACAATGTCTTCATACGACGATAAGGATTGCGAGACTAATGCTCGACGGAGAAATGGTTTTAACCCATCAAAGAAAAAATCAATCTTACTACTTGGGTTGCGTATATAATCTCCAACATACCTTGATAACCTTGTAAAGTTAGCCTCATACTTTGCGACATTATCATCCTCCTTTTGTCTCAAACTCAGAAATTGCCTTTCCATATCTGCTCGATGGTCATGAGGAAATTATTTTTCTAAAAAACGATCTTTGAGCTCTCTCCATTCCATATTTGATACTTCATTATCTTCCTTCGTGTTTTGAATCAATGACCACCATTGATCAACATCTCCAGTGAGGTTGTAAACTTCCATGATAACCTTTTCCCTTTCACTACTGCCCAAAGCCTGAAATATGTTCTCTAGGGAACTTATCCATTGCTCCAATACCAATGGATTTGTACTCCCAATGAATGTCGGTGGTTGTTTCCTCATGAAGAGATCTAACATTGATCCTCCACGCTGTGGATTAGGGTGCTCCATACGGGTAAGGTTATTATTCATAACCTGAGTGAGTTGTCCCAGTACGGTGATAAGCTGATCAGCACAAGTTGTATCCCCAGCTCCACTATAATTATCTTGAGCAGGAGGGAAATCCCTACATGGAGTGCATGCATTTATATAGTTTCCATTTCTTCCACTAGGCGCCATTTCTAAACAATGGCATAAACTAGATCGGTTTATGAATCAAAATACATAATTCCTTACTTATAAAACAATTAACATAAATTGAACTATTTATGGATATAATACATAATCATAAAAAATGTTTTCTTTGAGGAATTATATACTCATAAACCCTTCATAATGATTTGTAATGAAAATGAGAATTATCCTAAGAATATCCCCCAGGAGTTTCATAACCAAGAGTGGAGCAAGGCCCGTTGTCATACACCAATTCTCGTTCGAGTCTAGCTCAAAGCAGTGTTTTTTGGTTTTACTCCTAGGTACATCTGTACCAGAGCTGCCTCTACCTGCTCGTATCCAGATAGGGATGTATTGATTAGAAAACTCACAAAATCTCTACAATACCAAAATTCTAGGAAGTTCTTCTATACTCATCCTCAAAGTATATCTTAGGGCTATGTGCTCTAATCAGAGTTTATCTAAATCTAGCTTCCAATGTTTGTACTAAACTTCCTCTGATACCAAATGTAACGCCCCAACCCCAGTTACCCAGAGTCGGTGCATTATTACATAATATTGGCATGATCAAAAAAGATCAAGTCTCGAAAGACCGATTAGTTTCATAGCCTTGGAATAACTAAATACATTTATAAAGTTTACATTACATCATAAAGTGAAAACTACTACAACAACATATTTACTTCATATCCCCTCATACTATCCCTACAGGTCATTCATAAATTACTTCTTCACATCCTGGGAAAAATAAAACATTGAAAGGGGTGAACTCAAATGCCCAGTAAGGATAACAATATAGCGGAAAACATTCATAAATAAGCATAAACATTTAAGGCAGTGTATAACTAAAACAAATGCCTTTTAAACTTGAACTTTAGCATAATATGGAAAAAATAAAATGAAATAATTCCATTTACTTATTCACATGGATATTCTACTAGTCGAATAATCACATGCAATATCAACAACCACTTTCATAATGATGGAATGCATAATGCCAGATTATCATAACCACATAGTCAAGGCCTCGTGCCAAGACTACAAATAAGATTTTGTCAAGGCCTTGTTCCAATACACTAGTTTGTCTCATGAGACCAACCGATGCATTGAGGAGCTATAGCAGGCTCCACTCGTCACTTATTAAGTCCAATGCATTCCTCATATGAATAGGTTTAAACATAACATAAACATTCGTATCAAAACTAGCATACGAAATGTCAATACTTACTCCATAAACCATGAATGGTATAAAAATAACACATCCACAGTCAGACATATCACAAAACCTTCAATACATTATGGAAGTTTTGTATCATAATAAATAAACTTCAAATAATCTTAAAATCTATTAAAGGATGTTGACATAGATGAAATCAAAACTATTTGATAAAAATATCTTTTTTTTTGAAATCATTTAATAGTCACATAATTATAAAATAAAACTTTTAATTTGAAAATATTCTTATAAGATTGTAGGGGAAGATTCGAAGATTTTATAATGGCGGAAAATAGCCTCACACACCGTATAAGTTAAAAAAAACATTCTTACCTTAATTATGTCGAAAAGGTTAAAAAGGACCTTGTTTGGAAAACGATAGAAGGATTCCATTATAAACTTCTTATAAAAAGTAAATAGGGGTATAAATGACTTTAACCCATATTATTTAAAATAGTAATAATGATTTGAAATACATTTTTAAGAAACATGTATGTGGATGATAAAGAGGTCCTGGTAGATAATTACGTATAAACAACCTCATATAATGAAGAGATTGTGAAATAAACCCTTACCAACTTGGTAAATTACAAAACATACACCCCATGAAAGAGGTATCATAAAATGAATATGTAAATACACATAAATTAAAGTGTATTACAGAAAGAATAGAATTATGGGCAGTACATACACCACAAAAAAGGTAATAGTGGAAAAATGGAACGAATCTCACGGGAATAAGGAGTGAGATGAAAACCCCTTAACTTGTACATTTACTTAGTAGAGGGTAGGTTAACCTCCTTTATAATGGTAAAATAATTGTTATTAAATCATACAATAATCATATACATTAATATGATATCATATATGATCTTTAAACATTGCTTTGTTAATAATATCTTAGTGTTATCGTTGTTTTGGGTGTTAACTTACTCTTTTTCTTTTATATGTTTTGTTACATAAGCCATGTTTGTTATGGATAGGTTGTATCTTATTCATATCTAGAATGATATCAAGTCCTTAAAACTTATTTTTAATCATCAAATGAGAATTATAATTGAATGGATACGATGGGGAATGAATCTCACCGTGTTCGTGAAGATGGTAGTCCGTACGTACGCACGAGCGACAATATCATTCTTTTGATATTAAAATAATATATAATTGGATATTATATAATTTATACAGGATCAATATCATGTTATATTTATTATTTACATGAATTACACATCATTATTATACGCATCCAAATAATAATATTTTGAATAACAATTACACCACGACGTGGAGACGGTAAGCCGTACGTACGCACGTATGGTGACATGTCATTAAAACGATGGATATAATACTGAATATGGTTGTACCATATTTATAATAACATAAAAGTATATAGAAGATACTGGATTTATTATCTTATAATGGGAATAACTAAGAAATAATAAGTTGAAGAAGAAAGGAACTTGAAAGTGGGTGGTGAAAACATTATCTCTTCTTCGGGTTCTTCCTTTTGATTTGATCAAAAGGGCCCCTTAAATTGGTCTTCCGACTAAAGGAAGGGCTCTAGGATGAAGGGAGGATATTTTAGATGGTATTTGGGAAGAGTTGTTCCGACCCAAAAGGATTTTAATGTGTGAATTAGTTAGAAGGGGGAGTGCCCTTTTATAACAGGGGTGAGGGGCACCTTTGGAAAAGCTAGAAATATTATTTTATAATAAATTCATATTCGGCTTATAATGGATTAAAAGTTTATTATTTAAATGTTAAGGTGGGGATAGGTAGAAAACCATTCAACCAATAGGTTTATACAGGTTTGGGTCACTATATTAAACTTATATTTTAGTTTTAACTCTTAGTTAATTAGTTTGACATTTACCATGTCACTTTGTATTTTTATATTATATAATTAATAAACTTACTATATACATCCAAGATACCCCCAATTGGTTCATTAATGATACACCTATCATGATATAAGTCTATTGTCCGAACTTTAGATTTTTGGGAATTGAATATCAATTAATAATATTATATTTTTTTAAAAAACTCTTTTATGTAAATTTTGACACTATTGGGTATTTTGTTTTTGATAAATTCATAAAAGCATTATTTCTTCAAAAAAAATTTTATATAAACAATTAAAATATGTCATATTAACCTAGAAAATTATTTTAATTTATAAAAAGTCTCAAATTACTTTAATTTGGGTATTTATAATATCAATTATCTTAATCTTTCATTAATACGGTAATTACTGCATCATCATTGTGTCATAAATAAATTATATTATTTAATGTCTAAAAATTATAAATAAAATAATATTATATATAGAATCTTTTTATATTTCTAATGAATATTTATAGTCAAAAATATAATATATATATAACCCTATGTAAAAATTGTTTTTCTAAAAGATATATGCTTATGTCATTTTTGTATTTACTTTAACTTAATTAATATAAAGTGTCATTATCACTTACAAGTGGATCCAAGGGGTCCCAAAATCGACCCAAAGATTTCCATGGTTGGAAATTTATCAACAAATAGGGTTATGACATGTTTTAGGGTAAATTTATATTATTATAATATTATTTTTTACCCTTATTTACCAGATTTACCCTTTAACCATGATAAATAAAATATTTACCGAAGTAATTATTCAAAATGTCTAAAAATTAAAGTTACCTATTTACAAAATTTGGACATCCTGATTCCAAATATGGAATCCTTTTTTCTAAATTCAAAACACAGAAGTGGCAGAAATTAATTTAAAATTAATTCCCGTTGTTAAAACAAAAAGCGTGTTTTTAAGGGATAATAACTATCAAAAGATTGACAGTTGTTTATGTCCGGTTTAAATGTGAAATTATGTCCAATGACAAAAATTGTATTAAATGGTAAAAATATATTCTAAATATACTTTAAAACCCTCAAATTCATAATTTATCACTATTAATTATTTTGATTAAAAAAGTTGTTTGTAATTAAAATTTAGTTATTTTCACTATTCATCAAAATATAAAAGTCATCCGAAATGTTCCAAAATTTTTTCCTAGGATAATTTCGATATTCAGAATCCAAAAATGAAGTCCATTTTGAGAGATATAATTTATAAAATTACAAAAAGTGGGTATTACTATTCATAATGGCTAGTTTGATTGGTTGTAGTGTGTTAGAATCTCGAAGTTGTGTACAACACATGCTACTGTATTTTTCAAAGAGAATCATATCGTGGAATCTTGGGGTGTTACAGAAAACCTATGGATAAATCATCGATAATGATAACAAAAGGAAGATCAAAGTCCTACAATCTGACAATGGAGGGGAATACACATCCATTGAATTTGAAAATTACCTTGAGAATCATGGGATACATCATGATATGGCAGTTGTGAGAAATCCACAGCAAAATAGAGTTGTTGAGTGCATGAATCAATAGGTAAACAACATGGATAGAACTATGCTTATTGAGAGTCGTATTCCTCTACATTACTATAAATAGGCAGTTCAAGCAGCTGTTTATATTCAAAATCAAACAAGGCTTTACATGGGTGAGATAACGACACCATATGAATTGTGGCATGGAAGGAACTCCTTTTTGAGATACTTTCATGTTTTTGAAAGTAAATTTTTCATCAGAAAAAAAGAAGGAAATCAAGGGAAGTATGGTGAAAATGCTGAAAAAGTAACATTCCTTGGATTCTCAATGAATAATAAATCCTACTAGTGTTTCAACAAGAAATTGGGAAGGATTGTGGGAATCAGTGATGTTAAGATCATTGAAGAGAAAACCCCATGTGATTTAAATAATTCATATGTTGATGTGATAGAAGATTAGGAAGAAGGTGAAAATGGAGAAAATGAAAATATAGAAATAGAGGAAGGTGTACAAAATTCTCAAGATCCACATCATGATGTTGGGTCAGAAGAAGAATCTAAAGAGGAAACCATGGCTAGTCAGAATTTGGTTAAATCTCGAACGAGGAATAGAAGAGAAAAAATCGAT
This sequence comes from Viscum album, assembly GCA_963277665.1. Classification (NCBI taxonomy): domain Eukaryota; kingdom Viridiplantae; phylum Streptophyta; class Magnoliopsida; order Santalales; family Viscaceae; genus Viscum; species Viscum album. Next base: position 1,278,123,179 of record OY728121.1, on the reverse strand, counting down.
CAATTCAACATTATTGGGTATTGGACTGTACCCACATAGATGAAAAGAATGAGGAATAATTTACAATTTTCATTTTTATCCGTTGTGTATCCATCCTCATATGAAGAAGCTGCAAAGGATGTATCATGGGTGAAAGACATGAATGAAGAGTTAGATCAGATGGATAGGAATCAAACATTTGATCTAGTTAAGAAACTCAAAGTTCACAATGTGATTGATATGAAGTGAATCTTCAAGAAAAAGTTTGACGAGCTTTGAAATGTGGGTAGAAAAAAGGCACACATTGTTTGTAAAGGATACTCAAAAATTGAGCGTGTTGATGTTGAAGGGACATTTTCTCTAGTATTAAGACTAGAGTCAATCAGGTTATTTATTTCCATGGAAATCCATATAGGTTATAAAGTTTATCAAATGGACATCAAGACAACATTCGTAAATGGAGTTTTGGAAGTAGAAGTCTACATCGAACAACCCACGAGGTTATTTCTTGGCAATGATGAATTTAAGGTTTGCAAATTAAATAAATCTCTCTATGGCCTGAAATTGGCAACATGGCCATGGTACTCTCATTTGGACTCATATTTGAGAAAGCGTGAGTTTAAAATAGGAAGAGTGGATTAAAATCTCTATGTGAAGAATTCTCAAAAGGACCAGTTCATGGTATTGGTATACATGGGTGATATTATTTTTCATGGAAGAAGGAAAGTATCAGTGGATAGATTTTCCAATTAAATGAAATTAGAATTTGAAATGTCCATGATTGTTGAACTCACATACTTTGAAATGTCCAGGATGGGAGGTCTCTAGATCCCCCAATGTATAGGAGAATAATAGGATGCCGACTTTACCTGGAAATGACATGACTAGATATTGTCCTTGCAACATTCCTAGTGGCCCACTCTTAGAGTAATCCAAAGGCAGAACATATGTCGACAGTGAAAAGAATCTTGAGGTATATTCAAGGTACTCATAGTTATGGGTTATACTTTGCTGCAAGAAGAGACAATGAACTATCAAAATTTTATGATGCTGAATGGAATGGAGATGTAGTGGAAAAAAAGTCCACTAGTGGTGGAGAATTCTATATTGGGAATAAATGTGTGGGATGTTTGAGAGAGAAATAGGAAAGTACAACACTTAGTACTGCTGAAGTTGATTATATATCTGCTACCAAGGAATGCACTCAGTTACTTTGGATGAAGAAGAAACTATCTGACAAAGGTGATGAGGTGAAACAAAAAATGGTTATTTACTTTGATAATAATAGCACAATTGATCTTATGAAGAATCTTGTTCATCATTCTCATATAAAACATATTTAAATCAGATATCAATTCATCAGGGAAAAAGTTGAACAAGATGTGATCATAATGGACCATGTGGGGACTGATGTGCAAGTGACTGACATTATTACCAAGCCACTATTAGCGGTTGTGTTTGAAAACATTGGTTTAACCTTGGTGTCCAGCTTCCTCTCAGTGTATAAGGAGGTTACAAAATTCCTTTTTCCCAAATCTTTTTAACTATGTTAATCTGTTTGTGAAAGTGATGCAGGTTTATAGGGTAGATACGATCCGGGGTGAGTGTTTTTTTTCTGAGCTCTACAATGTTCAAATACCAGACTTTGTGTTTATTTCTAATGGGGGATAAAATGGATAAATTCAAAATGGTTTCATTATTGCAGGCTGGTTGTAGGAAAATGGAGAATTGGTTTTAGGAATAAGTAGTTAGAATTTTCATTCAAACACACAAGAACATGAATCATGTCCTATCACTTGTTTTCTACATCGAGCATTGCTCACGTAGACTTAGATTGTTGGGTGATTTGATTGTTTCATAACAAGGGTTTCTTGTAGTTGGTGGTCTATTGAAAATATATGGATATTTACAAGAAACCCAAAGGTGGAGATTTTTCGATCTAAGGATTTTCTTTTCTGAGAAAAAATCATGGTTTGTTTTTTATGTCAATACTCTCATGGATGATCAGGGATATTGAAAGGAAAAGGATCATACAGTTCAAGACATAAGTATTTTTGAAGGTGATGTCATTTACCAATGTTTGACAAATTTTTGGGGTCCAAAATTTGGGGAATGGAAAGCATTGAAAAAAGTGTTTTTTCTTGAAGGCCTCAAGAAAATATAGAAAAGACAATAGTTTCACAGATACAGGATTTATGAAGTGTGTTTCCCAAATACAATGAAGATTGGGATGGTTTGCTCTGCGATTACAAGATTTTGATATTTGATCTTCATGAAAGGTATTATTATAGAATACAAATTTCATTTATATTCTAAAAGAATGGTTTTACCAATTATTGGAAGGAGCATTTTGAATAAATGAAGATCTATGATTTTAAACAGCGTTTCTTTGCGGTTACGACGAGCTCTATAAACCAGAAATTTCAGAAGATCTTTTGTGAGATAGAGGAAGTGTCACAAAGATGTTTTAATCGATCATGATTCCGCACCTGAAGAAGCAGATCTCTGCGCTCAACCATACCTATAAACAAGTTTCTACCCCTCTTCATTCCACACGATTTTGAGAGAGAAAATCCATGGTAGCTGTGACTTCGCGAAGCAAAGGGTGATCCATGAAGTAGATTTTTCTAAGTGAGCTTGAGTTTTACGAAGAGACTTTTAATGTCTTGAATGATTACAGTGATTCTAAGTCATATGAGATTCATGAATATGGGGAGTTCTGCATTGGCTCCATACGCTTCACGAAGTCAGTTTCTCAGCAAGGCAGTGATCTACATGAAGGGTTGTGCTCTGTGAGGAATTGAGCTCTATGAAGGGTCGTCCTCTATGAGGTGGTGTGATCTTTCAAGAGTTGAGATTTTCAAAGGGGCTTTGAAAATGGTCTTTTGAGTATATGTGTTGAGTGGTCAGTGATTTTAGTGAGAATATACTCAGGTCATTGATGCAAGAAGTGTATCGTGGTGGACAGAGACAATGAATTGAATGCCAATCTATTGAAGCGATGTTTAAGTCGATAAATTGAGTTAGACTCCTCTCACAGTAGTGATATAAGGGGAGTTTATGGAAGTGTTCCAAGAGAAGCAGTGAGCCATACCTAAGCTTTTTTAAGGGAAGTTTTCCTGGCATAGAGTGACTATGAACAAACTATTGTACTTCATAATTGGTGAAGATTAGTGGATTTAGGTATGAACAGTACACTATCGGCATAAGCTCCATGGACATATCCTTTTATGGTGAACCAATTAAAAGTGTCATGTCATCTCATTTCTTTCATTTTAATGAAAGATTTAAAAGGTTCCTACCAATGTGGGAACAAGATCCATAACTTCAAAAATAAAAATTTGGCGCCCTAATTCATCCCTCCCCTCTCAGGGTGTTCCAGGGTCCTTCATTACATTCTACACCAATTGAAATGAATTTATCCCTCAAAATTCATCTGGGTTATCAAATGTTTTATACATGAATGTTTCATTCATTGAAATACACATTGTAAAAATGAATAATAAAACATCACTTAAAATGGAATGTTGAAACCATAAATGTTACCCAAAGTAACATATTGTTGTGTTTCTATTTAGGAAAACATATGTTGGGTGTGAAAATCCTACATGGAGGAAAAGAGTAAATATTTATTAGTATTGATTGAGGTCATCAGTCAAAAAAAAGTGAATGATCAAAGAAAATTTGAGGTCCTCAAAGTCATAAATCTATGATGATTTAAATGGCCATCGATTCAACAATATTAAGGTATTAGGACAATACAATTTCTTTTTATCATTATCCTAACATTGAGTAATTATTATATTGACCAAGAATATATAGAAATATACATTCTTTATATATTTAATTAAATGAAATTTAATTCTTTGGTAATGATTTTAACTATTTCTAATTCAACCATTAATTCATGAAATGGTTGTATATAAATTAATATTGATTCTCGAGGTAATAAAATACACATTTTGAATATATTAACTCCCATAAAAGAACAAAAAGTCTAACTATTCGTATATAACTATTCTTAAAAATCAATATGGTTAATAAATTAATCTCTAAAAATAAAAAGTAACACTACAATTTCATCATAAATAATTATTCTTCAAAAATAATTATTCATTAACAAGAAAATTGTGTAGGCTAGTGGTAGTTGTGAAATGCTTATTGTCCATCGGTCATGGGTTCATGACCCATGGAATCGATGGATATTATTGGTTGGAACTTGACATACATAATTTCCTTTTTTAAAACAACAATAATAAAATTTTCTAAATAAATAAGATGCAATTCCTTGAAATAAGATTAATTAGAAAGTATCCTTTTACGAAAGGATTTAAATACAAACTCAGTGCATACATACTTCCTTTGAGGTTTAACATAAAATTTTCATAAATAGTTAACCTTATTACCCTTTTCAAATATGAAAATCCAAAATATTAGAATGAGAGTCACAAAATCATATTAACGTTGATTCCACTACATATCTTGAAGTAACTCTTGGTTACCACATTCCAAACAATTGGATACCCTCATTATATTTTATCTTAAATCATGGTAATAACATGAATTACCATAAATACTTTTTTAAAACATGAATTATTCCTTATTCCATTTATTAATAGATATATTACATAAATCCAAAAAGTTTTATTCTTTATCCATGATAGAATAAGCTACTTTTCAACAAGTCGTTAATTAGTTCAAAGGTAATCGGTACCTTCAAACTAACTTATTAATATCCCCAATATATTTATCTAAAAAAAATTATCATGACATAAGGATCATATTAATGTTTATTATTCCAATAATAATTTTTTTCTAGGGACATCACCTTTCCATTAGATAACTTTTCTATTCCATCAGAACCATTCAATGTGTTCTGATAAACAACAACAATGAACATAAACTGGACAATCCTTATATATTTCACCTTCCATTAACATAAATATTGAATCCAAATAGATAGAACTTTTATTATCCAACATAATCCTTATTCCATTAGAAATTATACCTTATTCTATTACACAGTACCACTTTCCATTCACATTTCATTTTTAGACTCTTCATCATCAGCACTGTAACCATTACACATACCAACTTGCTTATCCTCTACAGTAGATTTCCTCTTGGGAAATTTAGTTTCATAATAAATTTTTATTCCACACTTAAAATACATAAAATTAAACGATTCATTAGAAAGGCCTATATTCTTATCCATTTTGTTAACCAAAATATTCATTTTCCCCTACAGTCACTAGCATGGTGTCCTTTACCATAGTTAAAACATTTTCTTTTTCCTATAACAGATTCACTTAGGTGATTATTTCCACATTATAAATATAATGGAATTCAAATCCCCTTTCTTCCATGGTATCCATTACTCGAACTCTAAGATAATTCCTCCTTTCTCTTCCTTCGTGAGTCTGAGAGTTGGTTAAGGTACATGTTATTAATCATGTTTCATGAAAATGAATTAGGCATGATCACAAAATCTACCACTCTAGTGTTAATCCCACTTAACTTATCATCATAAATTTTTCATAACATTCATAATTAAACCAGTTACTTCCAGTTCCCGTCATTGATTAAGAATAGAATCATAGTGTGATAATTAATTATCATAGTATAAAACCACATAGTCAAGAAATGAATTACATATAGGATGTATAAATCAAGAGACATTTCTTTTACTTATGACCCAATAGGTTCATCCTAGTTTTTTTTATAGAAAATTAACATTTAAATCCATCATGATGGTTTGTGAAGAGTTTTGGAATTCCCAAATCATATCCCATGGGAGTGTCAAACCAGGTGTGTGGTAAGGTCTATTTTCGTGTACCATATTACCCCAAGTTAGGCCTGAAACATCTTGTAGGAGTTGTTACCCCTTGGTACATCTATCTAAGATCCATGTTGACATGCATTATTTAGACATAGATGCATTTCTAGGAAAACCACTCACTCTATACTTTACCAAAATCCTAGGACATTTTCCTAAATGTTGAATCATCCTTACACTTATCCTTAGTAAAATACCTAGACATATATTTAGAAATATACCTAGGGATATCACTAAAGTTTTCCCATCCAAATTTACACATGTTTACTAAAAAATTCATTTGATACCGAATATAGTGAACCAAGCTTATCATACAAGGATATTACATCCTTTTAGATTAATATTCGGGAAATTATAAAAATACAAGCTCGTTGACCATAATAGTTTACTGTATTTTTTAATTTCTCAGACCCGAATTATTCTCAGCAGTTCCCCGAGCCCGTTTGTATACATGGAATCAAGTGCATCACCCCAAATTCTATAGGCTTCCAACTAGCAGTGAGGGACTAGGTGAGTCATTGGGGATATTATACCCTAATTACCAGAGTATATCAGAACAGAAGTCAATCATATTAAATAGATTAACTATATACAATAATAAGACACGAGATTAAATAGAATAATAAGATAGAAATCTCAAAAGATAGATCATATAAATTGATGCAGATGATACATGTATCTAGAAAATAGATAAAATAGGTTCATATAAATACAATAAAGTAAAAGTTTCCCATATGAAAGAAGACCAAAAAGTTCCTACAACATCACATGCCTCAGCTTGGTCCCATGCCACCCTAATCTAAAGAAATGATAAACGACCATTACTTGGGTTCTTTCCCCTTCCATCACCTACAACCATATAATATGTTTGGGTCCCCAAGGAGCCCAAACAAGGTGTGAGATAAATATCCCAATATTCTTCCACCAAAATATCTATGAAGTTCTACACTGTACAATGCGATATGCTAAAGTAGTGTATGTAAGTTGTAATGTAAGTGTGAATTCCCATGGAATATGTCTATTACGACTGGTAATAATGAACTACCTCTCAAAGCTCCCTACAACACGTGTTAGCTCCAAACAAGGAAACTATAAGGAAAGTTAACAAGTATCATGACCTCTCCATATATCCATCCATACCATGTCCACTCGACCTTTCTATATAGAGAAACCATATAAAAAACCAATAGCCTTGCCTTATAACCAAATTCATTTAAATCCAATGAACTTTTTATATAATGAAGTTTATCAAAATTACCATAACCTTTATATATAATGATGTCACAAAAGAGACCCACATCCTTGACGTATAATGATATGTAGACCATTATGGGCTAGATTCAATGTATAGAAAACTAAGGTTTCCTTGTCGAGTCCCATAAGCATATCTATGGAAACTTGGTATAGGCACTGGTTTGAGTCCTCAGAGCATGTGTACCAACATGACCTATGTGAGTCCAAGTAATCCAGATCCAAGAGGTAGAAAGGCCCGAGGTTTCCCATAGAATCAAAACCCTAGGATCATACTCTATATAAAGAATCCACTACCACGTTCCAAATCCATATAGATTTATCCATGAAATCTATAAAAACACAAATTTATTTCATAACATAAACAATTAAATTCCATTAAATGAGTATACCCACTCATATAAACCACTTCCATTTAATCATGTCACATGGGTATACCCACCCATTTATCACACATATCCTTTTATCACATCATATGGGTATACCCACCCAATAATCACAAAAATCCATTTAATAAATCAATAAATTTCCAATGATTATACCCGCTCATTTAATAATTTTTTATTCCATATAATCAAGTTAATCATGGAATATTATGGTGATATAAGGTAAGGGTGAAGAACATCTCCTAAGCATGTAAATCATCCTTATTTAATTACAAATGAGATTCCTTAAACTAGGAAAACTTCAAAACACACACCATTGGGTTGTTTATAAAAGGTAAAAACCTAAAAAAGGCATGATGAACCCCTTGGGTGGCCTCCAATTAGGGAAAGAAACCACCAACATATCTCAAGGAACCTAAGGGAATCCCTAACAGGTCATACTAAATGTATTTCATATTAAAATTTCCAAACCGGAACAATGCGAAAAAGTAAAGTGGTTGATAAAAAGGTCAATAGCTCTATAAAAAATAAAAATCAAAAGGAAATGTATATAACACCTAACATAGCTCAGTAGTAGAGTTATTGTATATTATGAAATATAATTTCGCCTCAGTTTTGGAGAAATATAAAAAACATACAAAGAATGATTAATTATGGAATATTATCCCAAACCCAAACAATTTAGCTGTTGTTTCAAAGAATCAAAAATGGATAAAAAGGATTCAAGTACTAACTGATTTTTTTACCAACATGACCAAAAATGAATGAAACAGTGTCCGGATCAACAACAAGGAGAAAATCCTACCTTTAGGCCTTTTGGGGGCTTCTTGCACATGAGAGAGGGGAGAGGATCCCGTTTAAAAAAATCAAGCGGCCTCTACATTATTTTATAAAACACAGTCATAAAATTAAACTATGTGTAATTGAATTAAATGAAATGTAAGGATAAGTTTTACATTTCAGTAAAAAACCCATTTTAGACCTTGAAAAGTCCTGGATAGACAATTACATGTTTTGTAATTGTCCTGTAGCTAGTACATGACCTCCCCACCTATTCTTTCACAAAAACAGCCCACCGACCCACATCTTGACCTAGGGTCAATGCCTAAAAAGAATTTTTAACAATATTTTATCCATAATGAAATGATATGAACCCTATAAAAAACTCATTATATCACAATCTTTCAACTTAAAGCAATCTGTACTCGAATTGCCCTCTCAGGGGTGGTCAAGATTCATCTAAAAACTATTATGACCACTGAGTACGTACGTCGAACTCCAAATCCCATGTATCATATTGTAAACGGTCATGATATTATGTGAGGGTTTTTAACATCAAAAACTATATCAATAATTTATCCTTTAGAGATATTCAATATAGAAGTCCCTAGATTGTCTCTCTAGGAGGTTGTACTTTGAGTTGCAAAACTGTCACTTATGTTTTTTTGTTTTTGTAAGAATATAATGTGAGGGATTTTATTAAAACTTTGTATAAGAATAAAGTGAATAAGATTTTATTTTAAAGGCTAATAAATTTATAAAAAATAGGATTGAAATCAGGATTAAAAAAGCATTCACGGACAAGCATAAACCTCTCATACACTCACCTATTCCTTGTTTAAAAATGTTTCTCATTTTAATTTCTAAATGTACCCCCAAGGATCCCCATGTGAACAATAAATTTTATATATATATATATCATATTAAGACCTTATTATGATTGTTTTATTACCTATATTAGTGATTCAATTACTTGAAGATCCCCAAGAAATCAAACCTAATCGAAAACCCTATTCTTAATGACGAGACCTCACTATAGAAATTTAAATAGTGAAATCAATTAATCAACATAAAAGATGGAACAACCGTCCAAAAAATCGATAAAAATATATTGAATAAGGAATAAAATCACATACATTAAAAAGTATATGTTCAAAAGGATTTCAAAGGGAAATTATACAATAAGCACAAAACTCAGAAGAGATTGTCTTTCAGGTGTCGCTATCCGCAACCACTTGGTATTTAGCCACGCATCACTTGGGAAACCTCCTTCATCTCCGTTATAACATCAATTAATCGAGTCCTCATTATGATCTCAATATCTAATTTACCTTGATATCTCAATACAATTACCTTCAAATTGTATATCTTGAAATGGGAGAAGAGGCACATATTTATAGGCGAATGGGTGAAGAATTTTTGCTCAAAATATTTACTATGAAAGATTAGAGTATAAAATACCTTAAATATCTTAATATGTAATACAGGTATTCATATCAATTGTTCAAAAATATTTTATTAATCCATCATAAAAATCTCACATTTATTGGACACGTTTGGAGGGTATTTTGAATTAAATACAAAGAATTTATATTTTTGGATGAGAATTCTAGAATTTTCACTCCAATTTATAACATCCAATTACAACCTTAATTAGTGAAAAACTCCACCAAATTCATTTCATAAGAACATATATCTTTCCTATTTAAAATATGTTTTTAATCAATTAAATTGGATGCGTGTAGCCCGAATAATGATTCAGTTACGGAGGTGGGATCCATGATGTCTGCCTACAAAATTGTTCAACATGATTGATTTTTTAGTGTATAATGTAATTTGAATAATCTCTTGATCCAGCAGAAAAAGTTGAATGAAATATATCAAGGAATAAAAAAATTACTCAACTTTTAATTATATAATATAATAAATAACCAAAATACCCATATGATGAAAATATGTTAAAATTCCATAATTTTACAATTTTATAATTTTATCACAAAACACACTCTAAATGAAAAATTATTACAAGGATGATCAAATTGTTAAATTTGTGGGGTTTAAATCATTTAAATAGACATAAAAATAGTTTAAATATTAACTTTATCAATTTCCCTACACTTGGAACTTAGAATCATGGATAGGTGATCACTAAAATTAAATCAATGAAAATTTAAAACATATACCGATGAGGTTCACCAATTAATCACCATGAATCAAAAGATATCATGCCTCATAAATTTTTTTTCTTCAAGTTATCAATTCATTTCATTCAAAACATTTATAATTATTTTATCCTCCCATACACACCACACACTTAACTGAGATTAATTTTTTCTCAACATAAAAAGATGGATTCTAAAAAAGGCTTTTATCATCCAAAATTATCAAATAATCACCATAGGATTGATAAATATTTACATCTCCACCTGATGTGAGACAAAAAGATGTGATTATGATGATGAATTTTCAAGGAAATTTTGTGTCTACTGGTTGGTGGGGTTCAAATGTGAAAACTTCTGAGGATGAATAAGTAGGGTTTGTATATTTTTGAAACAAAATAAATGAATCTAATTTTTACTCAAGTATGGCCTTCTCCTTACTATCATCCAAATTAAATTAGCTTCGAGCATATCTTTAACATCCCATTATATCAATATTTCAGTAGAAAATATATCATTATTCTTCTATTTTTCTAGAGAGCTCCAGATTTGGCACAACTTTATTCTATTGAGTGCTCCAGACATGCACAAATCCATTTCATTTGAGATCTCCAAATGAGAACAACTCTAAAAAAATATGTTCCAGCAGTGAAAATATATCTTCAAGGTTTGAATATCCATGTATGTATTAGGAAATGAGGTAGTGCATAAAAAGTTATCTACCCCACACATAATTTCAACAAGATCATGCACTTATACTTCTAGAGTGGGTTGAAATGGTAAAATAGGCTTTTAATGAGGCTAACCTAACAAGATGTACATAGATACGAAGGGATCAAGAAAGATCAATTTTACTATGAATGCAAAAATAAAATTATAATCATGAAATAGGGGGATTCAAAATCCAATCAAATGCCTCAATAATTTTAATCACAAGTATCCCATACCACACGTTTTGATAGAAATAGATCATGTTCTAGATCAAACAATCATGGATTGGTTCTCTCTAGAAAAGAGTTTAATGAGAAGAAAATATCAAAATTGGTGTGGAAGTATTATAGAAATGAGAATTTCAATTATAAAGTCAGTGATATGTGTCATGAGATTTAAAAATCAAAGGTCTTTTCAAGAATTTTCCAAATTTTGAACATGAAACAATGTTATTTTCATCACTCATTTATGTTCAGTTTCAAAGGATCAATTGGTTCACTCCGTGGAATGATTTTCAAAAAAATTTCATTGAATTTAGAATTTTTTTTTAAAAAAATTTAAAATAAATCACACAAAATTTGAAAAAGATGAAAATAAACACACCAAAAAATGGAAATAAAAACAGAAAAAAAAAATAAATAAAAAAAGAAATAATACAAAATCTAAATCTACCCAACATGTGCCTCCTCCCCCACACGTATTTTGTGAAATTTAATAATTGTAAAATAGATTTATATAAGATTGAAATTCCTAAAATTATGAAAAAAATAAGTGATAAGGAAAGGTACAACCTGACATCAATTGTATTCCATGCCATGAAGATGGATTTCCCCCCATGGAGGATCTTAAACAATCCCTCTAAACATATTCAACATGTTCCCATTGACTGTGAATGAGGTCCCTTTTTTGGATATTTTATCTCTATTGCACCAGAAGAAAAAACAAGAGTAACAATGAAAGGGACAGATCATTTGGAATGAAATTTACTTAAAAAAACTTCAATATAACATCAAGCACCAAAACATTGTCTGCCTCCTTGAAGTTTTTGTTGAGAATCATCCCATCATGAAATTATTTGGTTTTTTCTTTGTATATAATAGATCTTTCATATAAATTATTTCTTATCTTCTTCCTCTCCTGCAAACAAAATTTTCTTTATTTTCTAATGGAAAAAAGTTTCATGTTACATGTTTTAATAGCCCGCAAATATTTTTGGCCTAACTCAGCCGGTAGATGATAAGACTTTCCATAGAGTAATATAAATTTTGACATGCTAATTGGGGTTTTTAATACAATTTTATGGGTCTAGAGTACATTATCAAGTCTCAAACTCCAATCCTTTTTATTTGGGTTCGCAATTTTTTTCTTTAATTTATTTGATTTCTCTATTAGACAACTCAGCCATTCAATTTGTTTGAGGATGATAGGGTGTAGAGACCCTATGGTGAAATCAATATTTCATCATGATATATTACAGTTTCTTATTAAAAGAAAGGGAACCTTGATCCGTAATCATAATAATTGGAAATCCAAATCATGAAAACAAATTTCCCTTCCCAAATTTGGACATGATTTTGGAATCATCAGTTCATATGGGGATAGTCTCTAACCACATGGAGACATAATAAATAAAAATAAAGATATAAATATATCCAAAATTATTGGAAAAGGTCCCCATGAATTATATTACCCAATAATCAAATACATCACAAACAAGTGTTTTTTGTGTCATCTCATTTCGTTTGGAAAATTTTCCTTGGAATTGACTATTTTTATAGGTTCTAAAAAACTCAAAAGAATCATTAAAAATGGTGGGATGATACAAATCAGAATCAATCAGTTTTCTTGTAGTTCTTTGTGTCCCAAATTTTACTCCATGGCTCAAAGTGTGACAAATATGTAAAAAATATTGAAAAACTAAATTCAGAATGCATATCCAAGTCATTTGATCACTACTAATGTTCAACAAGTTGGGATCATCCCAAATATATTTCTTTGAATGACTCACATTTATATCAATTTGTTTCTTATAAAACCATTGGGGATGTTCATCAGAAGGAAAATAGTTCACAATATTATAAAACCATGACCTTTCATGTTGACAAAAAAACAACACCTCATTTGGAAATATTTGTTTAATTTGTGAACAAATCTGAATTTTTCCATTCAAAACTAATGGTAATAAACTAAAATGATCATAAATGAGGTTATAACTTCCTTTTTATCATTTATTTCAACATAAAACTCCTATAACAACAAAATCCATTGAAAAATACTTTGTTTTTCATCATGATTCATCATTAAAAATCCAATTTCATAATGATTCACGAAAACAATCACCTTGGATCGCAACAGATAGAATCTAAATTTTTCCAAAGCAAAGACAACAACCAGTAGTTCCTTATTAGTTGTTCTAGAGTTCGATTGAGAATTATATAAAGTTCTTGAGCATAGGAGATCACATGATATTTCTTTTCCAACCTTTGAATTAACACTTCCCTAAGAGCAATTTCAGATTCATAAGTCCTGATTTCAAATGGATAGTCCCATTTGGGTTGTCGAACAATAGAAGGGGTTATCAGTTTTTATTTCAACTCCTCAAATTATTGTTTAAAATTATTATCAAAGATAAATGGGGAATAATTTTGGAGAAATATGGACAATGGAATTGCAACCTTACTAAAATAATTTATGAATCTCTTAAAAAATCCAGCGTGTCCAAGGAAGGATATCACATATCTCATAGTTTTTGGGTATGGTAATGAAGAAATGAATTAAACTTTGGATTGATCAACTTGAGTTCCATTGAGGGAAACCACATGTGCAAGTACAATTCCCTTACCAACCATGAAATGGAATTTTTCCTAATATATAACAATATTCTTATCACTAAAAGTTTCAAGAAGAGGAGCCAAACATTTCATAAAATTCTCAAATGAGGAGAAATAAATAGTGAAGTCTTCTAAATGAACATCCATGAATGTTTCAATATATTCAGATAAATGCTCATCAAACACTTTTGAAATGTCCCAAGATCATTAAAAAACTGAAATACATCATCCTATAATTTTTTTTAATGGGGCATGTGAAAATGGTTTTCTATTGATCCTTCAGTGAAATGTAAACTTGGAAATACCTTGAGAATCCATTAAGAAAACAATAGTGGGTTTTCCCAGCCAACCTTTCAAGGACATGATCAAGGAATGGCAATGGGAAGAAGTATTTCCATGTAACCTGATTTAGCTTCCTGTAATAAATGCACATTCACCATTTGTTTGGAAGCCTATCAGGTACCATATCATGAAATTCATTTCATGAGATTGTAAATCCACTTTTATTAGGAACAACTTGGACTAGAATTATCCATTGACTACCAGATATTGAAAAAATAATTCCAGTAACCAACAGGGTGGTAAATTCTTTCTTGACAACCTCCAAAATTGTTGGGATCAATATTTTTTGAAATTGTCTAACTAAATTATCATTTTACTCTAATAAAATTATATTCTTACACACTATGTGACTAATTCTTATTAAATCAGAGAGAGTCGATCCTATGGTATTCTTATGGGACTTAAGGACTTCTAACTTTCAGTTTTCCTAGTCCATTGAAAAATAATTTGAAATTATCATAGGTAATTGTTCATCCTAACCAAAGAAAGCTTATTTGAGTTTCTCAGGAAGTGGTTTCAACTATAACTCCAATGGGTTTAAGGGACACTTCTCAAATTTATGATTTCTCAGAGAAGCTCTAGATTCTAAATGAAATTCATCATGATGATCAATATCCTTATTTTCAGGACTTGTTTCATGAGAAAAATTAGAAACTTCTCTAGGGAGAACCCTAGAAGCATCAAGGGTTTCTACAAATTCATCTTCATAAATACTGATATTAGAAGTATCAACATCATAAGAATCATCAAAATTGTTCATTTCAACCTCATTTTGATTAGATTCAGCATCATACAAATTTCCATATTTTGAATATATAGTTGAAATTTCATTACAAGAAAAATTAGGGAACGTCTCAGAGGAAAACCAATTGATCAAGTTTACGTGGGAAAACCAATGATTCTCAACTTGGTGTTTCATGGACTAAAAATTATTGAAATGAGCAACATCTTCTCCAAATTCCAGTGAATCTGTTCCATTGTGAATATTGATTATTCCCTTTGCAGTTTTTAAATATGGTCTTCTTAGAAGGATAGGTTCATCGGAACTGAACCGATCATCTTCCATATCCAAGAAATAGAAATATATAGGTAAAATCATGACACTTACCTAAACTAGAACATTCTCTATAACTCCAGTAGGCTTGGTGGTACTTTAGTTAGAATATTGAATAAAAATTTTATAGGGTTTAAATTCTCTAACTTGAAGAGATGAGTAAACAGAATGTGGCATAACATTGATAGAGGCCCCTAAATCTAGCATGAAATCATTGAATTTACATTTACCAATGGTGTAGGGAATGATAAAGGTTCATGGGTCTTAGAATTATATATGAAATGTATGTTTAATTAGTGATGAATGATTCCTCCCTAAGTGGAATTTTTTTCTTTTTAGAATTTACTCTTGTGGGTGCACATGTCTTTTAGAAACTTATCATATCCTGGG
Organism: Viscum album; assembly: GCA_963277665.1. Lineage (NCBI taxonomy): Eukaryota > Viridiplantae > Streptophyta > Magnoliopsida > Santalales > Viscaceae > Viscum > Viscum album. The sequence continues at coordinate 1,278,107,460 of OY728121.1, read as the reverse complement.
ATTTGTTCCACAACATCAAGAAAAGGTATGTTGACATGAAATTTAATGAATGTTTCCAAAACCTCCTTATCCAACTATTTTTCATCAATTGAATTCATCAGTGGTTCACTCCTAAGATAATTAAGTGGAGGTTTGAATGTTTTGGGGGGTATTATGATCACTTTTTTGAGAAACATATAGACCAATCATCCTTTTCCAATGATTCTTTGTTATTTAAAAAAAATTATTCTCTTTATTTTTTGTTTCCATTCAAATAAATACCATAATTTTCATATTTTCCATCTATAGTGGGATTCTAATTAATAGTGTAGGTAGGGGGAATGATTTTTTCAGTTTGACGGTTATTCAATTTTGTTCCACTCATAAGTTAAATTGTACTAAAAGTTTTATTCCCATTATTTCTCCGATTCACTTGTGGTTGTTAGGGTAAACCTACATTATTTTGATTTTTTTAAAACTAAAATCAGAGGAATGTTGACCCATCTGAGTCATCAAGGTATTTAAGATGTTTTATTATTGTTTTACAGTTTCTTAATTATTTATATCTAATATTTTAGTGGGAGTATCTTGCTAAATGTTTATTCTAGAATTAGAATTGGATTTCCCATTAAAATATCTGGGATGATAATTATTTTATTTTCCTTAGAAGAAGACTTTAGGTTGTTCGAGCTATTGAAATCATACATTAGATTTGTTTTTAAATCCTTGATTAAAATTTTGGTTCTTTGAAATGGCCTTTTTGGTTAGATTTAAAGGGTCTACTAGGAAAAAAATCATTACAGTTATCAGAAGGCTCTTGTATTTGTAGTCTTTGATCACTAAAATTTTCATTAGAAGAAATTATTCCATAGTGGGATTTCATTTGAAAAGTGGATTCAGGTTTGGGTGGTGTTGGTGGGTTGTTAGACATCATCATTGACCTCAACATGTTGGTAAGATTAGATAGTTGACTTGAAATCAGGTTGCTTTCAGGACGAGAAATGGGGAATTATTGGGCTTATTTGACATGAAGAAAGCCTATTATTCAAAATTGATGAGCATTTTAGTCCATTTTTGTAATTATTATACTATAAGTAGCTGGTGTTTTGTCAACTAATACTCCTCACACAACAACATCAAGCATACGTTTATCAGTGAGACACACTTACTCATAAAAATATTGAATCAAAAGTTGGTCACTGATTTGATGGTGATGGCAGCTAAAATAGAGTCTTTTGAAATGTTCTTATTACTCAGGAAATGTTTCTCCTTGAGTTTTCCTAATTCGAAAAATCTCTTTTCAAATGAAAAAAATTCTTGAAGTAGGGAAATTTTTTTGGAGGAAACGTTTCTTCTATTAATTCCAGTCTCTAATCAATGTTGAATATGAATAGAAGAACAATTCTTTGGAAACTCCATCTAGAGAAAAATGAAAATACCTTAAATTCATTTTATTTGAATCAACCCTAAAAGGTTTCATGTTGAAACATAAATAAATGAATTCTTAAAGGTGTTTATGTGTGTCTTCACCTAGAAACCCATTGAATTTTGGAAGTTTGTGGATGAAACCAGATTTAATTTCAAACCCAACAGATGTATCAGGATATTCTATAGGATTTTTCTTGGTTTTCATCATATGATGAATCCAATTATTTAAAATTTTTATTTCAAGACATTGTAATCTCAATTTCAAACAATTTCCTTCTAATTGTGTTAGTGGATGATTCACAACATGTTAAAAGTGGATTTTAAGTAGCTATTACCCTAGTGTGAAATGTGCTATCAATTTCCGAATCCAAATACAACAAATTCGTGTCAATAAAAAAATTCTATAAAATCAACTCATGAAACTTCCATAGAAACTAAACCATTTGATTTTAGGGGTTTTTTTTGTGAAAAACGAAATCTATAATTTCTCCCCTATAGATATGAAATATAGTAGTCCCTAGATTGTCTCTCAAGGAGGATGCACTTTGAGTTGTAAAATTGTCACTTTTGTTTGTTTTCCCAAGAAGAGAAAGTTGGGGGATTTTATTAAAAGTTTGGATAAAAATAACATACAATATGTTTTATTCCAAATACAAAAAAATTGATTAAAAATAAAATGGTATTGAAATAAATATTAAAACAATGGTCACAGACAAGATTAATCCTCTCGACGCTCCCATCTTCATTGTTTAAAAATGTTTCTCAGTTGAATTTCTAAATTCTCTCCAAGGACCCCCAGTTGAACAATAATATATATATATATATATCATAATAATACCCTAATATGTTTTTTACCTACCTATATAATTTATTAAATTACATGATGATCTCCAAGAAATGAAACCTAATTGAAAACACTATGCTCAACGGCAAGACCTCACAACAGAAATTTAAATAGTAAAATCAATTAATTTACATTATATATGAAAAAAACATCCCAAAAACATAGATCAAAATATATTATAGAAGGAAAAAACTAAAAATATTCAAAAGTATATGTTCAAAATAAATTTAATGGGAAATTACACGATAAGAACACAACTCAGAAGAGATTGTCTATTGGGTGTCTCCATCCACATCCACTTGGTGCCTAGTCAAACATCACTTAGGAAACCTCTTTCATCTTCCTTATAGAATCAATGTGTGTAATATTCCCCAGGATCTCAATATCGACCTTCCCCTTTCTCTCTCAAGACAACTCCCTTCAAATTTGATATTTTGAAATGGGAGAAGAATCACATAGTTATAGTCAAATGGGTGAAATATTTTCACTCAAAATATTTACAATGAAAGTGTACATGTTTAGAACACATTAAATGTCATAATATGTAATATGTGTATTAATTTTTTTTCTAAACTATTTTATGAACCCTTCCTAAAAATTTCACATTTATTGGATGCGTTTTGAAGAAGTTATGAATACAATACTGAGAATGTACTTTTATGGATGAGAATTCCAGAATTCTTCCTCCAATGTATAACGTCAAATTACACCATTAACTAATGAAAACCTCCACCAAATTAATTTATTAATCACATATATGTTTTCTATTTCAAATACATTTGTAATTATGTCAATTTTATGTGTGAATCCTGAATTACGCTTCAGATACAAATGTGAGGTCCACGCTATCTGCCCCAAAAAATTATTAAACATGATTGATTTTTTATGGCCTCATGTAATTAGAATCCTCTCTTAATCTTGAAGAAAATTTGGAAGTAAATAAATCATGGAATCAAAAAAACGAGAATTACTCAATTTGTAATTATATTATAAAATAAGTGACCAAAATCCCCTTGTGATAAAAATCTGTTAAAATTTCAGAAATATATGATTTGAAATTTTTATCACAAAACACACAATAAATGAAAAATTGATACAAATAAGATGAAATTGTTAAATTGGATGGGTTTAAATCATTAAAAAGGTCCTAACATTAGTTGAAATATTAGGTTTATCATGCTTCCATAGCACTCATACTAGAGGAACTGTCCTACCTCATAGAAAATTTGTGCTCATATCATTAGTACAAATCAGATAATCTTTAAAGGATGCAATAACCTGAAACTATAACTCATCAAGATAAATATAATGAGACATTTCTGAATGATAGATGCATAATTGAGATACATAGAAGATTTTGTGCATGGCTTTGTACCTCTATGGAAACTACAACCGATAGGATACCAAACTGACTCTCTCTAGAATATCAAATGACCCAACATATCATAGTGAAATCTTAAAATGTCTCTTAATCTGTCTATATCCCAACCTTGGTGAAACATGTAAGAAAACTCGATCCCTAACCTTGAACTCTAGAAGTCATATGTGGTGATCAATGTAATCTTTTTGATGATACTTTGTAGTATCCATATACCTTTGAATCAATTGGAGCTACCCATAAGTCTCCAATACGAGACGAAATCCCAATAAAGCTTCCTCACCTGCCTCTAGTTGGTATAGGGTTGATAGGCATGTCCTACCAAAAAAATCCTTATAAGGTTCCATCTTTATCATTTTCCAATGACTGTTATTATAGGAGAACTCAACCATGGGAATGTGCCACTACCAAGAACCCCCCAAATCTAGAATGAAGGATCACAACATGTCCTTTAGCACCTGTATCGTACACTCAGAGTGGTAATTAGTCAGAGGGTTGTATGCTATGATTAGAAGAACCAGTGTACCCATCACCCTATGAAATTATTTCTAGAAAGGAGACGTAAAGAGGTCATCCCTATCTAAAATGATAGTGAGAGGGACCCCATGATGTTTTAATATCTCACAGATATACAACATTATAAGGTCATCAACACTTAATGCATTCTTAATTGGAAAGAAATGAGAAACATTCATGATCCTATAAACAAAAATACACAGACATCATTACCTCAAGACAACCTTGGAAAAAAAAGTCATGAAATCCATTGAAACATTATCCCATTTACACTAAAGGAATAGTTATCGGCTATAAAATCTTAGTTGGTCACCGATGTTCGCCTTCACCGGTTAATAGTTGGAACACCTCATTACAAAACCTGCTACCTCTTACTTCATACTCGGTTACTAGTACTGATGTCCCAGGTAAGGGTACATCTTTCTGACTCTGGTGTGAACTACCCAATATGAAGAAAGAATCTCCCACATCAGCTTCTCATGTATATCCACTAGAACTGAAACATGTCCATGGATATATAGCATATCATCCTCACCTACCATCAAACTAAGAGGTGGATCCTCCCCTGACACACTCCCCCACTAGACTACGCCCTTTGAATCTGACAGCTTCATCATCCTAACACATTCTAGTAGGTTATAGGTCACAAATAAGGATGATAGATAAGTATGTCCCTAAATTTCATTCACCTCCACATGCAACTCATAGAAAAATTCCTTAAGCTACCACACCATGTTGTCCTACTGCACATCCTATATTCAATTCATCCTTGTCATTGAATCGACCACTGCATTACATTTACCAAGCATATAGGAAAGCTCAAATTGAAAGGACATTAGGTACTCCACCAATATCCTCTAAATTAGATTCGATCCACACAATTGAAAAAAATACATGAGGTTTTGGTGGTATTTGTACACCACAAAATGCTCTCCTAGTAAATAATGTCTACAAAATTGTAATGCATGAACATCTACATCTATCTTGAGATCATGTGTCGTGTAATTACTCTTGTGTGGCATTATCTTCCTAGACATGTACGCCACGAATATATCCCCCTACATCAGTATTGAATGCAGAATGATCCCCGATGTGTCACAATACACAGTGTAACCCCTTCCTTGATCTGGAAGTTTTAGGACTAGTGGTGATTTCGTATTTACTTTAAGTGCCTAAAATGATATCTCACAAGAATCAAACCATAAAATCTTCACACCCTTTCTAATCAAGCCTATCAATAGTGCTCCTAAGCAAGATAAGCCATGTAGGAAAATATTTTATTAACTAGTTAGACCTAAGAAACTCCATATTTCAAAAAAATTTGTTGGGATGTTCCTAAAAAACTATAGCTCTCACATTCTCTAGTTTCACCGATTCTCATATCTCTATGATTATAGGACCAAGAAGTGAATCTGGTCCATCAAAATTGGAAATTTGTGATCTTAGCATATAATCGATTCTCTCTCAGTGTATTCAAAATTATCATAAGATGATTGGCACGTTTATGTCAATTTTGAAAATACAATAAGATACTTTCTATGAAAACCACCACCTAAGAATCTAAATAGGGATGGAACACTTAGATCATTAAATCCATGAAAAATGTTGGCACATTCATGTGACTGAAAGGAATTACCATATACTCATGTAGAACATGCCTTATATGAATGGCTTTACTGGGTATGTCTTCTAGTTGAAAACACACATGATGATATCTGGACCTCAAATCGATTTTTGAGAACAGTCAGTCTCCTCAAAGATGGTCAAAAAAATCATCTATCCATGGTAATGGATATCATTTTTTTAACCGTTAGCTGGTTTGGTTTCCTATAATATATGTATAAATTAAGGGTATCATCCATATTTTTCTAAAAAAGGAATGGTGAACCCCATAGAGAAGTACTGTATAGAATAAAACCCTTTTCCTCTGAATCCTTTAGCTGCTGCTTAATATCCTGCAACTCTGTCATAGGAATCCTATAAGGAAGAATGAATACCGGTGAAACTCTTGGAACTAGATCTATGGAGAAATAAAATTTTTTTATCATGAGGAATCCAAAAAAATTAATCTAGGAACACGACCTTGAAATGATCCACCACTAGTGGAAAGTCTTCCTGACCCAATCCCTGATCATTCAAAAATAAACTAGCGATCTGGGCTATCACCCCGTTCATACCATGATGCTATGGTACATAACTTCATTCTTAGACATACCATTCACCCTTATGAGTAAAAACTTCACCCTTTGGTGATTTAAAATTCACCCTCTAATGATAAAATTGAACATAATATAGATAATCTAATAGCCAGTACATCCCAACAATGACATAAAATCATGTCATCTCAAGGACATAATGATTCCAGGTGAAGTGACACCCACCAAACTCATGGGGGAACTACCTAAACTGGAACACATAATTAGATATGATTGGAAATGGTGTGTGTAGTTTCAAAACACCCTCATAAAACCACACAATAAGACCAAGACTTTGCACCACATGTTAAAATATGATACTATAAGATATACCTGTATCAAAAAGATAAGATGAAATAGTAGAGGATACTAAGATTTTAAATCTCACCATAGATCGATTGAGACCCTTATCCTTAGGTGTAGGATTTACAAAAAAAATTAGCCTTCACCACAACCCTCTCACACAAACAAACTACCTAGAGTATCACAACTCCGATGACTCAGTGTAACTAGTGTCTGGATGCCTTTTCCACGACCACCACTACCTCAGACTGACTGACGTGCACTGATCCAACTCCCTAGCTGACATAGAGATAAGGAACCTTCTCTTGAACGTAATGTAAATTCTAAAACCATGCAACTCATATCAGGAGGTTAGGTATTTTAAAAATACTTCATGTTCCCTATCCTACCTCATGCTTGGCACTCTGTTGGGTCGCGTTCGCAATAATTCTTCATGTGGCCTCACCTACCACACTAGTGAAAAAACACAGATCTACTTGTAATGAAGACTATACTCATACTAATATCATGGGATGCCTCAAAATGGTTTATCATGATTGATTACATAGAACCACTTGGTCGAGAGACAACACCACCCTGCTTTTCACCCTCACATTCCCTTAGGTTTTCTCTTTAATTAGCATTTGATTCACAATTTTTGTAATAGAGGTCAAACTAAACATATTGACCTAAGATTCTATAGCATGTTGGATACCATCCTTGAAGAATCTATCTCTAGAAATCTCATCATAAATGTACATCAGTTCAAAATTTTGCAACTCTATAAACCAACCCATGTACTCTATAACCATCATGGAACCCTGCTCCAGACACATTAACTCACTAGCTTGCTCTTCCCGTGAGTCTTGGGAAAAAAGTATTTGTAGAAGAGCATCTATAAATCACTCCTACCCCTATATTACAGCCCTTATTGAGTGTAAAAACCATCCCACTAGTTTTTTTCAACTTTAGATATCATATAAGTAGCAATCTTGAACCTTCTCTCAGGAAGAATATCCATATTCTTGAAGATAACTAACATGGTATCAAGACACAACTCATCAACCTATAGACCACCATCCCCTAATAATGTGGGAGGATGTTTCTCCTAGAAAACCCATGTCAACTCATCTATATTCATGGTAGGTTTTGGTGCTCCCTAAATAGTCCACATATTGAGAAAGAAGCCTTTATGGAACTGTCCCTTAGCATGTTTGTCTAGAACAACCCCTAGTGTCACAGCTGGCACTAAAGGAGGATCAACTGGTAGCCCTTGGCCTACCTCCTTCAAAGCGTGGTCATCACCACCCTCCTAGCATACCACTAGAGGTTTTTGTGGTGGAATGTCTCTAAAATGTCAAACAAATTCCTTAGAAAAGAACAATATACATGTTTGAGATCAGAAGTGTAGGAAAGGTCAAAAACCTCCAAAAACCAAGTCATAAACCACATAATACTCCTAAATCAAGGACTATATAGAGAACATTCACCAAACAAATAGAAAATAGACCTCTTTCCCACTCCAAAGTTGGGTCTAGGTCAAGTCTCTACATTCCATTACCTTTTCATTTAACATTAAATTGTTTAAAGTATTTAACCCATGGGCCATCGTGTTTTGATCCATGAGGGCCCATAACACATCATGAACCAAAATTTGATTCCCATATCATCCACACATCTGAAATTCACTTTAATAATTTTATGTAAAATGTGTGTAATTTTTCATTTCATAAGTGCCCATACACCGTTTGAATTTATATATGACATCAGTCCTCTATCCTCTGCACATAATCTATCACAAAAGTATGAAAATATATCACAAAACTTATCACAACTTCATGCATCAAATAATGCATCCTAAATAGCATTGAGTAATGTATGAAATGTGATTTATAGAAAGTTCATATATGATTCATGAGATGGAATTACCTAATGTAAGTTGGCTACAACATAAATAGAACACCAATCATATCAATAATAATATCATAAATTAAGTGTGTCACCCAATAGTGAAATAAAATCAACTGCAATAGTCAATGTCCTAAAAATAATAATTCCATTTGAGGTAATTTGGATATTCCCTGTGCATGAGGTAGCTATGATTGGGAAAAACTAATTACCAAATTCTATTTCCTTCCAATCCCTATCTATTGTCACCAAATAATAATTCAAGATAGAAAATAAATTAGCTAATACCACTATGTAACATCATAAACACAGATTCCACTCAATAGTACCCTAATCCTAGTTGGATACATCGATTAAAACACATCTACCAAAACTCCAGAGGCTACCAACTATCAGCGAGGGCCTAGGTGTGTCATTGGGGAATACTATACCATCATTACAAGAGTATATCAGAGTGGAATTCAATAAAATTCAATAACATAAGCATATACAATAAGAAGACAATATAAAAAATAGAGAAGAAATATAAAAATATCAAAAGATTTCTCATATAAAATGATCTAGATGATACCTGTATCTAGAAAATATCCAAAATAGGTACATGTAAAAAAATACAATAAAATTATCCAAAATGACCAAAGACCAAAAAGTGCCCACCACATCGAAAGCCACAACTTTGTCCCATGCTCCCATTCTCTAAAGAAATGATCAATAATCAATAAAAGGGCTCTTTTCCCTACCATCACCTATAACCATGGAATATATTTGGGTCCCCGAGGAGACCCATGCAATGTGTGAGATAAAAATCCCATTAGGTTTCAACCCAATGATCTATACAGTTCTAAGAAGCAGAATGAAATAAGAAAAACAAGTGTTTGTATGAAAAATTGTATGTGTGAATGGACATGGCATATGTATACTGCAGCCATTAATACCAAACAACCTCTCAAGGCTCTCGAAAATAAGTGTTACTTCCTAACAATGAATCTATGAGAAAAGTAAACAAGTATCATGACCTCTCCATACATCCATCCATACCCTATCCACATGACCTTTCTATATAGAGAAGCCATATCAAATACCAATGACCATTCTATAAAACTATATTCATATAAATCCCATGTATTTGTTATAAAATAAAGTGTATCACAATTACCAAAACCTTTCCATAAAATGAAGTCAAAAAGTAAACCCAATACTACACCGTATAATTAAGTGTAGACCACAAAGGGCATGACTGAAGGAATAAAAAACAAAGGTATCCTTATCAAGTCAAAGGATCCTGTCGATGGAATCTCAGTATAGGCACTGGTTGGAGTCCTAAGAGAATCTGTAGCAACTTTTCCTCTATGAGTCAAAGAAATATAGAGCTAAGGGGTAGTAAGGCCTGAGGCATCTCAAAAAATCAAGGCTCTAAGAGAATACTCTATCCATGGTGTCTACTTATTAGTTCTAGATCCTATATGAGACATCCATGGAATACATACAAACATACTTTTATCTCATACCATAAAAAATTCAATTTCATTCAATGTGTATACCCAATCATATAAACCACTTCCATTTAATCAAGTCACATGGGTTTACCCACTCATTTATCACATATAGCCATTTAACACATTACATGGGTATACCCACCCATTAATTACAAAAATCCATTTCAGAATTCTAAAAACAACCGATGAGTATACCCACTAGTTTAACAAATTATGTTTAACCATCTAATAAAGTTAAGAAAGGAATATTATGGTGACACATAGAAAGGATTCAGAATAGCTCTTAGTCATGGAAATCAACCTCATTTAATTATAACTAAGCTTCCCTAAACTATGAAAACTCGAAAACACTCTCCTTGAGTAGTTTATCAAAGGTCAAAACCAAACAATGGCATGGTAAACCCCTTGGGTAGACTCTTGTTGGGGAATAAACCACCAATGTATATTATGAAACCAAAGTACATCCCTAACAGGTCCTAATGCATCTATTTTAGATTAAAATTTCAAAATTGTGCTCGCACCAAAAAGTATGGCAGCCAATAAAAAGGATGACAGATCTATAAATAATAAAAATTTGAATGGAAAGTATAGAAAACCTACCTTATCACACGAGTAGAGTTATCCTATAGTATCAATTACTGATTCACATTGGTATAAGAGAAATATAAAGAATGGAAGAAGAACTAGAAATTAGTGCATATGAACCTAAACCCAAACAGTGCATCTGTTGTTTTGAAGAATCAGGAACATATAAGATTTAATCAAGGAATTACGGATTCAGTCCCAACATGACCGATGATGAATCAAACAGATTCCAGATCTATAACCATGATCAAAGTCAACCTTTATTCCCTATTGGAGTATCCTATGCATGAGATATGGGAGAGTTTTCTTTAAAAAAAATAAGAGTCATCTTCCTTATTTTAAGGATCACAGTCCTGAAATTACATGTTGTGTAATTTCATTAAATGGAGTGTAATTCTTGGTTTTACCTTACCCGAGAAAAACCATTTCACTTCATGAAAGGTCATGGCCATACAATTACACATCAAGCAATATGATTACATGGCATGTAATCTCATTACTCGTCATGTAATGGGCCTGTAGCTAGTATAAAACCTTCCTGGAACTTGTTTCCAAAAAACAACATAACCTTCCCATGGACCAGCTTATGGTCTAATCAAAAAATGAAATTTTAACAAGTGTTTAGCCATAAATAGAATATTTTCACCCTAAGAAAAACCTGGGATCTTACATCACTGGAAATATGTAAAGGAAACATATGCAAGGGGTGAGATCAGATTCTTTGTAAGGGTAAATAATTGAAATACATAATCAAAACACAAGCAAAGGGTATGGAACTTGAGAATAACATTTTAAGATCACACCCTTCATATTATAGATTATAAAAATGATTTTAAATTCATAAGACATAGATCATAATATAATTAATAGTATAAGTCATGAAATAATAACATAAGAATAATACATGTAATTGTGGAAAACACATAAGAATATAATATGATTTCCATAGTAGCCTAAGAATCACGACCAAAACCATATTATTAGTATGGGATCACGCCCCATACTATAATGGTTGTCTTGGTTCACTCCCATGGCCATCTTAGAATCCTGAGTTCACTCATAATACCATTTTTGTAGTCGTGGTTCCCTCCTATGGCCATCTTAGTAGATGAGTTCAATCCTTATACCATCTCGGTAGTCATGGTTCACTCCCATGGCCGTCTTAGGTTTCATGGTTCACTCTCAATAACATCTTAGTCTATATCATGAGATATAAATCGTTACCTAAAGAATTAGAGGGATATATAGGTACCACAAATCTCATAATGAAATCATATGTACATGTTCCACCAGATCATAAATAATCTTATCATAACCCATGAAATGTAACTAGTATTATAAAAATTTAAACATATAAAAACCTTTGAATAAAGATACAGGTTTCACAGTTATTTATTCAAAATCATATCCCATGAAAGAGAAATATATTTCATAAACATATAAGTAGTGAAAGAGAAATATTTTTCTTAAAGACCATGCCATTATGAATAACCCATTCATATAACAATGAATAATGTAACCTTAAGATCATTTCCTATAAGGTCAAGAGTGACATCAACAAATGTCATCTTAAATGGAAAATAAATTTTAAAAATCATTCAAAATTTTTTTTTGAGAAAAATATCCTTTCTTCTTTGAAATAGGATTTTTAAAACCTAAAACCATTTGAAAATAATTTTTCTTAGAAAATACATTGGAAACTTATAAAGAAGACTATAAATCATGTTGAAACCCCTTTTCCTTGAAATCTTATAAAGAAATATTTAAAATATTTTAAAAACCCTTTTCATTGAAAATAAATTAAAAACATATAAAAAACATGAAAATGTTTTGAATACCTTTTTATTTGAAAAAAATATGAAGGAATATTGAAAATGGTATGAAAACCATTTCATTAAAAATAATTTGAAAATATATGAATAAGTCTTGAATAAATTTTGTAAAAAATTTTCCATTAAAACATATTAAAGAATCTTGAAAACATTTTGAAAATATTTTTACTTGAAAATTAATTTCAATAAAAATTTCTTAAAATTTATCTATTTTATAATGAAAAAGAAACTTCAAATAAATTATGGTATGTAAATCTATAAATGTTATACGTGGTAAAAAGAATAATCATTTTTATATAAAAAAGTATAGAAAAGTGCCTTGTTCAGAAAGTAATAAGAATATTACTTTTAAGATATTGGTAAAAGATAGAAAGGGTAAAAATGTGTTTTAATTATTTTAGATGAACAATAAAATATTATTAGAATCCCATTTTGTAAAACATGGTTTTTAAGGAATATAGATTTCCGATCGAAGCGTGGGTAAGATTGAGCTTTCTTAAAAACACATTGTTAACTATACTATGTAACAAAGTGTAAAAAATGGTACCAATACATGAATATATCATTAATTACCATAGGAGTATAAAATTCATGATCGTACTTGAGATACGAGTTATAATATTTAATCAAAGGAACCATAAACATAACAAATCTTGAAAAGCGATGAGATTGTTTCAATAAACTCTTATCACTTGGCATCTTGGGATCATACTCTCCATGTATGAAAATAAAGTTCCATGAATATTATAATATCATGAAAGTAAGTATATACATTATATATCATGTAATATGGAATTATATACACCTCAAAACAAAATTAGGCACATAAAAAACATGAGTCTCATATAAGGAAAATTGAGACAAACTATTTTACCAATTTTTTAACTTTTGAAACATAAAACACATAAAATAAAGGTCATATAATTTATATGAAAATACTAATAAATTTCACTATATGAAACATTTAATTAATACATGGAAAGTATACACACTACAAAAATTTAATGGGTGGTGAATAAAGCATTTATCTCCAGAAAAAAAGTGAGATGAAATCCTCTTCCCTTATATCTTGACTCTCGTCGCACTCGTTCAAAGCACATGAATAATAAATATAAAATTATCATACATATTTTAAAGAAAAATATTATTATATATAATACCATATATGTTTTGATCATGACCTTATATTACCCTCTTATGAAAAATCCAATGTTTTGGTTTCACTTCGGTTAACATTCACTTTGTTCTTCACATGTGTCTTAATTTGTAATATCATTGATACTTATATTTATATATTGAATATAGAATTTAGAAAATGATATAAATATCATTTATATTAAGTATATGTGTACTATAAAATTCAATATAATATATCTGTTTGAAATGGAATATAGGTTCATGGAGACCATATGCCGCATGCATGCATGAATGTTGTTTCTGTTTTTATTATCATAATGAATGAAATAAAGAAGAAAAAAATATTTGTATATTAGTAAATAATATAATTAAATTAAAATTATAAATTTTTATATATCATATAATTTCACTAAAACTATCCTTCATACATTCTATATAGTTTGAGAATGAATCACATCTCTTTGATGGGGTGGTAGTCTACACTTCCGCAAACAAAATTAATGTAATTACACCAAATGGAAAGTAAAAAATTTATCACTTGTAAAAGGAAAAAAGAATCATAATGACATAATAGATATAATATATAAAAAATATAAATAGTTGGTCTATCATAATGTCCTCTCTAAGAGGTGGTAATGAAAAAATAAACAGTCAACATTTAGTGAGTTAGTAGTTCACCGTACACATAAACAAAATGTTTGTTATCCATTAGATAGAGGTGTTTCTAAGTGAAGGTATAAAGAAAATAATACAAAAATACTAGTATATTTATGATACTGGTTCTTTTAAATAGGAATAGAATAATGAGAGTGGATTGGGTGGAGAAGGAAAACAAAAAAAGAGCTTGAGAGAATGAATTACCTCTTAATTGGGTAACTCATTTTGGTTTGTGCTTTCCTTGAAAGAATTTATTCGAAATGAGAGGATTAAAGGAGGAAGTTAGGTATTTTATTAATTTGATTTGTCATATAATAGCCTAACCTAAGTGTTTTTAGAGGTGTGAAGAAGAGGGAGAGTTGGTGGCCTTTTGTAAGGATGGATGCGTGGCACTCTTGTAAATATTTCAAGAGAGAATTCCACCCACGTTTTTCTTGTTTCAGGTAGATAAAATAATAATAAAATTCTATAAAAATAAGTATAGGGTCGATATATGTCTATATTATGTCATTTAGACCAGTTTATCAGTATTTTTGGGCCTTAAAGTTTCGGTTTAGTCCCTTATTAAGCTTTATTAAACCTTAATCGATGTAATTAATTTTAATCACTTTCACTAATATTTTTGGTGAAAAACTAAGTTTTCCTTAGTAGAAATTATAAAATATCCTCATTCCAAATATGGAGTCCATTTTATAAAATTCTAATCACATTAATTTCAGAAATTATTGTATAATTAATCTTGTAGTTAGGTCGACAATGCAGGTTTTTAAAGTAAAAACATATAAAACGTTGCTAAGTTTTTGTATCAAATTTCATGGTGAAATTAATCTAAATGACCTAAATTGTATTAATTGATAAAAATTTTATATAATAAAACTATTATTATAATTTAAAAATTAATTTATCATTAAAAATAATTTAGATGAAAAGTCAATTTTTAACTGAAACCTTGTAATTTTAATTGTTCATTAAAAAATGAAAACTTACAGAAAAATACCAAAAAATTATAGTTTTCTAATTTTTTTGTTTATATTTAAAATTTTTAGTTTATTTTTACATATTAAGTCTATAAAAGTGCCAAAATTTGGATTTAAAATGGATTCTACATTAAATGGTGGTTAAACTACATTTTAAAAAATATATTTTTTTAAGCAAAAAATTTGGATATTTCCTTATATTATGTATATAAAATATATTAAATTAATATAAAAAGTATTTTATTAAATATATGACATACGTATTAAATTAATATCACTGAATAAGTTAATTTAATTTAATTAATTTGGTAAAAAAACTTTGTGACCATAAAAATAATCACATTAACTTATTTATTCAATTAGATTACATATTCATTTAAAATTATTTAGTAACCTATGAACTAATTTTATATTGTGTAAACCATAAATTTTCAAAAATTTGTTATTACTATTCAGAATATCTAATTTAACATATATGTTATATATTACCCTATTAAAATATATTATTTTAATAATATATTATTGTTCGGTAAACACATTCTTGTGTGTTACGCAAGCCATAAATAAAATTCATTGTTTCGTATAACACAAGTTACCCTCAATTATTTGTGTAGATAAAGATAATGTTTATGTTGTGTTTAGTGAATGATTAACTTGGTGTTTCATATAATGCAATCCAATCTTAGTGATTTAATAAAAAATAAACTATCTTCAATGTTGTGTGAAATGCAAAATATATAAATGATTAAATTAATTAAAAAAAACAATTCCCAAAATATCGTGGTGTTACAAGGACATAGTTGTTTTCAATTTTGGATAAAGATCATTTAATTGTATAAAATAATTATTTGATGAGATATAAATCTTTTACCAAGGCATTAGATGGATATATTGGTCTCACCCGTCAGATAACAAAATCACATATACATGTTCCACAAGATAATACAAATTACATCATATTATGGCCCATAAAAATATATATTTTCCATGAAAATTATCTCATAACCCAAAAAAGGAAATGGGTATCATAAATGTTTTATCACATCATTCCCTTTTGAAATGATATTGTTCTAATAATCATTTCATAAAATTAAAACCCAAAAAAAGAAGCTAGATTCAAAAGAATATTACTTGAATAAGTGAAAAGGGTGTCATAAACATTATTCCATCAAAACATAAAAACTTCAATAAATAATATGAATGGTATTCTTGGTTTCTATCTCTAGTAAAGCATAAACTATAAAAAAGTATTCCATAATATTAACAGAATGATTTTTAATGATCAATTGGAAAATTTATTAAGGAAAATATCCTTTATTTGAAAAATAAATTTCACAATAACATTTAAAAAATATTTTTCTTATAAATAATGATTTACAAATTCATTTATAATATTTCTTAAGGAAAATATCTTTTCTGATTTGAAAAAACCCTTTTTTAAAATATAAATCATTTTAAGAAAATATTTCTTTTGAAACATTTTTTTTAAAAATATATAGCTTTTTAAAATCATTAATTTTGTTTTAAACATAATTTTTTTTAAAATATTTTCTTTTGAAATATCATGTAATTATATAATGAATGATTTGAAACTCATTTAAAACACATTTTAAATTTTTTTTGAAAACCATTTTCCCTAAATACCAATTTAAAACAAATAACATTCCCATAATATAAGGAAAATATTTTCTTTAAAAATAACCATGTAATATTAAATATTATTCTTCATGGAAATGATCATATTTCCAGTGTATAAGTTTATATAGACCGAACATTACTTTTTCACCTTAAAATGATTATAAATATACCTTGATCAGAAAAATAAGAGAGGGTTTCATTTAAATTTTTTTAGAAAGGAAAAAAGTTGGTAAAAATTACATTTTATCATAATATAATAATAGTAAAATGTTTTTTAAATCATTTTTAGAAAACATGATTTTTAAACAATACTTATTTTAGATTGAAGGGATAATTAAAGTCGAATGTTAATATTTTTTTCTTTATCTATAATAAAAAAGAGTGGAAAATAGATATCATTTATTAAAAATATCCTGAATGATGAGAGGATAAGAAAATTTGAAATATTTCTTGAGATATGGATCATATGATTTTATCAATGGAAGAATAATCATAAACAATCTTGATAAATGATAATATTGTAGAAATAAAATTTCACAAATTTGGTAACATTGAATCAAAATACCCTATGAATAAACAACATTAAATTAATTATAAAATATTATGATAACAATTATATTAATTATATAAAATTTAAAATGTTATTATATACACCCAATAGAAAAATATAGGTTCTTAAAATGGAATGTATCTCGACGTAGTAAAATTGAGACAAAAATTACATTACTGATTTGGTAACATTTTAACCCAAACCCCATGAAAGAAAGATCATAAAATGGATATGTAAATTTACATAAACATAACTATAAGAATCATAAAATACATTTATGGTAAGTATATACACCAAACAAAATAAATATTTTTGAATATGGAATATATCTCACCGATATAAAATGTTTGATGGGAAAATTGGTACCTTTTATCTTAACACAATTATTACTCATTAAAACCTTATATATAATAAGTATAAATTTATTATAAATATACCATAAATATATATTCTTATTTATCATACCATATATTATTTTATTATGAGTTTATATTACCCATTTAATAACATTTACATGTTAATTTTATGTTTTGTGTAATGTCTGCGTAGTTTTTAATATATGTTTTGACTTGTAATTATTGATATTATTTCATATATAATGAGTTAATTATATACAAAGTTTAAAAATTTATTTTATTATCATATATATTATTCATATATATATTTTAAATAAAATATAAAATAAAGAAATTTCAAATGGAATACACCGTAAATAGAGATAGTTGGCCGTACATATGAATGAACGATAATTCTATTTTATTTTCGTATTGAATGAAATAATGTAAATGAAATATATGTATATATATTATTATTATATTATAATTATTATTTCATATATAACATATAGTGTTATGAGAGCCTACCTTAATAAATTCCATGAAATGTGATGATGAATCACATCACATTGAGGAGGCGATAGTTTACACATTCACAAACGATCTTATCATATTTACACAAAAATAGAAAAATAAAAAATATCATTAGCATATAGAAATAATTAATATCATATATATCATATAAAAATAGTATTTCCTCTGTAATTTTTATTTAGGACCGGTGGTAACATAAAAATGAAGGACATCATATCATAAGGCAGTAGTCCACCGTACACAAGAATGGTAAGTTTGTTACCCATTTGATGAAAGTATTTGAAGGTGTAAGTGAAAAACATATTATAAAAATATACAAGTAATTTAGGATTCTGATTTTATTATATAAAAATGTAATAAAAATAACTAAGGGGGGTGGAAAGTGAATGAAAACCAAAAGATCCTGTAACACCCCATGATTTTATGAAAAATATTCTTTTAATTTCATTTATGTCTTTTTTTGTAAGCTACAACAAGATTACCTTGCGCTATACGCAACACCGTATGAGCTTGCAGTATACAAAACACTATTCTTGGATCATGTTACATAAGATTTTGGTAGTAGTTATTCTACGAAACATTGAGTGTATATATATATATATATATTCAGTGTATAAATGAAATATGGTTGGATTCTGTTATACGAAACAATGGAGGAGTCTTTCACAACACGCAACCCTGACTTGGCTTGCATTACACGCAATCGCGACCTTCCTCGATAGCGTGTGTTGTACGCAATACCAGGTTTCACTAAATAACGATATATGGTTATAATATTATTATGGACTAGACGTTATGAATAGTATCAACAAAATTTTTAATTTTATAACATTATTATTCATCTTACACATTTTCTAGAACATGGTATGAGAACAAAATCAATTTTTCGAGTAAAATAAGTATTTTTCAAAAAAGGTAGTTTTTCCGCCTTTTGATGGAAAACCCACCTTAAATCTTGTTTTTGAAATGTCTATAAGTTCAATTTGAAAAAATAAAATTCCTCTTTGGAATCAGGATATAAAAATTTACTTTGGATAAATTTTTCATATTATTCTGATAACTTTCATATTTTAATGAATAGTTAAAACACGCTATATTTTAATTAAAAACAACTTTTTTCATCGCAATAATTTATATGGTTAGATTATCTTTTTAATTGGTTTTAAATTGTAATTAGAATATATTTTTAACATTTAATCCAATTTTGTTCATTGGAATTAATTTCACTTTGAAATTGGATATAAACAAGTATCAATCTTTTGATTGTTTTTGTTTCTTAAAAACACGCTATTTATTTTGATAACGGGAATTAAATTTAAAATTAATTAATGCCACTTATATGTTATGAATTTGGAAAAATATAAATCAATTTTTAATTCGTAATATCAAATAATTCTTAGGCTGAATTTTTGGTATTTTTCTGAAAAAATTCAATTTTTGATGAATAGTGAAACCACTAGGTGGTAGTTAAAAAACTGACTTTTTCTTAATTTAAATTAAATTTTACCACTTCTGTGAATTGAATTTCAAAAATCTGAGAGACAAATTTATTATCAAGGACTAGAATGTTGTTCAATGAGATGAAAATAATTTTTGGTGAATAGTAACTTTTTACTTTTTTTTACCACGGTTAAAAGTAAATAGGGTAATTAAGGGTAAAAATGAAATTATTATTACCCTAAAACATGTCCTAATTCTATTGTATAAGTTTAATTTGTCCAAAAACAACCTTAGGAATAAAATATGACCATTTAGGCCCACTTGGATTAAATTAGGACATTTATTATTAATTTTTTTAAAGAAGGGTTAAAATAGTTAAAATCAATGTTTAATAACTAAATAATTTTTAATATAGGGTTACACATAAGATAAATTCGACTATAAATATTCATTAGAAATCTAAAATGATTTCATACATAATGGTATTTTATTTATAATTTTTAGACATTAAATAATTTAATTTATTTATGACACAAAGATGATGCAGTAATTATCTTATTAATCAAATATTGACATAATTGATGTTATAAATACCCAAATAAATGTAATTTGAGACTTTTTATGAGTTACACTAATTTTATAGGTCAATATGACATGTTAGTATTGATTTAATTAACTTTTTTATAAATAATCATTCTGTTATGATTTTCACAAAAATCAATTACCAAATAGTGTCAAAATTGACATAAAATATTTTTTAAGATAATATTATATTATTAATTGTTATTTTATTCCTAAAAATATAAGGGTCGGCCAAATGACTTAGATAAGGTTATATATATTAATAATAAGAAACTTGGGGTTTGTTTGGCTTGTTATAGTAAGTTTATTATCCTTATAGTGTAAGAAAACATGAAGACATGGTAAAAGTAAAATTATTTAACTTAAGGTTAAATCTAAATGATAAGGTTAAAATAGAAAACTAAACTTGTATAAATTATATTGGATGAGAGTATGTCGACCCATCCCCACCTTAGATTCTAAATAATTCAATTTTGAGCTATTAAAAACTGAATATGACTTTATAATAAAATAATATTTTTAGTTTTTCCAAAGGTGCCCCTCTCCTCCCTTATAAAATAGCACCTCCTCCCTCTCTTCCTCACACCACTTTGAGCCTTCAAGATCGGCCAAACCCTGAAAAATTATCTTCTCCACTTCCATATAAACATCCTAGAGGTTCTGGTATTCTTCAAAGACCAATTTTAGTTCCCTAAGAGGAGGTCTCAAAGAGGCGCTTCAAAGAAGAGGTAATGTCCGTTACCGATTCTTTCAACTTTATTTCTTCTTCCACTTCATCTTCATTAGTTGTTTCATTATGAAGTAATAAAATCAGTATAAATCATATAATGATGTGTTATTATAAGTATGAAAAAACCCTATTTCACCATCTATCCATCCTACAGAAAATGAAATCACCACGCGTGCGTACGTACGGAATACCGTCTCCACACCGTGGAGAAATCTGTTTTTCCACCAACACCTTACATGGATGGGTATAATGGTGTAAAGAATAACTATATATTGTTATTATAACATAATATTGATTCTGATATATTATACCATCCACTCCAATTCTATTCAATAATTATGGGAACAATATCATCACTTGTGCGTACGTACGGACTACCGTCTCCACAACGTGATGAGATTCATTCTCCATGTTAACCACCCATGAATGATCATAAAGTTTATATAATGAATAATAATTAAATATATGAAATTATAATGCTACAGGATTTATGTATATATATATGTTTGTCATCTATTTAGTTTCATTCAATTCAATAAGGAAACGAAAACAACGTTCATGTGTACGTACGACCTACCGTCTCCATGAACGGTGTATTTCATTTGTTTTATCGATATATAATTTATATATATATATGATGAATATATATTATATATAAATCATGTTTTACATTCTGGAATTATGTAAATCCGGATATAAGTATTAATATCAAGAACGACAAGTTGAAACACATACGATAAATGAAATGATTTTACCCAAAACGCTTCTTTAACATGGAATTTACAAAAGAATGGGTAATATAAAGTCATAAGTAAAACATATATTATATCATAAAGAAGAATATGATTCTGTAATAATTCAATGAAATTATTTAAATCATTATACAGGAGGTTCAGATACATACGAAGCATATCAGACCTAAGGTAAGGGATAACTTTTCCAATCTCATTCTTATCCGAGATTGTTTATTCCTAAGTATTTACAAGGGTTATTGTTATCATCCATGTACATGTTTGATAAAAGTGTTTTTATTTATGTTTGAATTCTTTTTTACCCATTTTTTACTTTTACTACATGTTATGTAAGGAATATTTCTTTTGTTTACGTTATGAGGTACTTTTTTGGACTTTTCTGGCAAAAGTACGAGAAGAATGCTTTTTTAACTTATACCTTATGAAAGGATTTTTATGGTTTTATAAAGCCTTATTTTCATGAAGATTCCTCCAAAATATTTCATGACTATTTTCAACAAAATACTTTTCTTTTAAAATTGCATGACATTTTCTGAAAAGAAATTGATTTTGAAGAAGAAAGGATATTTTCCTCAAGAATTCATTTCAAGTGTTTTATCAAAACCATTTTCATCTAAGATGTCATTATTTCACATGTGTATGTTTCAAGTATAATGTCTCTATTATTTACATGGTTTCAATTTTATTATTATGAAATGACATCCATTTCTTTTATATGGATTATGTGATGATGAGATGATGTTTATGACACCCATTTTATTCATTGGGTAATTATGAATGATGTATGTTTATTTTGTGGCACAAGTAAGAATGATTTCATTATGAGATGGGTGGGACCTATATCTCCCTCCAATGCATTGGGTAAAGATTTATATCTCATGAGATAGACATGGCCAGAACGGTAAGTTAATCTGGTTCAGTTTTGCAGGACTGAAACGAGGAGTGAACTTGATTCAGAAAGGGACTTTGTCCCCTATGATGGTCTTGGCAGCAATGCCTTGGCTACTATAGAAATCATAACATGTGCTGAGTGGTTTCCACAATTACTTGTTTTATTCCCATTATATTTTATCATAGTTGATGTTCCATTATGATATATGCCTTATGTACTTCCAAGATTTATGTCTTTGCTCAAGCTTTTTATGTTGAGATTTCATGTTCAAGTTTTTGCTTTCAAATGTTTATGGGTTGTTTTATGTTCTCTATGTTTGCCCTTACTGAGCATTTGAGCTCACCCTTTTTATGTTTTATTTTCCCCAGGAAATAAAGAAAGGTTTTAGGTAAGGAAACAAAAAGGGGAAGATCTTTATGGGAGATGTTGAAGATCTTTCACCACGATTAGAAGATTATATTCCGAGTTTTCAAAGAAACTAAACTATTACGGTCCTTGTGTGTCTATTTTTGTTATGTACTAAGTATTACGTAAAAGTAATGTAATGTCCATGTACGTCAAGATTTGGGTCTCTACAGTTGGTATCAGAGGAAAGGTTTAGTCAACCTTTGGAAACTAGGATGCGAGAACTTTAGTGAGATCCCTAGAGATATTTCTAATGTATGTCTAGGGATGTCCCTAAGGTTAATTATAACTATAGATTGTAGTCCTAGAATTATGGTAACGATATTAGATTAAAACTAAGATGTTAGATATTGAAGTTACTCCCCCTTTATTATGATTTTTTCCCTTCACACTATTCTTTTTGGGTTTTAGAAAATGGCTGGAAACAAGATGATTCACGATAATGGAGGATATGATGGACAATGGAATGATATTCTTCCTGAGAAACCAAATGAAATGGGATTTAGAAGTCCAAACTTCATTATTATGCTAAATCAGCAATCTCATAATATGATCAATAAACTCAAATTTGGTAAGTTTACTGAATCATCTAATAAGATAAAGATGGAGTTTCATGATGATCATAGAGGAAAGAAAATTCAATTTCCCCTATGTAAATCATGTGGGAAGAGGATTCAAGGAGAATGTTTCAAAGGAACTGGAAGATGCTTTGGGTGTGGAAAAGAAGGACATAAAGCCAGTAAGTACAAAGGAAAAGGTTCAGTTAACACCATGGATGAGGATAATGGTATTTCTACGACATCAGTAAGGGTTAAATGTTTTAAATGTGGAATGTATGGGCATTATGCAAACCAATGTCCTAAGGGAAAGTCTCATGAAGAGAATCAGTATGGTCGCATGGGTAGTATTTATGTTGATGATGATGAAGAGACTATAAATGATATGTGAGATGAAAGAATTGTTGAAGCTCAGTCAATGGTTTAAGAAGGTAGAGGAATGATAACATGTTTATCAAGTGTAATGTTGTATAAGTAATCTCATGGTACAATGGAATAAAGAGACATCTAAGGATTGTTACACTGTTGTCTTTCCTTAAGTTTTGAAAGTGTATGATGAATGGTACCAGTAACCATGAATGGTTATTCAGATATTTTCAGAAATTAGATGATATGCGCATAATGAAGGGATAAGGAGAAAATTAAAGGTTTGATAGTATTCATGAGCTCATGACTTATATAAGGATAAGGTTATATCATGGTTTGAGTATATAGAATTTTTGTATTTTGGTATGTGGAAACAGTTAACTTTTGACAGCATTCATGTTTTCTCTAGGCTTTAATGGGTATTCATTTTTAAAGAGAATACATGATTAAGGTATTCACATGATTGGAATGTCACCAACAAGATATATGGGGGATATATGATGGTTGGTTGATGGCATTTCAAGTAATCGTTTTATTTATACTATGAGCTTGGACCAATGTATTTTAGATAAATATTGGAATGGATTATGTTGGACATAAGTTATTATTGTTTAAGGATATAACTTTTTTTGATATTATTGATGGGATGTTATAGTAATGTAGTTTTAGAAAAAGGACAACCTGCAGGACGGGTGACAACCCATTGCATCAGACAAGGCTGTGGGAATCGAACCCACAACCGAAGTGCGACTGGCCTTTATCGCCTACCACTGGCCTACAGGAAGTCCCTGTTTAGTAGAAACTAGTTTTATTATATTATGCAGTATGATATATGAAGTATAAGTCCATTTTAGGAACCATATATGATTAATCTCACTATAGACCGACTTATGTATATTTGATAACTTTTGATAACCTTTTGTTTGAAACAGATGGAATAACCCATCATTCTATCACATGATCTGTTAACACTTCACGAATAACAAATTCAACTTCATTTCTTTAAGAGATGAAGTGGAAATTGTTCAAAGGACGAACAATAGTGAGATTATACCAAAATCAAGCAAGTATTTCTTCTAATTCAAAATTTTCAACTTTAGGGAAATGATATTGAAAACCAAAAATGTGGTCCTAGTGCTCTTATATCCGATGAATCAGATGGTACCTTAGATCATCACAAATTTATGGCTTTGTGATTGATGGCTTTTTCAGAACCATGTTCCCTACCACTCTCCATCAGAACATAATGGTTATATTTTTCCTCCATATCCATATTTTCACCTATGTTCTCCTATGTGAAAACCCAATGATGAGTTATTTGGGTATCTGTTATGTTTCTAATGTTCCTTTTTTAAATGAAGTTTTAGTATTCCTTTTTACGATGTGGGTTTCTATGAAAGAAACTCTCGTGTAATAAACCATTTATAACCCCAAAGAATTTCGAGGGTGAAATTCATTTTAAGGGGGGTAGAATGTAACACCCCGAGATTTTATAAAAAATATTCTTTTAATTTCATTTATGTATTGTGTTGTAAAGTACAACAAGATTACCTTGAGCTATACGCAACACCGTATGAGCTTACAGTATACACAACACTATTCTTGGATCATGTTACACACAATTTTGGTAGTAGTTATTCTACAAAAAATTGAGTGTATATATATATATATATTTAATGTATAAATGAAATATGGTTGGATTCTGTTATACGAAACAACGGAGGAGTCTTTCACAACATGCAACCCTGACTTGGCTTGCATTACACGCAATCGCAACCTTCCTCGATAGCGTGTGTTGTACGCAATACCAGGTTTCACTAAACAACGATATATGGTTATAATATTATTATGGACTAGACGTTATGAATATTGTCAACTAAATTTTGAATTTTATAACATTATCATTCATCTTACACATTTTCTAGAACATGGTATGAGAACAATATCAATTTTTTGAGTAAAATAAGTATTTTTCAAAAAATGTACTTTTGCCGACTTTTGATGGCACAACCATCTTAAATATTGTTTTTGACATGTATATAAGTTCAATTTGACAAAATAAAATTCTTCTTTGGAATCAGGAAATAAAAATTTACTTTGGATAAATTTTTCATTTTATTCTGATAACTTTCATATTTTAATGAATAGTAAAAATACACTATATTTTAATTAAAAACAAGTTTTTTCATCGCAATAATTTATATGGTTAGATTATCTTTTTAATTGGTTTTAAAGTGTAATTAGAATATATTTTTACCATTTAATCCAATGTTGTTCATTGGAATTAATTTCGCTTTGAAATTGGATATAAACAAGTATCAATCTTTTGATTGTTTTTGTTTCTTAAAAACACGCTATTTGTTTTGATAATGGGAATTAAATTTAAATTTAATTAATTCCACTTATATGTTATGAATTTGGAAAAATAGAAATCATTTTTTAATTCATAATATCAAATAATGCTTAGGCTGAATTTTTGGTATTTTTCTAAAAAACTTCAATTTTGATGAATAGTGAAACCACTAGGTGGTAGTTAAAAAACTGACTTTTTTTTAATTTAAATTAAATTTTACCACTTCTGTGAATTGAATTTCAAAAATCAGAGAGACACAGTTAATATCTAGGACTATAATGTTGCTCAATGAGATGAAAATAATTTTTGGTGAATAGTAACTTTTTACTTTTTTTACCACGGTTAAAAGTAAATAGGGTAATTAAGGGTAAAAATGATATTATTATTACCCTAAAACATGTCCTAATTCTATTGGATAAGTTTAATTTGACCAAAAAAAAACCTTAGGAATAAAATATGACCATTTAGGCCCACTTGGATTAGATTATGACATTTATTATTAATTTTTTTAAAGAAGGGTTAAAATAGTTAAAATCAATGTTTAATAACTAAATAATTTTTAATATCGGGTTATACATAAGATAAATTCGACTATAAATATTCATTAGCAATATAAAATTATTTTATACATAATGGTATTTTATTTATAATTTTTAGACATTAAATAATTTAATTTATTTTTGACACAAAGACGATGCAGTAATTATCTTATTAATCAAATATTGACATAATTGATGTTATAAATACCCAAATAAATGTAATTTGAGACTTTTTATGAGTTACACTAATTTTATAGGTCAATATGACATGTTAGTATTGATTTAATTAACTTTTTTAGAAATAATCATTCTGTTATGATTTTCACAAAAATCAATTACCAAATAGTGTCAAAATTGACATAAAATAGTTTTTAAAACAAATATTATATTATTAATTGTTATTTTATTCCTAAAAATATAAGGGTCGGCCAAATGACTTAGATAAGGTTATATATATTAATAATAAAAAACATGGGGTTAGTTTGGCTTGTTATAGTAAGTTTATTAACCTTATATTTTAAGAAAACAAGAAGACACGGTAAAAGTAAAATTATTTAACTTAAGGTTAAATCTAAATTATAAGGTTAAAATAGAAACCTAAACTTGTATAAATTATATTGGATGAGATTATGTCGACCCATACACACCTTAGATTCTAAATAATTCAATTTGGAGCTATTAAAAACTGAATATGACTTTATAATAAAATAATATTTTTAGTTTTTCCAAAGGTGCCCCTCTCCTCCCTTATAAAATAGCACCTCCTCCCTCTCTTCCTCACACCACTTTGAGCCTTCAAGATCGGCCAACCCATGCCAAATTCTCTTCTCCACTTCCATAGAAACATCCTAGAGGTTCTGGTATTCTTCAAAGACCAATTTTAGTGCCCTAAGAGGAGGTCTCAAAGAGGCGCTTCAAAGAAGAGGTAATGTCTGTTACCGATTCTTTGAACTTTATTTCTTCTTCCACTTCTTCTTATTTAGTTGTTTCATTATGAAGTAATAAAATAAGTATAAATAATATAATTATGTGTTATTATTATTATTAAACAACCCTATTTCACCATCTATCCATCCTACAAAAAATGAAATCACCACGCGTGCGTACGTACGGAATACCGTCTCCACGCCGTGGTGAAATCTGTTTTTCCACCAACACCTTACATGGATGGTTATAATGGTGTAAAGAATAACTATATATGTTTATTATAACAACATAATGATTCTGATATATTATACCATCCACTCCAATTCTATTTAATAACTATGGGAATGATATCATTGCTCGTGCGTACGTACAGACTACCGTCTCCACGACGCGATGAGATTCATTCTCCATGTTAACCACCCATGAATGATCATAAAGTTTATATAATGAATAATAATGAAATATGTGAAATAATAATTCTACTGTATTTATGTATATATATATGTATGTCATCTATTTAGTTTCATTCAATTAAATAAGGAAATGTAAACAACATTCATGCGTACGTACGGACTACCATCTCCATGAACGGTGTATTTCATTCCTTTTACCGATCTATAATATATATATATGTATATGATGAATATATATTATATATAAATCATGTTCTAAATTCTGGAATTATTTAAATCAGGATATAAGTATTAATATAAAGAACGACAAGTCGAAACACATACGATAAATGAAATGATTTTACCCAAAATGCTGCTTTAACATAGAATTTACAAAATAACGGGTAATATAAAGTCATAAGTGAAACATATATGATATCATAACAATTAATATTATTCTGTAATAAGTCAATGACATTATTTAAATCATTATACCATAGGTTCGGATACATACGAAGCATATTGGACCTAAGGTAAGGGATAACTTTTCCAATCTCCTTCTTATCCGAGATTGTTTATTCGTAAGTATTTACTAGGGTTATTGTTATCATCCATGTACATGTTTTCTAAAAGCGTTTTTATGTATGTTTAAAGTCCTTTTTACTCATTTTTTACTTTTACTACATGTTATGTAAGGAATATTTCTTTTGTTTACGTTATGAGGTACATTTTTTGACTTTTCTGGAAAAAGTACGAGAAGAATGTTTTTTTAACTTATACCTCATGAAAGGATTTTTACGATTTTATAAAGCCTTATATTCATGAAGGTTACTCCAAAAGATTTCATGACTATTCTCAACAAAAGCCTTTTCTTTTAAAATTGCATGACATTTTGTGAAAAGAAAATGATTTTGAAGAAGAAAGGATATTTTCCTCAAGAATTCATTTCAAGGGTTTTATCAAAACCATTTTCATCTAAGATGTCATTATTTCACATGTGTATGTTTAACGTATAATGTCTCTATGATTTACATGGTTTCACTTTTCTTATTATGAAATGATATCCATTTGTTTTATATGGATTATGTGATGATGGGAAGATGTTTATGACACCCATTTTATTCATTGGGTTATTATGAATGACGTATGTTTATTTTGTGGCACAAGTAAGAATGATTTCATTATGAGATGGGTGGGACCTATATCTCCCCCCAATGCATTGGGTAAAGATTTATATCTCGTGAGATAAACATGGCTGGAACGGTAAGTTAATCCGGTTCAGTGTTACAGGACTGAAACGAGGAGTGAACTCGATTCAGAAAGGGAATTGGTCCACTAAGATGGTCTTGAATGCAATGCCTTGGTACTATAGAAATCATAACATGTGCTGAATGGTTTCCACAATTACATGTTTTATTCCCATTATATTTTATCATGGTTGATGTTCCATTATGATATATTCCTTCTGTACATCCAATATTTATGTCTTTTCTCAATGTTTTAATGTTTAGATTTCATGTTCAATTTTTTGCTTTCAAATGTTTATGGGTTGTTTTATGTTCTCTATGTTTGCCCTTACTAAGAATTTGAGCTCATCCTTTTTATGTTTTATTTTCCCTAGGAAATAAAGAAAGGTTTTAGGTAAGGAAACAAAAAGTTGAAGATCTTTATGGGAGATGTTGAAGATCTTTCACCATGATTAGAAGATTATATTCTGAGTTTCCAAAGACACTAAACTATTATGGTCCTTGTGTGTCTGTTTTTGTCATGTACTAAGTATTCCGCAAAATTAATGTAATGTCCATGTATGTCAAGCTTTGGGTATCTACAGTTGGTATCAGAGGAAAGGTTTAGTTAACCTTTGGAAACTAGGATGCGAGAACTTTAGTGAGATCCCTAGAGATATTTCTAATGTATGTATAGGGATGTCCCTAAGGTTAAGTATAAGTATAAGTTATAGTCCTATAATTATGGTAATGATATTAGATTAAACCTAAGATGTTAGATATTGAAGTTACTCCCCATTTATTATGATTTTTGCCTTTCACACTATTCTTCTTGGGTTTTAGAAAATGGCTGGAAATAAGATGATTCACGATAATGGAGGATATGATGGACAATGGAATGATATTATTCATGAGCAACCAAATGAAATGGGATTTGGAAGTCCAAACTTCATTATTATGCCGAATCAGCAATCTTATAATATGATCAATAAACTCAAATTTGGTAAGTTTCCTGACTCGGCTAATAAGAGAAAGATGGAGTTTTATGATGATCATAGAGGATAGAAAGTTCAATTTCACCTATGTAAATCATGTGGGAAGAGGCTTCAAGGAGAATGTTTCAAAGGAACTGGAAGATGATTTGGGTGTGGAAAAGAAGGATATAAAGCCAACAAGTGCAAAGGAAAAGGTTCAGTTAACACTATGGATGAGGATAATGGTATTGCTATGACATCAACAATGGTTAAATATTTTAAATGTGGAATGTACGGGCATTATGCAAACCAATGCCCTAAGGGAAAGTCTCATGAAGTGAATCAGTATGGTCGTATGGGTAGTATTTATGTTGATGATGATGAAGAGACTACAAATGATATGTGAGATGAAAGAATTGTTGAAGCTTGGTCAATGGTTTAAGAAGGTAGAGGATTGATTACATCTTTATCAAGTGTAATGTTGTATAAGTAATCTCATGGTACTATGGAATAAAGAGACATCTAAGGATTGTTACACTTTTGTCTTTCCTTAAGTTTTGAAAGTGTATGATGAATGGTACAAGTAACCATGAAAGGTTATTCAGATATTTTGGTAAAGTAGATGATATGCGCATAATGAAGGGATAAAGAGAAAATTAAATGTTTGATAGTATTCATGAGCTCATGACTGATATAAGGAGAATGTTATATCATGGTTTGAGTATATATAATTTTTGGACTTTGGTATGTGGAAAGAGTTAACTTTTGACAGCATTCATGTTTTCACTAAGGTTTAATGGGTATTCATTTTTCAAGAGAATACATGATTAAGGTATTCACATGATTGGAATGTGACCAACAAGATATATGGGGGATAAATGATGGATGGTTGATGACATTTCAAGTAATCGTTTTCTTTATACTATGAGCTTGGACCAAAGTATTTTAGATAAAGATTGGAATGTATTATGTTGGATATAAGTTAGTATTGTTTAAGGATATAACTTTTTTCGATATTATTGATGGGATGTTATAGTAATGTAGTTTTAGAAAAAGGAAAACCTGTAGGATGAGCGAAAACCCATCGCGTCAGACAAGGCTGTGGGAATCGAACCCACAACCGAAGTGCGACTGGCCTTTATCACCTACCACTGGCCTACAGGAAGTCCCTGTTTAGTAGAAACTAGTTTTATTATATTAAGCAGTATGATATATGAAGTATAAGTCCATTTTTGGAACCATATATGATTAATCTCACTACAGATCGACTTATGTATATTTGATAACTTTTGCTAACCTTTTGTTTGAAACAGATGGAATGACCCATCATTCTATCACATGATCTATTAACACTTCACGAATAACAAATTCAACTTCATTTCTTTAAGAGATGAAGTGGAAATTGTTCAAAGCACGAACAATAGTGAGATTGTACCAAAATCAAGAAAGTATTTCTTCTAATTCAAAATTTCCAACTTTAGGGAAATGATATTGAAAACCAAAAATGTTGTCCTAGTGATCTTATATCCGATGAATTAGATGGTACCTTAGATCATCACAAATTTATGGCTTTGTGATTGATGGCTTTTTCAGAGCCATGTTCTCTACCACTCTCCATCAGAATATAATGGTTAGATTTTTCCTCCATATCCATATTTTCACCTATGTTCTCCTATGTGGAAACCCAGTGATGATTTATTTGGGTATCCGTTATGTTTCTAACATTCCTTTTTTTTAAATTAAGTTTTAGTATTTCTTTTTACGATGTGGGTTTCTATGAAAGAAACTCTCGTGTAATAAACCATTTATAACCCCGATGAATTTCGAGGGTGAAATTCATTTTAAGGGGGGTAGAATGTAACACACTAAGATTTTATGAAAAATATTCTTTTAATTTCATTTATGTCTTGTGTTTTAAGCTACAACAAGATTACCTTGCGCTATTCGCAACACCGTATGAGCTTGCAGTATACACAACACTATTCTTGGATCATATTACACACAAATTTGATAGTAGTTATTCTACGAAACATTGAGTGTATATATATATATATATATTCAATGTATAATTTAAATATGGTTGGATTCTG
This sequence comes from Viscum album, assembly GCA_963277665.1. Classification (NCBI taxonomy): domain Eukaryota; kingdom Viridiplantae; phylum Streptophyta; class Magnoliopsida; order Santalales; family Viscaceae; genus Viscum; species Viscum album. The sequence goes on along the minus strand of OY728121.1, from coordinate 1,278,074,964 downwards.
TTATATGAAACAACGGATGAGTCTTTCACAACACGCAACCCTGACTTGGCTTGCATTACACGCAATCACGACCTTCCTCGATAGCATGTGTTGTACGCAATACCAGGTTTCACTAAACAATGATATATGGTTATAATATTATTATGGACTAGATGTTATGAATAGTATCAACTACATTTTGAATTTTATAACAATATTATTCATCTTACACATTTTCTAGAACATGGTATGATAACAAAATCAATTTTTCGAGTAAAATAAGGATTTTTTTTAAAAAGTAGTTTTGCCGCCTTTTGATGGCGCACCAACCTCAAATATTGTGTTTTACATGTCTATAAGTTCAATTTGACAAAATTAAATTCTTATTTGGAATCATGATATAAAAATTTACTTTGGATAAATTTTTCATATTATTCTGATAACTTTCATATTTTAATGAATAGTAAAAACACACTATATTTTAATTAAAAACAACTTTTTTCATCGCAATAATTTATATGGTTGGATTATCTTTTTAATTGGTTTTAAAGTGTAATTATAATATATTTTTACCATTTAATCCAATGTTGTTCATTGGAATTAATTTCACTTTGAAATTGGATATAAACAAGTATCAATCTTTTGATTGATTTTGTTTCTTAAAAACACGCTATTTGTATTGATAATGGGAATTAAATTTAAAATTAATTAATCCCACTTATATTTCATTGATTTAGAAAAATAGACATCAATTTTGAATTTGGAATATCAAATAATTCTTATGCTGAATTTTTGGCATTTTTCTGGAAAACATCAATTTTCGATGAATAGTGAAACAACTAGGTGGTAGTTAAAAAACTAACTTTTTTTTAATTTAAATTAAAATTTACCACTTCTGGGAATTGGATTTCAAAAATCCAAGAGACACGGTTAATATCAAGGACTAAAATGTGGTTCAATGAGATTAAAATAATTTTTGGTGAATAGTAACTTTTTACTTTTTTTACCACGGTTAAAAGTAAATAGGGTAATTAAGGGTAAAAATGATATTATTATTACCCTAACACATGTCCTAATTCTATTGGATAAGTGTAATTCGACAAAAAACAACCTTAGGAATAAAATATGACCATTTAGGCCCACATGGATTAGATTAGGACATTTATTATTAATTTATTTAAAGAAGGGTTAAAATAGTTAAAATCAATGTTTAATAACTAAATCATTTTTAATATAGGGTTATACATAAGATAAATTCGACTATAAATGTTAATTAGAAAGATAAAAGTATTTCATAAATAATGGTATTTTATTTATAATTTTTAGACATTAAATAATTTAATTTATTTATGACACAAAGATGTTGCAGTAATTATCTTATTAATGAAATATTGATATAATTGATGTTATAAATACCCAAATAAATGTAATTTGAGACTTTTAATGAGTTACACTAATTTTATAGGTTAATATGATATGTTATTATTGATTTAATTAAATTTTTTCGAAATAATAATTCTGTTATGATTTTCACAAATATCAATTACCAAATAGTGTCAAAATTGACATAAAATAGTTTTTAAAACAAATATTATATTATTAATTGTTATTTTATTTCTAAAAATATAAGGTTCAGCCAAATGACTTAGATAAGGTTATATGTGTTAATAATAAGCAACTTGGGGTTCTTTTGGCTTATTATAGTAAGTTTATTAACCTTATAGTGTAAGAAAACAAGAAGACAAGGTAAAAGTAAAATTATTTAACTTAAGGTTAAATCTAAATGATAAGGTTAAAATAGAAACATAAACTTGTCTAAATTCTATTGGATGAGATTATTTCGACCCATACCCACCTTAGCTTATAAATAACTCAATTTGGATCTATTAACAACCAAATATGACTTTATAATAAAATAATTTTTTTTAGTTTTCCCAAAGGTGCCCCTCTCCTCCCTTATAAAAGAGAACCTCCTCCCTCTCTTCTGCACAACACTTTGAGCATTCAAGCTCGGCCAAACCCTACCAAATTCTCTTATCCACTTCCATAGAAACATCCTATAGGTTCTGGTCTTCTTCAAAGACCAATTTTAGTTCCCTAAGAGGAGGTCTCAATGAGGCACTTCAAAGAAGAGGTAATGTCCGTTAACGATTCTTTCAACTTTATTTCTTCTTCCACTTCTTCTTCTTTATTTGTTTCATTATGAAGTAATAACATCAGTATAACTCATATACTGATATGTTATTATAAGTATGAAATAACCCTATTTCACCATCTGTCCATCCTACGGAAAACGAAATCACCACGTGTGCTTACGTACGGAATACCGTCTCCCGCCGTGGTGAAATCTGTTTTTCCACCAACACCTTACATGGATGGGTATAATGGTGTAAAGAATATATATATATGGTTATTATAACATCATAATGATTCTGATATATTATACCATCCACTCCAACTCTATTCAATAATTATGGGAACGATATCATCGCTCGTGCGTACGTACGGACTACCTTCTCCACGATGCGATGAGATTCATTCTCCATGTTAACCACCCATGAATGATCATAAAGATTATATAATTAATAATAATTAAATATATGAAATAATAATTCTGCTGGATTTATGTATATATTTATGTATTTCATCTATTTAGTTTCATTCAATTCAATAAGGAAACGAAAACAACGTTCATGCGTACGTACAACCTACCATCTCCATGAACGGTGTATTTCATTCCTTTTATCGATCTATAATATATATATGTATATGATGAATATATATTATATATAAATCATTTTTTACATTCTGGAATTATGTAAATCAGGATATAAGTATTAATATCAGGAATGACAAGTCAAAACACATACGATAAATGAAATGATTTTACCAAAAACGCTGCTTTAACATTGAATTTATCAAAGAACGGGTAATATAAAGTAATAAGTGAAACATATATGATATCATAACAATGAATATGATTCTGTAATAAGTCAATGAAATTATTTAAATCATTATACAGGAGGTTCAGATACGTACGAAGCATATCAGAACTAAGGTAAGGGATAACGTTTCCAATCACGTTCTTATCTGAGATTGTTTATTCATAAATATTTACTGGGGTTATTGTTATCATCCATGTACATGTTTTATAGAAGTGTTTTTATGTATGTTTAAAGTCCTTTTTACCCATTTTTTACTTTTACTACATGTTATGTAAGGAATATTTCTTTTGTTTACGTTACGAGGTACTTTTTTTACTTTTCTGGAAAAAGTAAGAGAAGAATGTTTTTTTAACTTATACCTCATGAAAGGATTTTTACGGTTTTATAAAGCCTTATTTTCATGAATCTTACTCCAAAATATTTCGTGACTATTTTCAAAAAAATCATTTTCTTTTAAAATTGCATGACATTTTGTGAAAAGAAAATGATTTTGAAGAAGAAAGGATATTTTCCTCAAGAATTCATTTCAAGTGTTTTATCAAAACCATTTTTATCTAAGATGTCATTATTTCACATGTGTTTGTTTCAAGTATAATGTCTCTATGATTTAAATGGTTTCACTTTTCTTATTATGAAATGATATCCATTTCTTTTATATGGATTATGTGATGATGGGATGATGTTTATGACACCCATTTTATTCATTGGGTTATTATGAATGATGTATGTTTATTTTGTGGCACAAGTAAGAATGATTTCATTATAAGATGGGTGGGACCTATATCTCCCTCCAATGCATTGGGTAAAGATTTATATCTCATGAGATAGACATGGATGGAACGGTAAGTTAATCCGGTTCAGTGTTACAGGACTGAAAGGAGGAGTGAACTCGATTCAGAAAGGGACTTTGTCCACTATGGTGGTCTTGGCAGCAATGCCTTGGCTACTATGGAAATCATAACATGTGCTGAATGGTTTCCACAATTACATGTTTTATTCCCATTATATTTTATCATGGTTGATGTTCCATTATGATATATGCCTTATGTACTTCCAAGATTTATGTATTTTCTCAAGGTGTTAATGTTTAGATTTCATGTTCATTTTTTTGCTTTCAAATGTTTATGGGTTGTTTTATATTATCTATGTTTTCCCTTACTGGGCATTTGAGCTCACCCTTTTTATGTTTTATTTTCCCCAGGAAATAAAGAAAGGTTTTAGGTAAGGAAACAAAAAGGGGAAGATATTTATGGGATATGTTGAAGATCTTTCACCACGATTAGAAGATTATATTCTGAGTTTTCAAAGACTCTAAACTATTATGGTCCTTGTGTGTCTGTTATTTTTATATACTAAGTATTCCGCAAAAGTAATGTAATGTCCATGTACGTCAAGCTTTGGGTCTCTACAGATCCTGTGGAAGGATGTTACATATTCTTTTGGTAGCTCATCTTGGTTTTCCCCAAAGGGATTCCTTGGTTGGATTTATACCCAAAAAAAATCATATAGGATGATTTTAGGGAAGTTTGGAAGAGATTTTGTATGTGATTTTATGATAAAACTGGCTTTATAGGTGTTAGGAAGTGAGGGTGGTGAGTTCCCTTTTACAGTTGATGAGGAGTGATATTGTTATAAATATAAAAAGGAAAACACTATTAAGAGGTCTCCCTTACATCATGTGCCTACAATAATATCACATTATCCATCAGATATGAGTATTAATTGAAATATTTAAATCCAATGGATTTTTTATTTGTGTATAAGTTATTTTTCCCTTTAAATAAATGTTTAAAAATTATGTAATATTGTTTTAACTTAATCGCTGTAATTAATTTTAATTAATTTCACTAATATTTTCTATCAAAAACTATGTTGAAATTATTATGATTTTTAAATTATTCTGATTCAAAATTTATAATATATAATTTCAAATTATAATCATACTTGGGGTATAAATTAAACTAACATTAATCTCATAGATGGGACGAGGCGATGAGTTTTTAGAGTGAAAAAAGTATAAAATTATGAAATGTTTTCTTGTACACTTTCATGGTGAAATTTTTTATAATGAAATTATTTGGATTCATTTATGTATTTTTTATCTAATTATACTTTGAAACTAAATTAATATTTAATTTAACTATATAAATAAATAGGATGAAAAATCAGTTTTCAATTAAAATTAAGTATTTCTCATACTCATCAAAAAGTGAAACTTCTCAAAAAAATTCCAAACAATTATCCAAAGTTAATTTTGATATTACGAATTCAAAATTGAATAACATTATCTAAAATTGAATTTATAAATTTTTTAAAAAATTATACCTAAAATGGGTTCACTATTATAACGATGTAAAATGACCTTTTAGAATAATAGAACTTTTTTCATATAATTGGTGTTATTCTTATCTTATGTATATAAAACCATATTGGATTAGTATAAAAATTATTTATTAAATATATAATATACAACTTTTATTGAAAATATTCATCCAATGATGGTTTATTTAATTTATTTACATAAAGTTTTGTTTATATGTAGAAAAATAGTTTTCTTAAAAAATTGATTTATTTATTCTCAAATATATCTTTCATTTATTTATAACTAATTGATAACCAAATTATTCATTTTATATACATGTGAAAACCATATTTTCCTAGTTTATTAAATATTGTTCATATATTCCATTCTAACTACTATGTGATAATTATAATAATATTTTAATAACAATATATCTTAGTTCGATTAAACTCATTATTATGTGTAACAAAAGTTATCGAAGGGACTCAATATTGTTTGGAATACAAGACCAGAATAACATTTCATAAAACTAAATTCACTCTATATGTTATGTTTAGTGCATGTCTAACTTGGGGTTGTATAAAAAGAAAGAATTTCATGGTGAATTCATATAACAGAACAAAAATTTAGATTTGCGTGAAATCAAAAATATCATAAAGGATAAATTGATAAGAAATAAATATTTCAAAAATTTATGTGGTGGTACATTATACACACCTTAAAATTAATTTCAAACTCAAAATTATTTCGGGTTATCAATTGTTTAATTCATGAATGTACCTTTTACAAGAACCCACATCGTAAAAATGAATCCTAAAACATCCTCTAAAAGGGAATATTGGAAAATTAAAAGGTATAAAAAGTAACTATATGTAGGATAACAGATGTCTCATGTGAAAACATGGACATGAAATAAATGTGTAAATAATTATAGCAATAGATAAAAATCACTGGTCATAAGAATGTGGGTGATTGACTGAAAGTTAACACTCCCAAAACCATAATCTAAATAATCATTAAAGAGGAAATTGTTGTCATAAAAAATGATGATAATAGAAAAAAATATATTTTAACACCCTTTTCCAAAATAAGATATACTTACATGATTTCATTTCATTCTTTATACAAAATCCCATACATTATTTTTTCCTTGATCATATCCCACGCCATCTCTTACTCCAATTAATGAAGTTTAATTTTTTATTTCTAAATAACTAAAATATATGGAGATCCATAAATATAATGATAATTTATTCCATATTTCATTAGTCAACATCACAAAAAAATGATTAGCACATGTTTTTCAATATGTATAAATCCTCATGTTGGGAGATAATACTTTAATCTAAAAAACCTCATCTGATGATTAACATAAACCATTCCAGAAATGGTTAACATTGTATCCCTTTAAAAATATAAAAATAAAAAACATTATAAATAAGGTTAGTAAATCAACTTAAAATTTATCTCCCATATATGATAATTTAGCTCATGGTTATCACATTCCAATCTTCTAAATACCCTCACTGTATATTCTCCCGAAACAAGGAAATACCATGAATTTACATAAATACATTTGAATACCAAGAATAATTACTTATTAAAAATATAACTCAATATATTATATAAAACAAAGAAGTTTTAAACATCATCCATGATATTATATCCCATGTTTTCAATGATTCTTTTTTTTCGTTCTATGGTCATAAATTCTATCAAATTTTCTTTTTCCATATAAAATATTATTTTCTAATCCTTGTGAACATGGTAAGGCTTAACTTATTTTAATGTAAACTTTATATAAAATCAATTTTCTGAGTCATTAGTATTATTTAAATAATTATTAACAATAACTAAATAAAAAATTCTGTAATAAACCCTTATATGCCTTTTCATTTATATAACATAATCTTTGAGTTCGAAAATATAAACACTTAAATCATCACACTTAATTCTTAAACCATTACTTATGATTCATCAAAATATTACTAAATTAATCTTTCTTATATTATAAAATATGAAAATTTTATTAATTTTACTCAAAATCAATTCAATCATGATTTTTTCATTTAATGTATAAAATACTAGAAGAACATACTATATGTTACACATGTCATTTATAGTCTCTTTATCCTCAGTAATAAAATCTATAATTATACCATAATCCTAATTAAAATCATGAGATTTACACTCAGGAAATAAATTTTCCTAAATCTCATACATTCCACATAAAAAACATTCAATTTTGACCCAGTTCCTTCTAGTCCCCACCATTGAAAAAAACCAAATAACATAGTGAGAGGAACACTTATCATGGTGAAAACCCACAAAATCTTGAAAAATGACATAGATTATGTTTAAATAATGAGAAATTATTTAATATATGACACCTTAGGTTTATACTCAGTTATTCTTACTCATATTTTATTTAAATCTATCATAATTGTTTGTAAAGAGTTAGTGAATTTCTAAAGAATCTCCCAAGGTGTGTCAAACTGAGTGCCTTTCAAGGCCCATTGTTGTACAAAAATTCTTGATTGATTCATTTTTAATATGGGTTCTCTGGGTTTGTTACCCCTATGTACATGTGTTCAAGATACAAATCAAGTTACTGAATCAATACATGGATATAGTTTCTTTGAAACTAGTCCCGCAATCCATTACTGAATTTCAAGGACATTTTTATATACTTTAAAATGTCCTTAAACTTATCCTTAGAGACAAAAATAGACATATCATTAAAAATATCCCCATGGATTACACTAATTTTTTCTCATCATAGTTTCCAAAGGTAAACTAAACATTTACTTTCATACAAACTATAGCGACTTGGTCTTAACATAACTAGATATTACATATTTTTAGATGAATATTGAGCATATTAAAAAAATACATACATAAGTAAAATAATGGTTTACTATATTTGGAAACTCGGAAAACATTATTATGATTTGGTGAAATATCTTCAACATATCTCATAATGATCTTCCCCCTTTAGTACCTCCACATGAAACCCTTTTTCATAACATATGTTGAGGAAGCATAAAAATGGGAGAGCTTAGATTCTCAGTATAGGTAAATAAAGATGGTACATAAGTATAACATTGTTATTAGGGCACGAGACCAGGAGAATAAAAATCCAAGAGAGTACCCTATATATCAAAGATCATATACACGAGTCATGGAATAAATATTGGAATTTTATAATCTATGAATCACAAGGTAATCAACTGTATAAGAAATGGGAGAATACGATAGGAATAAAAAAAATAGACTTGTGGCATACACATAATTTTATAACAATATGAACATGTGTAAATTGAACTAGGTTCACTCATTATGATAAGGGCATTGAGTCAGAAACTTTTATAAACTTATGGAAACACAACCAGGTCCAAACAAAACACAGGGAACATGTAATCTGGTTCAGATATAATAATCATTTCCTAGAAGTTAAGAATCACTGCAAAAACATATTAGGGAACTTCATGGGGACTAAACCTACTTGTTGGGACATACCTCTATCCCCAATTATAGTCATTTAATTATAATTAATAGTGATTCCACTTATTCCCATTATTGATAGGGTTTTTTCTATCTTACTATATGGGATCTGGTTTCCCTATCTTCCCATAGTGGATCAGGACACACTAGTTTTCCATTTTGGATTAAGACATGCCTTATTTCTATTATGGATAAATATCTTTGACTTGTTTCCCATCATTATATCATGATATATAAATAATTAACAAATTCATTTTAGTGAGATATAGGTTCCACACATCACATTATAAAATCATATAAATATGTTACAATTGATAGTTAAACATGTATAATATCATGGACCATAAAAATATATTGGTTTCATAAACAACATATCATAACCTAGAAAGTGAAATGGGTATCATAAACATTCCATCATATCATTACCCAAGGAAAATCGATAGGTGTTCTAATAATTTTTTTAATTAATAACCCATGAAAATAAGTGGATTTGCAAAATCATATAACCCGTGGAATAGAAATAGGTTTCATAAATATCATTCTACCAAAACAAAAACCATTCAATAAATAAAATGGATGTCATTATTGGACAATATATCTAATAAAAAATAAACAATAAAAAATATGTAATCATATATAGAGAAGGATTTCGAAAGGTCACATGGAAAATTTATTATGGAAATATAATTTCTTTGAAAAGACTTTTCACAAACCATTTAAAAATTATTTTTTCTAAAAAATAATTCTCTACAAATTAATTTAAAACCACTTTGAGGAAAATATATTTTTCACATTGAAAAATTATTTTTCTAACATAATATATTTTGGAATCAGTTTTTATTTTAAAAATTATTTGGAATCTTATAATGGAATAATTTAAAATAATTGAAAACACTTTTAAAAAATAAAAAAATTGAAATAATTTTTTTTATATTGGATTTGAAGACATATAATGGATGCTTTTCAAAATAATTTAAAACAATTTTTCAAAAGAATAATTTTTTCAAAACATTTTTCTTTGAAAAAAAATTAAAAAAAATTCATTAATATCCAAAAAATGTTTCTTAAAAAACTACTTGGTAAACATAAAAATGATGCTCTAATGAAATTATGGTCATGACAGTAGGTATGTTCATACTTGTCGATCATTCTTTTTTAACTTTAAATAGTTTAGTAAGTTACTTGATTAGAAAACAACAAGAAGATTCATTTTAATTTTTTTTAAAAATATGTAAAAAATTGTTAAAAATATTTTTTTATCATCATAGGATAAAATTAAAATATTTTTGAAAACATTTTTAAAAAACCCTACTTTGAATGAAAACAGATATTCAACTGAATGAGGAAATAAAGTTATATTTTTAGAAAAACATTTTCTTCAATATATTTAGTAAAAAAGATGTAAAAAATTATTACAATTCAAGAAATTATCATTATAAATCATAGGATAAGAAACTAAATGATATTTATTGATAGATGGATCATAATATTTGTTCAATTTAATCCTAACTGTAATCAATTTGGATAAATAATGAGATTGTAGAAATAAACATTTACCACCATTGTAAGATTTAATCAAAATACCCCATGAATGAAAAAAATTCCATGGAGCCTAATATATAATTAAAAGAATCATATTAATGATATAAAATTTCAAAGGGTAGTATATACAACCCATTCAAAAATATAGGTTTATAATATGGCATGTATCTCAAAGAAAGAAAATTGATACAAAAATTACTTTATCGATTTGGTAGTATTTGAACCATTAACGCATGAAATAAATATGATCAAATAGATATGTAAATTCCCATAAATTTAAGTATAAAAATAATAGGATTCATTCAGGGGTATTATATACAAAATATAAATTAAATGAATGGTGGACATGGCATGTATCTTAGAGATATAAAAACTGAGATGAGAAAACTCACACCTTTTTTTAGACTCTTTTTATACTCATTCAAGCATCATGTATAAAAAATACATGTTTATTATATATCTACCAATGAACCATATTATTATATATCATACTATATATTATTTTATTATGGAATTATTTTTCCCGTCCAATAACTATTTGATTTAAATGCGATGTTTCATATAATATCCGTTTTTTTCATATATATTTTGTCATGTTATTCATGATGATATTACTTAGATAATGATAATCTCAATTAAATAATGAAAAAATTGATTTCAAAATCATATATATTTATTATATAAATATTTATAATAACCTATAAAATATAAAAATATGAATTGAAATACACCGTTCTTGGAGATGGTGGGCCGTATGTATGCATGAATGTTGTTTCCATTTTATTTTCACATTGAAAGAATGAATTTAAATGATATATATATATATATTACCATTAATGTAGAATTATTAATTCATATATATCATATAAATTTACTCTACCCATCCTTAATATAGTCTATGTAATCTTTGGAAGAATCACATTGCATTGAGAAAGCAGTAGTCCACACGTCAAAAAATAAAGTTATCGTGTTTACAAAAATTGGAAACCATAAAGGTATATTTTATTAAATAGTTTTATAATAAAACATATATCATATAAATAATATATATCAAATGAAAACATTTTTTATACCATAATTTATAACCATGATAGGTCGTAATGTACAAATGAATGTCATCGTTTCACGAGGCAGTAGTCTGCCGTACACATGAATGGTAAGTTCATTACAAATTTTATGGAAGTGTGTGTAAGAGTAGTTCAAAACATTATAGTCAAAAATATTTGTATATTTAGTTAAATTATAGTATTATATAATAATGGTACATGAATAATAGAGGGGGTAGATAGGGAAGATAAAACAAAATAGCTTGTGGAAGGTTGTTACCTCTTATTTGGATAAATGCTCTTGGTTTGTAATAAAGGATAACCTTGGATGGATTTCTTCCCAATGAGAGGATTCTAAGATGAGGGTATTGATTTTGGGATAAAATTTTGTTCAGTTTTTTCTGAGTAAAAGGTATTTATATGTGTCAATACGTGAGGGGGTTTAGTTCCCTTTTATAGTTTTGGAGGAGTGGAATTCTTGTGGATATAAAAGAAAAACAATACTGAGAGGTCTCCCTTACATCATGTGTCGCTAATAATTTTTCAATTTTGAGAAAATTAGAGTAATGGTCTAAATGTGTCTATAAAATGGATTTTTTATTTGTTTCTAATTTATTTGGACCTTTAAATCAAGGTTTAACCAACAAGTAAGACTGTTTCACCTTAATAGTTATAATGAATTTTAATTATATTCACTAATATTTTTGGTAAAAAACAATGTATACCATATTATAAATTATAAATTATTATGATTAAAAATATTAAATCCATTATTCAAAATTATAATTATATAAGTGTGAGAAACTAAATTTAAATTAATCTTATAAACAGGACATGAAGACATATTTTTAAACTGAAAAAGGCCAAAAGTTTAAATTTTTTTTGATATCCAATTTCATTTTGAAAATATTTATAATGAACTAAATTGAATTAATATATGTATAAATGATATATTTATAATTTAAAATTAAATTAAAATTTAATATAACTAAATAAATAAATTAAACGACAAACCATATTCTAATTAAAATTCATTATTTATCACCATTCATCAAAATAATAAAGTTTTAAAAAAAAACACCATAAATTCACCGAATGTAAATTTTAAAATTGAAATTTTTAAAAATAATATTATTCTTTCATATAAAAATTATACAAGTCCAAATTTTTTATTTAAAATGGGTTCAACATTAAAAGGTGGTAAAATTATTTTTTAGAAAATATCCATTTTTATTCATATAATTAGATTTATTTTTATCTTATTAATAAAATACTATTATACGAGTATAAAAAATATTGATCGAATATATAATAATTTTTTTGTTGAAAAAATTCATCGTAAGTGGTTTTTTTAATTTATTGAGTTAAAATTGTTCTTATATGTTTTCAAGATATTTTTCTTAGAAATTTAATTTATTTATTCTAAAATAGTTCTTAAATTATTTTCTAAAAAACTAATAAGAAAAGTTTTCCCTTTATATAAATGTGTAACAAATAGTTTAATATTTTAGTAAATCAATTTAACATCTTTCATTCTAATGTTTAGGTTAAAATTGTAACAATATTTTAATAACATTATATTATAGATCAGTAAAACTCTTTCATGTGTGTTACACATGTTATCGAAGTGACACAGTATTGTGTATAACACAAGACATAAATAGTGTTTTATATACATAAAGATACTCTATGTGATACATGTATTCCAGTCCAAACATGTGGTTTCATTAAAATTAAGAATAAATTTGTAATTTCATATAAAAGAAGACGAATTCAGTGTTGTGTGAAATGAAAAATATAAAAAATATTAAATTAACTCAAAAACATATTTCAAAAAATATAAGGGTTTTAAAAATTTATTAACAATAATAAAAATAAAGATGCATATATTGATTACTATTATGATAATTTTATAAGACTTTCATGGTATGCTTCTAGTTCAATCACCATCCCTAAAATAAAAATTGATTGATTATTTAATGTCTTAAATCCAATTCCTCTAAAGGATATGGATATAAGATACATTTTTACCTATGAATATTAATTCAATAAAAATTGTTGATAGAAATGGATATTTGAAATTACAACCATTATAATGGTTTTTATAATAAAAGGATGATTTCAGTTTATTGAAATTGAAATGGTGGAAATAAATTCTGGGTATCTGTATCCAAGAAATGTGGGAAGAAGCATTAAATGATTCCTTTAATGGAACTGGGAGGTGATTTAATGTGAAAGGAAGGTTATAAATTTAATGAATATTGAAATATGATTAACTTTCCAGCTAATGAAATGGATTACAAGCGGATTCCAACTAATGAACCACCTAGACTCCAGTGTTCCTAGTGAAAGGTGTTTCAAAATTATAAAAACCAATTCCCCAATCCAAGGGCTAATATGGATGATAAAACACAAAACCCACTAAAGACAAAGGAAAAATGTAAATATTATTGAATCATAATGTAAGATTTTATTCATGATAATTAGGGAACACTTATCCACCCCACACTAGATGATAATTTTATAATTTATTTTGTATGAATGATCCATATGAAAATATTATTATTCCTGATTTATTGTAATTTTATGTTATTATCTCCTTCTACATGAATTCCAAAATAACAAAATCACATTTTATATTCTATTAGTATAATGTTTAACCCAATATTCTAAGGGAAATTTATTTGTATAATACAAGATATTTTATAAAGAATAATGCATCAATTAACTTTTGAAAGTGTATATGTCTAAATATAAGAATCAATTATGGTTTATGTATACCACTATTGGTTTATGTGCATCATTATTACCGTTTGTTTGATGTCATTGACACCCCTTTTGAAGTTTCATTTTATGAGAGTTTATCAATATTAATGATATTGTCAGAGACATTTATGGTTAGTATTAAAATTATTTAAGGAAGGATGCTTATAATAATCATGGACATATGGTTAAAGATACTAGTAAACATTAGGGATCTCCAAATATTTTATGTTAAGGAAATTATGGGTTTTAGTTGATGAACATAGATTTTCAACACACATCATCGTTGTTAGAGTAAAATTTTCAATGCATCTACTTTCCAAAATATACATTAAGGAAGCAGTAAGATTTCCGTAATTATAATAGTTAGTTATATCTGATTAGGATTTGAAGTTTTATTCACTTTTTTGGAGATTTATTCAAAAATATATTGGTATAAAATTTATTTTCATCACTATGGTAAGAATTCAAACACTAGAGGATATGATAAGATCTTGTTCATTGGATTTCAAAAGTGGTTAGGATCAAACATTAATTATGTCGAGTTTCCTTACAATACTATATTTCACTGGACAATTTAGATGTATCCTAATGAATCTATTTTTAGATAATAGAATGAGTTTGTAGAAAGAAATCTATTGATACCTAAGATAGCTGTTGAAATGGAAGTGAATGTTTGATCCATTAAGAAACATTTATATACTAAAAAATATCGATAGAGGTGTTTTGTTGATTATTATCAATGTAATATATAATTTAAATATGTTGAGAAGTTATTTATATGAATTTAACTATGGATTAATGAACTTAAAAATAATCCATTAACATTAATTTCCAATTAAAAAACATGCTTGTATTAGTTTAGTGTATTATTTTCTAGAACTTCCACCAATCCTCCCCAAGGTTTTTTATTTCTTCCATGTATCAATCCTAAGGATGTACATACCTAATCCAACACATGTATTGAACTCAGGGGTTGTACCAAATGATCATTATATTTATTATGAATA
This sequence comes from Viscum album, assembly GCA_963277665.1. Lineage (NCBI taxonomy): Eukaryota > Viridiplantae > Streptophyta > Magnoliopsida > Santalales > Viscaceae > Viscum > Viscum album. The sequence continues at coordinate 1,278,059,873 of OY728121.1, read as the reverse complement.
ATGATTGGTATAGATTTTTGATTGAGTAGATAAATTTCTATGAAATAAAACCACTCACCTGATCAAAGTTTTGTGGTGAGACCACCAATATAAATAAATTATGTAGGGACCGTAGGATGTAATGAGGTAGATGTATTCATTGATTTTAGTACCAAAGTGATTTTTTTAGAGAGAAATTTATTTGGGGGGGGGGGGGGTTGAATATAAAACCTTGAGATTTTGTAAAATACTATTTTTCAAAATAAATATTACATTTTTGATATATTGTGTTAAATAAACACCGAGTCTAAACGAAACATGTCATGCTATTAAAATATTATTAATATGATTGTTATAACCTAGTCTTATTAATGAAATTTATGAATAAAAATAACTAAATTATGATAAAATATATTTTACACATGTATATATAACGAATTCATTGGTGACTAATTAAATAAAAATTAAAATAAAATCCTTTTATAAATATGGGTAATCATTTTATGAGGAAATATTTTTGTTCACACAAATGGGTTTTACCTAAATGAGTATAATGAATCAAATTTGGTAACTTATTTTAATGAAATTTATATGTTATATATTTGATCCAATGTTTATCTTTCATTTTATTTGTTTTCTATACAAGAGATAAAAATAAATCCAATTTTATTGTTATAAATATATTCTTAAAAACCGTTTTTTCGGCATTGAGAGATATATATTAAAATTAGTTTTTTACAATTTTATAAAATTTATTATAAATAATAAAAATTAAAATTTTAAATTGTAATATTAAAATGATATGAAGGAATTTGTTTTTTATTATTTTCAATAGTTTCCTTTTTTGATGAATTAGGAATAAATTAATTTTAATTGAAAACTACCATTTAGTTAAATGTATTTGTAAAGATAAATTATATTTTAAATTTTTTTTATAGTTGAATTATTTAAACTATATATCCATTAATACATTAGAAGTAATTTTAATAAATTTTATATAGAGTTTTTTATGAAATCACTCTATACTTTTTTACATTTTCACTTAAAAAACCATATTTCACACTACGTTTGTCGGATTAATTTTAAATTATATTTTTCCACTTATGTTAATATAATTTTAAAAAACAAATTAAATATTTTTAATAAACATAATTTATATTATCATATATTTTCTACATAATTTTGACCAAAATTTAGACTTGAATATAGTTAAAATCAATTACCCCAGTTATGGTAAAAAGTGTTTACCAGGTATTAAACTGAAAAAGGAAGGATTTAAATTACATACTTAATTTTATAAAATATATTTTATGGATATATTATGACCCTATAATATATATAATTATTATTTGAGTAATTTGTTACCATTTTGAACTATGAAAAACATGGTATCAATCAATTTTTTTTTAAAAAATTCCAATTTTTTCTCTCACAAATATATAAAAGTAAACCCTCTATCCTCTCCTTTTCACACATTGTAAAATATTTTATTCATCCTATACCTACCCAATTAACTTCAAATAATCACTACCCTCATCCTAGAATCCTTATTTTGGGTATAAATCATTCATGGGACTAGTTTTAATGATAACCTAAGGGGGATACCTAAAGAAGAGGTTACATTCATCAATGATAGATTTTATTTTAAAACTTCACCCAACCCCTTAAATTAATATTTTACCATTATAATAAAATAAAATAATTATATTCCACATAATTATAATTTTTTATGTCAATTTAATTACATAAAACAATCTCCATTTTCATTAAACAGGTTAGAAAATCATTATTTGTGTGTATGGTGGACCACCACCTAGCAAACCATTGTCGTTCATTATTCCATTACAACCTATAAATAAAAGAAATAATTATGTATTTATTGTATATAAGTGACAATAATGATATTATTATTATTATTGAATTATTATATCACACATACCTGCATTATTTCCATTTTTGGGGATACCATAATTTTGTTGTTGTGTATGGATGATTACGACATCGTGAAGTGGTGAGATTCATCCAGGCTTTACAATAAATTAATTATTGATGGGTTTAATAAAAGTATGTGATATATAATACATAAAAAGTATTCTTTAATTAAATTATATATAATTTATTTTCAATTATTTTAATTTAAAAAAATGTAAACAACCTTCATGCCTAAATACAACCTACAATATCTATGAATGGTGTTGTTTATTTTCTCTCAATATTTTTTACAAATTAATATAAATACATATATCATAAATTTATTTGATATTTTTATTAATTTTATGATTTTTTATGATTAATATATTATTAATGTAATTGGACAAAAATAATATCAATTTAAAACATATACAATAATCAAAGCGGTTATTACCTGAAACAAGTATTTGGAATGAAAATGTTATTAAAAACCAAATAAAAGGACATAAATGAATCATATATGGTAAGATATATGTAATTTTGGTTATATAAAATATTTAGAATACAATTATATTTATTATATAGGAGATTTTAATGAGTACTAATGAATTTGAGACTCACTATAAGGGATTTCAATATCACTTTTTTACTTCTATGGGACACATTCCATATTAACAACTTATTTATTTTATGTGGTGTGTATTATAGAAATAAATTTATTCTATGATTATTATATTGATAATAATTTGAATTTAAATATTCATTTTAGGATCTATCATTCATATGGTTTGGGGTTAAAATGTTACCAAAGAGGTAAGGGATTTGTTTCTCAATATTCCTTCTTTGAAACATATATAATGTTAAGAAAATATATTTGGTTAATATGGTGTATATACTGCCAATTTTATGTATAATTTCGTGAACTTATTTATCCTCATGGAAAGTTAATTTTCATTTAATAATATTTCTAAATGGGTCTTATGTTTGAATGTTACTGACGTGGTACTATTATTTTGTTACAAGAGCATCATTTATCGGGTTTGTGTATCACTATGTTTTTATTGTGATCAAATATTATTGTCCATATATAATGAAAATAAATAATTTTATTCACCTATAGTAATGAAATTAAATCTTGTTTTCCATTAATGTTTCTCTCTTTATGCACTCGATAGTATATAGATAATGATTTTATGAAAAAACGTCTTTTCAGTCAAAAATCATTTTTATTCCGAAATCAAATTTTCTAAAAGAAATTAAAGAATGAGTTATTATAATCCTTTTATTTTTAAAAATAAATTTTCAACAATTTTTTTATCTATAAAAATTGTTTTTAAAGGAATATTCATGTAACTATCCAAAACAATTCCCATATGACTTTTAATGGTACTGTGACAGTAATATATGTGTTTAAATGTATGGACTGAAGGGAAAATTCCATCATTATGATCATTATTTTCCCAAAACCATCCTTTAAAACTTTTCAAGGATATTTCCAATGAAAATGGGGTTTAAAATGTTTTAAAATTTTTTTACTCAAATTTGAATGGGTATTTTTCGCATAAAAAAATTTAAATTAATTTCAACGATTCTTTTTTATGTTTTAATTATTATTTTAAATAAAAATAATTTTCAAAATGTTCTATGTTATAAAAAATAATTATAAGTAAAATAATATTTTATTTAGGAAATATCTCATATAATCAATAAAAAATATTTCTCATATAAGATGATAACATTTGATATAATTTATTCAATAATAGGGATATAATCCTAGGATACAATTCTAATTATTTTTTTTAATGGTTTGTGTTTTTGATGACAATATTTTTATGGAAGAAATTTCAATTATAGGGGTTATATCATGATTTAAGTCTTATGACACCTTCCTCTTTTCATGGGAAGTTATATGATTAAATGAATAAATATTTTTGAAAATAATCTCTTTTGCACAGGTTATTATATCATAAAATTTGTATGAAACCCATTTCCTTTCAAAGATTTGATAAAATGATTTTCTATGATCTTTTGGAACACATGTGTAAAATTTTCATTACCTAATGGTGGTTACACTATAACCAATGATTGGTTGGACCTATAAGTGCCTCCAATGAATTGGGTAAAGATTTACATCTCATGAGATAAAAATGAAAATCAAGTTAACTAGCTTTTTCCATTATGGGATGTATGTGTTTCATGATCCAATATGGATAATAGGTGTGTCTATATCCACTATGGTAAAAATGTGGGTCCGAATCCACTTTAGGAAATAGGTGTGTTCATATCCACAATGACAACTCAATGAAAAGGCCTCATCCATAATATTGATATTTATGGAATTTAAACTTGATTTATGAAATTTTTTTCTTCAGTTTTGAGGATGAAACACTGTAATGGAATGATATTATGTTTCATGATTGATTTATAATGATTTATCAGACTCATGAGCCATATTTTTGGAAATGATAATGATTTATGTCATGAATTACGATTTTGATATATGAAAGATTATGTATGAAAATTCTAAGTTATTTTTTGGTCCACATAACCTAATGGTAATCATATTTATTATTTTTATCATAGATTGATATATATAATTTTTACCCATACTGATCATCTAGGATAAATATTTCTTATGTTTTCTTTCCCTAGGTTATAATGAATGGATTTATGTAGTGTATGCCTACTAAGAGTACCAAATACGAATATCTTTGTGAGAAAAAATGAAGAGATATAACTAGATTAGAACAATGTTTCCATGTTTATAAATACACTAAACTATGATGGTCCTTGGTTGTGTTTTTGTTTAATTTAATTGATATTCATCTAAAAATATGTAATCTACACATATGAGAATCCAGCGTATGTATACCGACAAAAAAATTGTTTATTACATTGTATTTACCTTTAGAAATTGTCTTTGAAAGATTCCAATATTCAATATTATTTATAACCATTATATATATGCATTAGTTGGTTTAATTTAAATACTACATATAATTAATGTATTCAGGTGTGGATGGAGAATTAGTTTCATCATTCGTTAAATTATTCCTCTTCTGTTTATATTTATGTTCTTTATAGACCTCTCTCCCACACAAGAATAATTTTTTGATTCCATTGAGGTAGTACCACCTATTTTACCTCATCTTCAAAATATAGGAAGACAAAATTTTACCTTATCTATGGGTTTTATCATTTGAGTTTCAAAAAAATTTCATTTCACTCTTTTCTTCTCAAAATAATGAGAATAATGTGGATCTTCAATACCTATTTATTCGTTAAGAATATAGTAATAAAAATATCTTCATAGCTACAAATATCCCATATAGTCAATTAATTTAAGAGAATAGGTTTTAAGAAACTAATGAAACTGTTGAATGTTATTTCATGTTTTATTATAAAACTATTTTCCAACATTACATTACATTTAATGTTTTCTTCATTAGAACTAATGGAATCCTCCTAATCATGTTTTAAAAGGATGGATTCTCTATCACTTTTAGTTTTAATCGTTTGGGGAATATATTTGTCAAACAAATTCTTCTGTAAATGCCAAAGATTTCATGGAGTTGATTTCTTCCTCAGGCCTCATGCTCTTTATCATAGTCTATAATTTATATTCTTTACCTTCAAACTGATAGAAAATAAATGAAATTTCTTTATTTGAGAATTTTATAATAGAAAATATTTTTTCTATCATGTCAAAACATTTCATTGAAATTAGTTGATTAGAGGATCAGATTATGAATATTGGTAATTTATTCTTGAATATCCCAATAGTGTGTTTCTACATATTTGGTGAATTGGAGAGCTCAATGTGATATTTTTAATTATTCACAATATTATAAATCATTTCAATAAAGTTTTTCACTCCGTATTGCTTTGTATTTAGTTAATCATTTGTATAATCATCATAATTTTCATCACAAAAAGTGTAAAAGAATTCAATTTATTTATAATAACTTTCTGAAACCAAAAAATCCACTATGAGTATCAAAGAAAAATAATTAAATTAAGATTTCATATTATAATATATAAAACAAATCCAATGTTTTTCTAAAATATTACACCATAATTTCACCATATGAAAATTTAGGTTTATCAAATACCACATTTGGTTCATCATGTGTTTTATTAGAATATATTGTCTTAATTTAATCACAAATATAACTAATTCTTGATTTAAAACTACCATATACATTACAAACTAACACTCTTAGATCTAGTTCTATAGTATTAAAATATACACATATTATTTTATGCAATGTTAGGTTACGCGAGAATGAGACAAATATTTCATACATCATCTACATTGTTTAATCATTTTCCACATAAATTCACACTTCCAAAAATACTTATTGTTTAGTTTAATTGGAGAATAAAAATATGATCTTATTATATTAAAATAAGACTTTTTTATTTCACACAAAAAAGTTTCTCACATGATACCACATTATAAACTTATATATACTATTATTTTTTATAACCCAACAAATGAAAACATAAAAAATGGGTGATCTTAGATGTTAAAAAAAGGAAAAGGTTAGAGATAACAATAATTGATCATAATTGATAATAATTATAACTTATGAGTTCGATAAACTAATTAAGGTCCATGAACATAACATGAAGAAACCATTCATAATAAATCAAAAATCATAAATGATAAATCATAAAATAAGGGTTTTCACAAAACATGAGTCTTGGGATAATATATATATATTTCAATCAATTTTTAACCTCACAAAAAATGTAATAATATGATATTAATATGAGCATAAAATACACATCGAAATTAGACAAAAAGACATTTAATACATAATAGACTATTATAAACACCTTAATATGTTATTGTATTCTTGAGAAAAAACTCATAAAAAATTATAAGATTGTATTGACAACCTACATTCCCTTTTAGGCTTTATATCACCATCTGTGTACTGATATTGACTTGGATAACCACTTTTTATAAACTTTTGGACTTTGGATCATCACCAATGCACCATTTCTATCTTTGAATAACTAATTGTGTGTCCATCTATTCTTTATTTCACCACCCATGTACCATGTTAATATAATGAGATATAAAATGTTACTTAAGGGATTTGTGAGAAATATCTATATCTCCCATGATATAAGGAAAATAAAATATTGGAAAAGATACATATTTACATCATATCTTTAATAACCCAAGAGAATGAATAAGGTTTCAAAATTATTTCTAAAAAAATATCATCACATATAATAAGGATATAAGTTGATAATATTAATATAGAATATCCCTAGTGAATTAAAATAAAAAATTATTTATATTAACATACATTGAAAATACTTATATGAGAAAATTAAAAAATTACATTTAAAAATATGATGAAATATTCATTAAATTAAATTACTATTATTTTAAAAGATAATATTTTATTAAAGAGGGGTAATTTAAATTACATTTCAAATTAAATAAATCTTTGAGAGAAAACATAATTTATAAAAACATATATAAAGATATTAAAATGAATTAATGGAGAAATTTATAAAAACTATTAATCATTTCACACTTTTGTAAATAGAGTCAAATTCTTTAGTAAATGTCCCATGTGAAAAAAAATTCAAAACACTACTTTCATTTATTTTAAATTTAAGTAATAAATAGAAAAATGTTACTATAAGATATAATTATTTATAAATAAAAGGAATTATATATAAAAATATATACAATATGAAATTAGAGTAGAAATATTTCCAAATAAGAGGAACTGATTTGGTCCGCTCCACATAAAAAAATCATTTATATAAAATCATGGAACTAAGTAGTAGTTTTTAAAAATTAAATTTCAATAAGAAGGTAAATTTTGAATAGAAAACCATAAAGATTTCGTGATTATTGAATCAAAAGATATAAAAATTTAGAACACATTATCTATTTTAAAATATGATTAATTAAATTATAAATAAAATAAATTATATTCATGAATTATTATATACAAAACATAATGATATATGGTTATCAATATAGATAATATCTTGATAAGAGGAAATTGGCGGGAGAATACCCTTACAATACTCATGAAATCCATGAAATCACATTGACCACTAAATTATATAAATAATGAAATTAATCATATATTTCAAAAATATGTTATTATATTTAAACTATTATAATATTTAGTTATATTCATTCATAGAAAAAATAGTAAGTTATTGTTTTCTTTCATTATAGAAGTCATTAATTTTGATTAGTTAATTCCATTTTCAAAATGGAGATGTAAATCGTCATTTAGGACAAAAAGTTCATCATTAATATATTTTACAGGGTAGTGTAATAATTATTATTCAAGGATTTAGGTAGTACCATGTTAATATTATGTAATCTATGGGTATAGTTTTAGAAAATGAAATACAATATGCGCATGCTTCATGTAATTTATAGATTATACCTAGTTACTTTATAATGACACATAATTTTATATATCATCCAAAAATAATAAAAATAATGAAATAAAATAATTTTTAAATTCATTTAAAAGAAATATTTAATCCTTTATACTTATTTACATTTAGAATAATGATACAGGAAGATAATCGTTCTTGAATGTTAAAGAACCGACCAAAACAAGAACATGTTATACTAATGGATAAGAAAGAGTGTATAAATATATAATATTAATATAATTATATATAAGAATAATGATATTAATTTAAATCCATTACACTAGAGAAAAATATATTTACGTATTGGTGATAGGAAGAAGATTAAATAATATGTTAAAGAACATGAAATAAGAGTGACAAATTCAATCCATCTCAATATGGGTTCCTTTAGGATAAAGGATTTAGGAATACTTCAAGTGGCCAGAGGCTAAATAAGGTATATAAATCCCATATAATAGATTATATTTACTAGGATTCATGATATAATAACTCTTTTTTGTGTATTGGTTGGGGTATACGACGGTTCCTCTTATTGGTGTTTTGGTATTTCAATAAATATTATTTGCTTAATATACAAGGCTTTCATTTTAAATGGTTAGAGGACATATAGTATAAAATAATAGACAAATGACTGTGGTTGATAATAAATCCCATACTCAATTTTATTTAAAGGTTTATATTATATTAGTAGATTTTTCTCCCTAATAAAACCCATTTTATCTCATTTTATCATTATTATAGTAGATAAATTTTTACTATAATAACAGAATTTTCTTCTAATAATTAAAAATAAAAAAATTCATAATTTTTGAAATTTGAGAAAATTTTTTCACTGTATTTATTGTATTTTAATCTTAAATTATGAGAAACTATTCTTCATAATGAATAAATGAAATATAAAAAGCTTTTTTATATAGAAAACCATCTTTTTAATCATTATGTGTTCTTAAACAGATTTCATATCCATAATTAATTATAAGAGATTTAATATTTTAGGTTATATTTTTAAAATTTTATTTTTAATAATCCTCAAAATTTAATAAATTTAATATATTAAGATATAAAACATAGAACACTATATAAATGACAATTAGTTGGAAAATATTATATTTTATCAATATTATATTTTAATTTCAACCCCTTGAAATTATGTATTTGACCTCAAAAAATTACATTCTATCTATCCAATTGTATGTTCCATATAATTTCAAAAATATATATAATAATTATTTAATAAAAAACTAATAAGAGATTCACGAAAATAAAATTTTATAATAAAATACAACAATTAAATTTTATATTCATTATTTATCATTTGGGAGTTATATTATTTTAAATTAAAAAACAGAAGTTAAAAAAATTCTATGTAACTACTATTTAAATGAATAACCATAGAACATACACCTAAAAACATTATTTACAATGATTATTATGGAAATAAATATTTATCTCACAACCCCATATATAATAATCATACTTCATTCCTATATATAGAATTACAAAGATCACTAATTAATTAACAATATTTAATTATCTCTAAACAATTTTATTATATTTATAATTTTTTAATTTACATAGTTTCAATCATAGTGATGAACTTCATAGAAATCCAAGAAAATTAATATATATTTTTCTTGTTATTTTAATTTATATCTGGAATACTTTTCCTTTTTTGTTCCCAACGATATTAATGTTTTTTCTGAACTACAATGTTTTATCTCAAGGAAATGTATTGAAATTTATTTCATTTAAGTTATTAAAATGAAATAAAATATTCAAAATAGTATTTATAAAAATGGATATTTATAAAATAATCTAAAAGAAATGAAAAAATATGTTACATGTTTTCTCTTAAACAAGGTACATGATGTAAATTTTTTAGTCTGTCACATCGGTAAAAAATCATGTAATTAAATGAAGATAAAAATGACATGATATGTAGTTGGAAATACACATCATAATATAGGTCTAATTCCACACTAGGAATAAACACATTAATTTTTGGAATTTCAAGTTGTTTTATTGGATTAATCATTCTACACATTAGAAAATATATATCATTACTACATGTAACAATCATCTTATAAGACATTCACTCCACACACATTCTAGAAGAATACACTATATATAATATGGAATATTGTTTGATAATACATGGCATGAAAACTGAATAGATTTTCCAATTTAAATATCTTCCATGAATTTCATGATATTCTATCTCGGTATTCCTGTTGTGTACGCATACATGTTCGGTAAGTATACAGTTCATGACAGAGACATTAATCATTGTGTCTCACGCAACACGTTGATTGAAATTTTATTTTTTGTAAGTACTTAAATTCATAAATTGGTTAAATTTGATGAAAATTAATTATGTTGGGTCACCTCTAAAATATAGTTTTTGTACCAAATTATTTTAATATTAAAAATCAAATTATTTAAACTAATAAAATTAATACAGAATCATAAACTTATTTTATCCCATAAAATACTTGGGTAGAACTTTTTGATAATTATTTAGTCAAAAAATTATTTTATTAAATGATTAATTCCTTTACATGTTTCATAATACATATAATAGAAATTAATTCTATAATGTATAAATATATATAGATTACTGTTTCTATTGATCATGAGGTTAACCAACATTTTTATTTGTGGTATTTTTAATTAATTTAATTATTTTTTTGAATGGATAAATGTAATATTTACAATAAAATATATATGATGATATATGAATCCTAAGATACCCCTTTATAAATTATTGGTACACTTTTCAATGTTTATTTTATATAATCCCCAACTACAGATACCCCCCACTATAGAGTGAAAAAAAGTTATAATGGATGGAGATCCCTATGAGAGGAGATGGTTCAAGTCCAAATTCAATTTGAATCCATCCATGTGGAAAAAGGGGAATAAAAAATTGATCTAAATCATTCCAATAATAGGATCAATTTGTATTATATTATAGAGTTAAGGATGGTTTATCTACTTGAAATAGACCAACCAGTATTTAATGTCCCATTATAAAATCATATATATATTTTGAAAATTTTCCATGCATCAGTTTTAAATTATGTAAGTGATGTATGGTATATTTTGATGATTATACATGATCACCAAAATTAAATAAATAAACAATAATTCTAAATATGATGTAAAAGAAATTTATTAATAATTAATTAATTTTCATGAATATTTTAATTGAAAATCTTATAACTATATATTAATAACATGAATATGAGGAAAAATCTGACAATATTTTAAATATATGTTAGAAAAATATCTTAATAAAAACAATATTTATGTGAATTAATTTTTTCACGAGTTAGAGTGAATCCATATATTAAATTTTTTGTCTCTCCCTCATTTATATGATTTCATTTATCATGGGATTATAATTATATAATGTATATATAATACCTAGTATCCATCAAGGGTTTCTCACCACCACAAGATGTTGTGTAACATAGTGGCATGAATTGATGTTTTTTTATAATTTTAAGACTTGGGAGTCCACTCATTAAATCATGAATAAATCAGGTGGTGAATAGGGTTATAAAATCCTGTCCAAATATCTTCAAATAACATCATAAGTTCTATATGTGGTTTATTTATAGGGTTATATAGACTTTATTTACTAGAATATTTAAGATAATGTATAATTTAAATCTAATAGTTATGGTTATTCATTTTTGTTTAAAAATTGTGAGACTAATAAAATAATTTATTAATTATATCTTAATACATAATTGAGAATATATAATGATAATTTTCTTTTATTTAATAATTAAAATTGAAAATTCAATAATGAAAACACTAATAGAAAAAATATCTTCTTGGGGAAATGGTGAATGTACATATTTATACTACTGGAAAAATCATTTTATGCATTGTAATCAACAAGTATTTTTATACAAACTTATGGAGAGATTGAGGATGGGAAGGATGGATACATAAGAGAATGATTGATTCTTTATATGTTTAATGGATCATTCCACATGTTTTTTCTAAATTATGGGGATTCAATATAACGATATCGATACATAGGCCATGCTAACTTATTTTATAGAACATGAAATGGATATAATGAAGACAAGGACAAAAAACCATCCCTACTTTATAGAAGAATAAATAAGAAGATAAAAATATATAAAATGGACATATACTCTAGAAGTTGAAGTATATAAATCTGTTAGGGATGATATACTTCAATATGGATGAGAAAGCATTCATTAATTTTATATTATAAACATTTTCACCATGATTATCCATACTCATTATAAAATATAGAAAAAATATTATTGAGAATGCACTCAATAATATTTGAAATACTATTTTATAATATGATAAAGTATATATGGAACATTTTTCCTAAACCCATGTAGTGAATGAGGTGAGGGATCATTTTGAATATCACATGAAATATTTAGAGTTGAAGAATATTTTGAAATATTTTTGCAAATGAAAAATGATTCTAATGGGAATAAATAAAATTGATTTTGTCTACATAAATTATTGAATAAATAGTCAATGAAAGAATAATTTCAATGAATTAAATAAAATCACTATAAAACATCCACATTAGTTATAAATTTATTTTAATTTAATATTTTTAATTATCATATTAGGTATTAGTATAGTTTGAGTTTCACATATTTTAATCCATATAATGTAAATATAGATGATTATACAACTTGTTATTTTTTTATTTAATCGTATAATTTTTATTTGGATTGGAATAATAGATTTTTCAATTAAGATTATATGATCAAGACTTACAACTGTACTGATTCTCAAAAAAATATAATTTTTATATTAAGTGTTAGAGAAAAAATGTTCCTGTTTAGAGTTATAGACATATTATGACATTGTTTCATATTTAAAATGAATTTAATTGTGGTATATCATACATAATTTAAAATTATATTATACCTTAATCCTTAATATCGAATATCATCTATTAATTATGAATATAAAATACAAGACTCGAAGACAACCTATTTTTATTAGATAATATATTTTTCTATAAAATTAAATGTAATTTCAAATAATATATCTAAAGGGCTGCTAAAATATATAAAATATTGATTTATTAATTATTTTTTATTCCTAATCATTTTTTTATAAAAAATATACCACAAATAATTAAAGAAAAAATTTCAATAATTTTGATATAAATAGTTAAAAAATACGTGTATAAAATATTTTATGGGAAAGGGAGGAACCCCTATCTCGAACTCCTAGATTCATTGCTAAAAAATATCATATATTATATACTATATTTGATGCATATATTTAAATATAATATCATTCATAGATAATGTAACATATACATTCAAATTGGAGTTTTAAGAATACAGTTTTAGAGTTCCAGGGAAAATATTTTAAAAATAAAAACAATGTTATTTATATCATATGGAAATCATTCCCAAAATATAAGATAAAAATTATTCTTAAAAAATCATAAAAATATATGAAAAATAATCCAAATAAGATACAATTCTAGGAACATCTTCAATACTACTTTTCTTCACATAATGTTGAAGAAACATGAATGTGGTGGAATCATATTCTCATTAAAGGTAAATATAAGTATTATCAGTCAAAAATAATAAGTGTTCATAATATAAGAATATAAGTATAATTGGGATATAGAATAATATCATACCCAATAGATCATAGATCATATAACATGATTCATCTCAAATAACAGGTCATAAAAATTAAAATTAATCATGAGAGTGTATAAACATGATCTTTTTTTAAAGGTTGGGGCCAAAGACTCATTTATTATTAAAGAAAATCAAATACCTCTTTAACTGGGTAGATGGAGACCCATTACATGTATAAACATGACCTAATAATAAATATCCATGAGAATATTACATAGTCAAAATGAAAAACATAAAATAGTGACATAAAAATTAAATAAACAATAACATTTAATTAAATGAATCGTATATATGTGGAAAACCATAATCATAAAAAAACATAACATAGCGGAGAAGGATTAAACACGATATTCCTATAAAATATTGGACTATGCACCATAAATTGATTCCCTTAGTATAGATGGCACATGCACCGGATTATTAGAGTGGAGAAGACATCACTGCCAAATTCCTCTATCGGAGAATACATCACAACCTCAACCATATAGTAAAATGATCATTCCATAATTTTTACAATAACAATATCATGAGATATAGATAATACACAAGTTATTTGGATAGATTTATAAGGCCCAACCTATCCACATCCTTACATATGGGTGAAACATATTATAACTCATCATCATATCAGAAAAAAAACATGGAATGAAAATGGGCATCTTATCCTGAAAAATATGACTGAGACACCTCAATGGAAGACTATAAGTTGAGGGTGACACGCTACGACCACCTACATTAAGATAGGGGATGATTAGTAGAACTGAGTAACCATATCGTTGAAATGTGATACTTTAGCCTTAGTTAAGTACAATCACACATTTAACAAGATACATGCAACAATATAGAGATATAATAAAAAATAGATCATATAGAGTGTAACCCATGAATGCGTAAACTTGTAGTAAATATATAAATTTATAAGAACATAATTACAAATATATACTAGTGAAAATACATTCCCAACCAGAAATGATGTCCTAATATAACAAAAAATAGGAATACAGGTGAAATATTGAGAGAAAGATACACAATCATTGAGACTGTTCACTAAAAAAGATCAGTAAATCCATTTATAACTATGCTACTCCTAAACCAATTCCACCAATATTACCACTAATTTTATAGTTACCTTTATAAGACACAATAGTTGAGGGAATATCCCATACATGGCTGAGTATATACATACCTTGTATGATTCACCAAAAACAAAATGGGAAATAATAGAAATTGGAAATAGTCATTTTAACCCATATGAAAAAGGGTAAATAAATACCAACATCAAATATTCTCAAAATAAAGATTAGAAAATAGAGGAACTTGAACTACAACATCACATATTTATGAAATTTTGACATATCTTATAAGTCCAAAATTAGTTTCTCTGATAATCTCAGTCACATGTAACCTTATGAGAATCAAAGTAGGGTCCCTTTACCATGATACTATACGCCATAGTTGAGGGAGAAAGTATATCTACTATGTGACACACTCCCCATTGGAGATCAAATATAGGGGAATATGATTATGTATATAGAGTAAATTCTCCCTTTATACTATGTGGGAGTACTAAATCTACCAAAAAATTGTCATATGGGGACCCATGAACTAGTGGGATTGGGGATTACCGACCCCAAAATCTCTATGATGATTAATGTTTATATGTTTTATTATCCAAGATTTACTGGAAGGATAATAACACTCATAAAACCTCATGTAATAACTATAATGAGAAGTAGATAGATACGATCACACACCTGAGTTTTTCTTTCAGAGGACATTATTTGGGAAACCATGAGATAGTAACTAACTTTTACATGGGGTAACAAGATTTGTATATTCACTCGGGGTCCTATGAATGTAAATAAGGATCACAGATTGACTATCCATTTACACATACATTGCATGACCGTAGGGGGGGCATGACATGTCTCCCCACATGAGGTCCTGGGAATATACCATTAGCATATGGATTTTCATCCCATGTAGTGTCCCATGGAATGTGTTTCTATAAAAATAACATGTTATATTATAATTATTATGATACCCTAGTTGTGATGAGAACCTTGAAAAAACTGTTCGTGTTCATCCGTGATACAGAGTGTGTAGAAAAATATTTCATAGAAAATTAATTCTTTTATCATGAGGAAAATAGATAATTGATTTAATATAATTTATATGAAATAATAACCACCAAAATACACTAAAAAAGTAGGGTAAAGCCTCCAATCATCAATCAACATCATATTATGGACCAAAATCAGAACTCCAATTACTCAATTTTTAACTTTTCACACTAGCCACTGATATTCACAGTTCTGATACATCAATACACCACCCACAACCAAAAATATGACTTAGTCTACCTGTAAAAAACTATTCCAGGGTTTTTGATTCATATTTCATGAATATGGTGTTTTGATAACACCTGAATCTCAACATGAATTGTAAAATCAATGACCCCATGAGTTAACAATGTTGAACACAATGATAATTTAAAGCAATGACATATGATTGAATTGAAACCCATCAATGGGTACTTTGGTCCCATCCAATGATTACGTATTATGAAAAAAGGTTGACATCAAGTAAAAAAATCAAATAATTAGGTTCAAGAAAACTAATTAGCAATTTTCTCATTTGAATAATGTAAAACCCTGATAAACAAAGTAGATAATATAATCCATGTTTTTAAAATAAATCGATGAATATAAATACAAAAAATAACTTTCCATTCCTCAAGAATGGATCAATAATTTGTGAAGAACATTTTCTCTTGAAAATAAAGTGATCATCCCAATATGATCTTCATTCATCTAATGATTCACCATGATCACTTCTCATCGATCCTTGTTCCCCATACTAAAATCACCAAAGAACCACACTCTTCCTCCCCACTAATATCCAAGGGTTACATGGTTAACTCTAGATATTTTCAATAATGACATATTTATAAATATATTTTTGGTTTTTTCATCATTTATGAATATTAAATAATTAAATTCATTCATTCATTTTATGCACCCACCATTGATATCATTTATAAAAACACCAAACTCTGACCATCACTATTTTATGTGTGGGATACACCCCATGTTCTGGGGATACATATTGTCACAGAATTCACATATAAGGCCCTAATTAAAGGGAACCCATTTATTATAAAATTATTTTGAAAACTATTTTAACATGAGTTAATATATTTAATATTTTATTTATAGGGTCACATAAAAAAATAAAAATCATTGACTATAAAGATAAACCTTGATATATATAGAAATATTTAAATAATGAAACTACAAAATTATATTTCGTTACATTATTCTATCCTTGATGGATTTTCATTCCAAAAGGTATAGGCTACTTGAAATGGAAGAGGTACTATGAATTTATCTATACCTAATTCTTCTAGTTTATCTCATATAAGATTCTATGCTGCAATAGGACTTGATCTATAGGAATAGAACATCTATGTTGGAGCCCATCATATCCGTCATAGATCCCTACTAGGTACTCAATGGTGGCAACACTATCTTCGAAGTCCAGCTCGCCGAAGTAAAAAAAAGAGTCAGATCATGTACATTATTCCAAATATGAAACACATGGAAGATGTAATGATATTAGTACAACTATGTAGGAATTTATATGAATTAATTAACCTCACCAACCCATTGTAGGATCTGTAACATCTCAATGAACCTCAGTGATTTATTTCTTCCTTGAAAAATTATCTAATTTTTTTTTATTGAGATAATATAAGGAAAACATGGTATCCTTATTCAATTAAAAAATGCATATATATAAGATTTAAATTGGTTAAGAGTTTTTCTAATTCATTAATGGACCACATAAGCCATATCTATCATTTATTTCACCATTTTTTAACCATTAAGAGATGACTTAAAAAATATGATCCCCTCTTATTGGTGTCCCATAGTGTCTCTCATATAAGTCTATGGAATATGTCATGATAATATTGGAGTGGTATTTATTTTTGATGAAAAATACAAAATATGTAAACTGATCTTCCTAGAACTAACGAATAACCCAGACAAATTATCTCATCATATACTCCAAGGATTGGATTGTATGCTAAATATGGCCATCAATATAGGCTGAAATTATATTCTCATCTATAATTTTGTCCTGATTTACACCTAAAAATATCTCAATAACAAACAAATGAGACAAAAATAATGGTAAGTTAATAAATTCCTAGGTACTCTATGAAGCTAGAATATATTATGAACGTACATGAATTATAAAATCTGAACCAAACTTTTCACCCTAATAAAAAAACGTTTGACAACATGGTATTTCAGAAAAAAATAAAATAAAAATTGTCATGAACTCTTTTTGTGTGTGAGATACCCCTAAAAAATCTTAAATATGAAATCCAACTTCAACTTCAGGATCCTAGGATAATCAGTTAGGCATTTAGGAACCAAATGTTCATCCTTTGTTGGCTGACATGTGATAAACTGATAAACAAACTCTGTAAGGCTCCACCTCATTCCAGCTGAACAAATATAATGTTAAAGGTCATTGTATATATTTTATACACATAGATGTAAAAATATGAGGAATTTGTGAATATATTTCAATACATCCTTAAGAAATATGTCTAGAATTACCTTCTATCCTTAGACAAGGACAGTGTGCTTCCACCTATTAAAAATTAATCTGATGCGTCTCTTGAGAATATTTGGTCACAATAAACATTATAGTTGAAATATACCAATGTTGAATAACTAACATACTAAATAATTAGTGAAACCACTACCACAAACTACTGATAATCTATACCCCACTCCACCACTAGGGTTAGCTATAATGTGTCTAACTACTCCGACATATCCCCCACCAAGAGAGAACATTATTTCCAGGTAAGGGTATATACCACTAAATATTAATTCCATAGAGTATAGACTATAATGATTTAATTGTACATTATGAATTCCAAAAAATGACTTTATCATAGGATGATATGTCCTTGGAAGAATATGTACCAAATAATATGATGGTATAAGTAAAAAACAAAATGCTAGTGCAAAAGACAATGCCTCTAGATCTTTATGGTAAAGACTATCATTTCTTACTCAATGTCATGGGTCATGTAATAATTTTCATAGGGAATCAACTGCTTCAACCTATATTTAATAACTAAATTACTTTGCATCAATATGCACAAGATCCCAAGATAGAGGCATCAAAAAACACTATGTACTCGACACCCTCCACTGATAGCCTCTAAATATAATAATTGTTCAACCTTTAAAAAGGAATATAAGTGGATATATAGAATATATAAATCAATTTAAAAGTCTTACCTATCCATCTCAAGGTTAAAAAATGGGGAAATATCCAAAAAAATTCTCAATGAACCTCATAGAGTACCCCCACAAAACCAAGAAAATAACACACATCTGACTCATTCTTGGGTGGTTCTAATTAAGGAACAACATCAATATTTACCAGATCCATATAAAAACCATGATCTTAGATGAAATTCTCTATAAAATGAACCTCTTGGATCTAAAACTGTCACTTTAGGATCTTACCAGAAAAGCCGTCAGAGGATAACCCTCTGACCATTTATTAAAAAGAGAAAGAAAACCAGTTTAAGGGTTGCCGGTACCCATTACAAAACATCCCTGCGCCATACATTTCAAAACAACTTTCAAATTTCAAACTCAAAAAACCATCCAGTTGTCCTCGATCAGCATGCCATCACCGCACACCTTTCCATGCCTCTACATCCCGCCAACACCAGAACGAAAAAATTCAAATTCACAAAACCCAAACCGCTTTCCATTTTTCCTAACCGCGTGTCCCCCTTCATCATTTCCAAGAGCCACCTCGAGACGCGAGCGTGGAAATCATCACCCACCGCAGATCAAGTCGACGTCAAAATCCCCATCCAGTCGCCAACCAGTTAACATCAACAGCAGTATCTCGGTACTACCACTGTCATCGTCGCCGGGGCACCTCACTGTTGTCACCGGAGCACCATCACCAGAGCACCTCACCGTCATCACCGCCATCGTCACCTTCCCAACATCCCACCTGTCGCCAGAAAAAACCAAACCGACACCGTCGTCACCGCCGTCATCACTCAGAAAATCATCCATTCAAAAAACCACAAAAAGAAAAAAACCACGCAAACCAAACAACCACACCGCCACACAGAGAGAAGAACCTCAAATCCAGCAGGGAAAAGACAAAACCCTAAAACGGGAACCCCGCCGCCACCGACTAGATCGACCGCATCAGACGCAATAGAGCCCCCCCTCCCTCACCTGAGAAGATTCGGAGCCCCCAAAACACCGACGAATGAGCGTAGACCTCAAACGCTGAGAAACACCCCAGAGGATGACATCGAGCTGCAAAGAACAGAACCAAAGGCGCTCCGGAGAGTATGCCGTCGACGGAGACCGGTCTTACACCCGTAGATCTGAACCCGAAACCACCGCTGTCCTTAGTGCATCTCCACAGCCAGAAAGGAACCAAGAAACGCAAGCCAGTAGCAGGAAGCCTCCACCAGCCCACCGAGATCGAGAAGGAGTGTCGCGCCCTCCGCCGTGGAGGAGCCTGTGGCGGCGAGAGGGAAACCTAGAGAGAGAGCCCCTTACGGGCGCATACTTTAGGATCTTACCTTATACGTGGGGCTCTTGTAGTATGTCAAGGACCATCCTACAATTTTCTATATGGCCCTTCTCCAATATCGATAATATGATTATGTAATCATTGAATAAAATAATGAATTGGAAAAAAATATATGTAAGGATTGGTTATTAAATATGTGAACAAAATAGGATAATTTGGCCAAAATAAGTGGAATTAGTAGGAACTCATTGTTTTTATAGTGACATCATAACTCCTTCTTCACAATGTCATCCTTGTGATCTTTAAAATGATAGTAGCGTGGTATGAGGTCAATCTTTAGAAACCATTTCACACCATTCAAACGGTCAAAAATGAGATCAATCCTTGGAATAAGGTTATTTTTCTTTATCATCACCTAATTTTGTTGATGATTGTAAAAAAAATCCCCTAAATCACATTTACCATTTTCACTAACAAATTTGGAGCAACTCCGGGTGAACACTGGGTTTGATAAAACCATTCTCTTAATGATCTTCCAACTAAAACCATTTCTCCAAGACCTCAGTTTGGTCTATCCAATATGAAAAATAAGGTATGTTTATGTTCATTGGGTTCATTTTTATGCATAAGTTAATCTCCCATATTAGAAATATTCTCGAGATATATTTTGGTTATACATTCATATAATCATCCACTACAAACTGAATCAAGATACCCAAAGGCCCCGCTCAAACAGGGTCTTTACTCACCAACTTATGGAGGATATGATTATTCTTCCTAACCATGATCCCCATTGGAATAACCAAAATATCTCTCTCTCCCAAAAGGAATAATATAATCCCATCCACCAAAAGGCATCTAACTCTCTTGTGGTGATAATCTATTTTGATATACATTGTGGATTTAAGCCCATACACAATATGACGTCATATTGTTTCATCGTGATGACGAAGAGGTCCCATAATAAATTTATTGGTCAATCCCTAACTTGAACTATATATAAATGTTCTGAAACACCCTGAAACATTATGAAATAATTTTCTGAAATAAAATTAGTTTCATTGATATGTATTAATATAGGCAACACTGATTTTAGAGAACCACAATATTAAATTAATATTACTATTTAAGAATGACCATTATAACCTATATATTAAATTTTTAATTATAAAATAAGATAATTAATTTTTTTTAGTATAATAGTATTATATAAACAATATATTTTGATAGGTAAGTATATATTTTTTGTAATATATTTATATTCTTTGAAAATACAATTTTCATAGAAAGATGATTTTTAATGATTTTTCTAAAAAAATATTAAAATTTAATTTTACACATATAGAAATTTTATTTTTTATAATTATTATAAAATTTTAACCAACATTTCAAAATTTTCAAATGGTTGATGTTTTTGGTAATTATGAACATTTTAATTGTTCAATACATCGTGAAAATTATTGGTTGTTATTGGAAATTGTTACTTCATTTAAATAATTTATGAATTTATATTATGTTTTAAAATGGTATAAATTTATAATTATTTCAATTATATTGAAAATAATCCAATTTATTGAATAATCATAAATTTTATATTGACTTTTATATTAAATTTTTTAACACATGAAAATTTTATCTTTAGAAAACATATTTTATGTCGCGTCTACTGGTTTAAATTTAAATTAAATTTTCATAATTATATGAATTGAATTTGTAAAAATGGATTCCATATTTCTAATCATAATAATTAATATTATATAATAAGTAAAACTACATTTTTTTAACAAAATTTTTATTGAAAATAGAAAAAATAAATCACCACTATTAAGGTTAAATCGAGTTTACAAGGGTGGTAAGAAAAATGACAAGGATTACAATGAAAAAAGTTAAAATAATATTTTATTCCTATATATTGACCTTATTATAACCGATAATCAAAAATTTATTTTTTTCGTTCCATTTTGATAATTTAATATGTGGTGATATATTTTACATTTAAAAATTCTATGTCTTTCCGCTACCCCACTTATACAGGGTACCCACTATCATATCATATTTATAATTTAAAATCCTTTTGGTTTATAAAATAATATAAAAAATACCTTCTATATATATCCCTATACACATTCTTGATTCATTAGTTTTATTAGGTAATTCTCCAATGAATTCTTTTGGTGATAACTAAAGAAGATTTTTGGAAGAAGGGGATTCATTATTAACCAAGTGTTTTTATTTTATTTCATATTTTAAATATTTCATTTATTATTGAAAAATGATGAAATAATATTATCAGTATCTACCATAAAAATATTTGATATTATGGAAATTTTGTGACCAATATAAATCTCGTATACCATCAAAAGGGGAACAAAATTGTAGACCATTTGTAAGATGGACTATATCATTGCGAACAGATGTGATTCGTTCTCCATCGTAGCCACCAAAAAATATATACAATGTTTGGGTTAAAGTAAAAGTATGATATTTAGTAAAGAGAGAGCGATGAAGAGAGAAACCCTATTTCCTCTTCGCGTCAATGGCGATTTGCAGCTTTCTGTTCTTCTTTTCTGAGTCTTTCTATGGATTCATTCAATCCAGAGTGGGAAGTAATCCATATGGAAAATCGACATGTCTCGAAGGAGGATGGTAAGTCCTTGGGATATCAAGATTCCTCAAATCTTCAAGGAAGAAACTTGTCCTTCGCGGAGGTTCTTTCAGGTTCTACAAATCGGGTAAAGGAGGTGTCGCCTAAACCCTCAAATATCATCAGAATAGAGAATGGTGGATTCTCGGTGGTGGCGGACCCAGATGCTTTGCAACAAAGGTTAGATCTATGAAAATTTTCATTACTCGGTCGTTTGATATATTCAAAAGGAGACAAACCTTGGTCTCATGCTGATCTTAAGATCAGAATTTCACACTGTTGTGGCATAAGGGATTGGATATTAATCTCAATCGGTAAGGGTTATTTTCACATTATTTTCAATTCATCTGAATCTTTTAATTTTTCCTGGAATCTGGGTAATTTACAACTTAAGCCTGGGATTTTAAGACTATCTGATTGGGATGTTAATTTCAATCCTTTTACTTTTAAATAATCAAATGCACAAATCTGGGTGAGACTGCATGGTTTAAATTGGGTATATTGGCATCCGAGAATTCTTAATGACATTACATCATGTCTAGGAACTCCAATTAGGTTGGATCAAAATACATTAGATGGTGAAATTGGATTCTTTGCAAGAATTATTGTAGACATAAATCTAGAAGTTAAAAGACCTAGTATCATTATTTTTAATGCTAATGGTTTCAAAACTGATATCAGATTGAAATATGAAAATGTTCCCTATTTTTGTGATGTATGCAAAATTGTAGGGCACAAAGTTTCTAATTGTAGGATGATCCAGAGGTATCCTATTATTCCAGTCAAAACCTCAAATTAGAATGAGGTTAATAGGAACAAAATGAACAAGTCAGTCTTTGTAGAGAAAAAAGGGATTCTAAAAAATCCAATGGTCCATCATGTTCAAAACCTACCTGCTACAAATACTTCCAATGTTTGTGTTGCAAATCAGTCTGTTTCTTCCTCTTAACACAAGGTCTCTTGGTCTGACATGGTTGAGGAGGAAGAGTAGAATTTAGATTTGGTCTGCGAGGATAATATGGAACTTTGTACTAAACTATTCAATAAGGTTCATAAACTTGTTTCGGCCTCACATAAGGAAGATGAGGAGAACCAAATATTTCTAGACTATTATAAGGACATTTTTGATCTTGTGGTATCCTTATAGAATAGTAAGGAGACTGGAAACCTTAACTCTGGTAAACAGGATTACACTGCTGATCCATATTCTGTTCTAAGTGTGTTAGGAACCACTCAATTTAAACATGATGCTTGCACCCCTAAGTCAGACATGATAGTCATGTCTCCCATGGTATGCGATGCTTTGGATTTTTTTACAGCTCTTACTTTAGCTGAGAATCTTTTGGTAAGCGCTGCATGTTTGGAGGCACACTCTGCTGATCAGCATGTTGCTATTCAGTATTGCTCAGATCCTTCTTTTAATTCCTTGATTCCTTCTAATACAATGGATGTTAAAGATACTTCTAGTCAGTTATTACATGAATCTGTTATCTCCCTATCTACTTCGGGTAATGAAAAAGATTCTGTTTCTAATTTGACTTCTGCTGGTAATCAAAGTGAGTAGAATAAATGTTTAAATGACAGAGTATCCCATGAATCTCAAGAAAAAGATAATCTCAAGGTTTCAAATATTGATGATCTTCTTCAAGATGTTAATGGTTCAGAAATTCCCAAAATAAAAGTAGGAAGACCCTTTAAGGCAATCAAAATCAAATAGAATGTCCCAAAAAAAAGTGGGTTCCAAACCTGGCATTAAGTTTAAATGAAGATCTTGTACTGGAACTGTCAGGGATTGGCCAATTAAAACACTATGAGATCCCCGAAATCCTCTATTATATATCATAGAACTCTTCTTATTTGGATTTCTGAACCAAGAGGATTTTCTCCCCAAACATTGATAGTTTGAACTCTCTTGGATTTTACTTGGTGGACTATAATATTTGTTTCTCTGAAGTCAAAAGTCTCTGGTTCTTGGCTCACTCATCTTTTTCTAACATGTCTTTAATTGATAATGGTGGACAACATGTGACTTGTTCCTTCAACGTCTCTGGTCTTCAACATTATTTCTCTTTTGTTTATGCCAATACCAGTTATCAGGATCGTAGGAGACTATGGATGGATATTGGTGTAATTAGTTCTATCGTTTCTGGTCCTTGGATTATTATTGGGGACTTTAATTCAATTATTCATCTGGATGAAAAGCTGGGTGCTGTGTTTAATGTCATCTCCTTTAGGGATTTTAAGAATTGCATAGATTCCAATTATTTGCATGAAATTAATTTGGTTGGGGCAAAATTCACCTGGTACAGGAGTTTTTTAAATAGAGTTGTTGCTTGCAGAATTGACAGAGCATTTATTAATGAAGCTTCCCTTGATTACTGGGGATCCATCTCCTGCATAACTCTTCCTAAGATTAATTCTGATCATCATCCAATACTTTTAAATCTATGTGGCAAGGAATCTAGACCTCCTTTGCCCTTCAGATTCAACAAAGCCTGTGTTAATCATCCTGACTGTGCTTCTATAGTTCAAAACACCTAGAATTATATCAGCTCAAGTCATAATGTGTTTGTTTGAATTGACAAACAAAAAGCCCTTAAAAAATCTCTAAGAACACGAAGCAAAGAGAAATTTAGCCTTATTGATCAGGATATCTCATCTCTTGAAGATTCGCTTCGGTATTTGCAAGTTCAGAATACTTTGAATAATTTTTCTAATGGGATCCGGGAGGATTCTGAGATTGTTTCAAAGCTTAATAACCTCTTGAATTTGAAAGATGGTATGCAAAGGGACATTTTTAAGGATAAATGGTTTAAGGATGGTGACAGGAACACAAAATTCTTCAATTCCCTACAACGAATCAGGAAGATTTCTAAACTTCTTTCGATGATCAAGAATGGGGACCAAGTTATTGAAAATGATAGGGATCTTTCAGAACATGCCATTTCTTATTTCAAGGATCTCATTAATGGCCCTACTTCAATGAATGATCCATTGGAGGGTATTATCCCCAAATTGGTCACTTATCAGGAAAATACTAATCTCACATCTATTCCTTTGAGCATTGAAATTAAAGAGGATGTTTTTAGTCTCAAAAATGAAAGCTCCCAGGTCTATATGGTTTTAGTAACTTATTTTTCCAAACTTATTGGGACATCATTCAATATGATGTCTGTAAGCTTGTAATTCATTTCTTCAAATGTGGAGACCTCCATTATGGAATAAATGCTCAGTTCCTTGCTCTTATCCAAAAAAATGATAATGCTAATGAAATGCATTTGTTCAGACCTGTGGCTTTAGTCAACTCCATTTATAAAATCATCTGTAAAATCCTTTCCACAAGACTCACAACAATTGCTTGTAGGATTGTTTCCCATAATCAATTTGGTTTTATCAAGGGATGATCTATTCAGGACTGTCTCATTACTACCTCATAATGTGTTAATTTGCTTAAGAAACCTACACGAGGTGGTAATATTGCCCTCAATCTTGATGTCAGAAAGGCCTTTGATACTATGAATTGGGGTTTTATTTTAAAATTTCTTCTTATTCTTGGGTTTAATGAAGCTTTCATTGCTTGGATCAAGATGATATTTTTCTCTGCTCAGATTTCAATTCTTATTAATGGATCCATTCGTGGTTTCTTTGATTTCTCTAGAGGGGTTAGACAAGGTGATCCCCTTTCTGCAATTATTTTCTCTATAGTAGAGGATTATTTGAGTAGACTTCTTTCTATCATGGCTGGGATGGGAAGATGAAGTCTATTAATTTTGGAAGAGGTTTCATTGCTCCCACTCACCTTTTATATGCAGATGATATCATCATGTTCACTTTGGGTGATAAGAGAAATATAAAGAATATCAAAAGAGATCTTTTACACTATGCTTCTGTCTCTGGTCAAGATATCAGCTGGGAGAAATCTTCTGTTTACTTTGGTAAGAACATAAGTGAGAAAAGGAAAAATTTTATTGTCAATGAGCTTAATGTTAAGGAAGTAGTTCTTCACTTCAATTATCTGGGGGTTCCCTTGTTTTTGGGGAAGCCGAAAACTTGTTATTTCACAGAGATTGTTAGTAATATTGGAAGGAGTCTCTCTACCTAGAAAGGAAAGTCCCTCTCCAGGGATGGTAGGGTTTGTTTAGTGAAATCAGTCATTATCTCCAAGTTGGTATACTCTTTTATGGTTTACAAATGGCCTATTTCACTTATAAAAAGTGTCAATACCTCTCTTAGGAACTTTATCTGGAGTGGAAGTATCTTCAAAAAAAAAGATGGCCACGGTTCCTTGTTCAGATTGTTGCAAGCCATATGATGCTGGGGGTTTAGGAATAAAAAATCTGGTGCTCTTTAATGATTCTTTGCATGCTTCATTCCTGTGGAGGATTTTTAACAGCAGTTATGATAGTTCACACTTCCTTAGGGGAAAATTCATTAATAGGCTAAAGATGGGGTCTTTTAATCATATTGATTCCTCTATCAGGCCTGCTTTCAAATACATAATTTCCTCAATTGATGCTCATTCTAGATGATTAGCCTCAAAGGACTCATCTCTTAATTTCTTAAAAACCAAATGGAATGACGATCCCCTTATAGAGTTGGTGATGGATGACAAAACACTGATCTAGATATTACCATCAAGGATCAGCTTCAAGACTTGGAAGTACTTCCAAGTAACATTATCAACATTGTCAACAATTATTGTTTCTCAAACAAGAAGGATTTTTGGGCTTGGGAGCCTATGAATAACGGAATTCTCACTTCAAAGCTTTTTTATGAGTTCTCCTTGAACCCCAACTTTGACAATAAATGGATGAGGAACTTGCATAAAAATTTTATTAGACCATCTCGCTCCAATTTGGTTTGGAGAATTTCTCATTGAAAGATTCCAACTGATTATTATCTTCAACATTGTGGTATATCTTTATGTTCTTCTTGTGTTTTCTGTCACCAACACAAAGAGGATGCTGATCATTTATTCCTATGTTTTGCAACTGCGACCTCAATATGGAAGGATTTAGTGGATATCTTTGAGATTTCACTTCCTAGGACGTCCTCTATTGTGGACTTTATTCAAAGATGGAACTATCTTGGTCTCTCCTCAGAACTGCTAGATTTATTTCATGTTGCTGCTTCAGAATTGTTGCATTTTTTTTTGGTTCTC
This sequence comes from Viscum album, assembly GCA_963277665.1. Taxonomy (NCBI): domain Eukaryota; kingdom Viridiplantae; phylum Streptophyta; class Magnoliopsida; order Santalales; family Viscaceae; genus Viscum; species Viscum album. The sequence continues at coordinate 1,278,031,465 of OY728121.1, read as the reverse complement.
TAGGAATCAAATTCTCCATGAGAATAAATCCTTCTCGGTAACCTCTTCTCTCTCACAAGTACTTGCTGAGATACGTGCAGCTGACCTGCCCAAGAATCATTATTGTGATAATTCCATTCATGATTTCACTGTTCTTGACCGAATTGGTATCAAAGGGAATTTCAAACCTCCAGTTGGAACTTTTGAAGTTCTATGGATACAGCCTATTGTTGGTTGGTTGAAAGTTAATTCGGATGGTGCATCGAAAGGGAATCCTGGTCCTTATGGATATGCTGTTGTGTTCAGAGATCATAAGGGAATGGTGGTTGGTTTCTTTCATGGTTCTTGTGGTATTTTTTTTTTCAATTGAAGCTGAGATGATGGGAATCAACATTGTAGTGGAGCAATCGAAAAATATGGATAGAATAATATCTGGCTAGAGAGTGATTCGACTAGGATTGTCTCTGCTATTAGGGATGGTTCATGTCACCTCTCCTGGAAGCTTCAAAATCGATGGATTAATTGTTTTGATTCCCTTTACTCTATGAATCATATTATTACTCATGTCTATAGGGAAGCTAATTCTATTGAAGATGGATTGGATAAAAAAGGAGCTGAAGGTGCTGTCTTCATTTTGCATGACAAGATTCCTGATGTTTTATACCCCTTTTGAAAAGGGATTTGGACAGATATGCTATTTTTAGGATCATTTCTTGAAATGGTGCTTTTCTGAATACGGTTTATCAGCATTCTCAAGCTCTGCACAGTACGGTTTGGTTTTATGTTTCAGTTTCTTGATACTGGATGTCATATTTAAGAATTTATATTCTTCTTGGCATGTATTATTGATCTCATCTTGATTCTTCATTATCTGACCAGTGATGTTCTATTAACTATATTTCTCTCCTGCTATCTTTCTAATTCATTTGTATCTTTATCTGGTTTCCTTTTGAGGACCTTGGTGGGTCATGCATGGATGGATTGATTATTTGATGATGATAGCACGATATGATGAGATTACCCTCAAGAGCAGCAAAGGCACAACTTGATGGTTCAGTTTGGAGGAAAATGTATCAGACTTAAAGGAGCCGGCCAACCTGTTTCTGGTCTGACTTCTGGAATCCGAATAGTGTGATGTTTGATAGCAGCTCCTGAACTATTGTAATCCTTTTTTTAATTAATCTTCTTTTGGTAGGGATTGGGAAACCAATGCTTCTCACCCTTCTAAAAAAATGATATTTTGTAAATAATGATACAATTTTAATAATAAAATTACTATCATCATACCCCCCAATCTATTTAAAAACAATAACATTTCTCATGCATACATGTGAACTATCCCCTCCACGAGGTGATGTGATACATTATTCATTTTATTATTTCATGGATGATAATAAAGAAATATTTAATGATTATATATGATATATATGAAATAAAATTTATTCATTAATATTGATATATTATTTATCCTTCTTTCATTCTATCGATTGAGAAAATGGAAATTGTGTTCCTACATATATAGGGCCTATCATCTCCATTAACTATGTAATTCAATTTCTTTTGTAAAACATTTATGAATGAGTATAAGCAATTATAAAATGAGTATATATGATATTTTTATCATAACTAAATTTTTTTGATGATGGAACCACACTAAATGTACATTGGCCTAAACAAATGAACCAAAAACTACATGAAAAAGATAGAAGTTGTTACCTAAAACACTGGTTTTAAAAAATATTTATTAATGATCTTATGTTAAAAGGGTATAAGTAAAAAATATATGTTTTTATATATATTAATATAGTTCTATAATAAATTTTCAATAAATCTATATTTATTATACTAGATTTTTGAGCATATATGATTATGTTCGACACATTAGGTAATATATTCTCATCTCACTTTTATTTTTATAAGAAATTTTTTGTATTAAATTGTTTTTAGGGTCTAAATAAAATATATGTATGAATAAATTATTATTATGATGAAATTATGTGATTAAAATATGCATAGAATTTAACTTCATTCATAGGGACAATGATTCAAATGATACCATTTTGGAAATGGTTTTATGTTACAATCTCATTTTTTATTAGGATTTTTTTTATCATGTTAATGATAATGGAATATTTTTATCTATATATAAATAATATCATTAATTTTGTTTCCCTATATTTATTTCCTAACAAATATTTTTACATTATTTTTTTGTTACTTTACTCATGAGCCAAAACGAATGTATTTAAGGAAAGTAAAATTTATTTCTCTCTTGGGATGAAAAATCTATTTTTTAAGACCCTATTTTTTAAAAATGGTTTAAATAATTTTTTTACAATTATATAATGTTTTTATGAATTTCATTACAAATTATTTAATTTTTAAAAAATATATTTCAATTATTCAGTTTTTTTTCAAATGAGGAACTTTTAGTTTTACCAAAAATGTGAATGAAATCATTATTTTAATGTATGTGACATAAATGATATATTACATTGATTATTTATAATCCACAATGGGCATATGATCCAATTAAACCACACTTATTAATTAAATATTATGATTTAAAATTATAATTAAAAATGTATATGAATCATGTTTTAGTTCCATGGGTAATACTATAGTTAAATTATGAAGTGTTTATGAAACTAATTTTCTTTCAGCGGGTTATGTTGTGATAAAATGTCTATGAGACCCATTTAATTTTCATGGGTTATGATATGATAAATGTTTTATGGCCTAGTGGAAAATATATTTATTATTTTCAATATGTAACAGGTTGATCCGTTATAAAAAAGTATAGTGGTTATGAAATAACAAAAGATAGTGGTTATGTTAGAACCATATAAAGTGGTTATGTTATTAATATTCAAGGATTTTTACATTATAATTTGATATGGGTAGGACCTATATCTCCATATAATTCATTTTTTGATGATTGATATATCATTATATCAGTAGGGGTAGAATAGAATGGAAACACAGTTTTGTAAAAGACGTTTTTCCATTATTATAGTCTTGTGAGTCATCCATGACTAATATGATAGTTTTAAGAGTGAAACCATTCCAATATGATATACTTGGATGCAAGCCTTGAATATTTAAAGAATGATTTTATATATCTATGTGTATTCCAAAAATCCATGTATGATGCCTATGTTATGATCTCATGGATAATGTTCCTTGATTTCTGTATGATTCACATGTTATGAACTACCTATATTTATTCTAGGAATCAAGGTTGTGATATTTGATAGCCAAGGAACATTTTTAAAATATTATTATCTTATTCTCAAATAATTATTCACATTTAATGAATATATGATCATTTATAGCTCCTTTGTTTAACATTATAAAGTAGTAGAGATAACACATTCATATGTTTCCATTCCCCTAGGGATGAAGAAAGGGATATTTGTATGAAATGTCTATGAAGGGTTTAGTTATGATAAACTATGTGGGACACAATTCACATTAACTATAAAGAAATTGATTGTGTTTTCTAGATTTCTGAAGGAACCATACTTATAAAATTCAAGAATAGATTATTTTTCATTTAATTAATATTAATCTATTATGATTTTAAATCATTGTATTGAAAGTGTAAAAAGATACCATTAGTAATTGAGAAAGGTTTAGTTATCCTTTGGAATCTTGGATAATAAGTATTTATTGAAAATCCTAGGGATAATACAATGTCTATGTATATGTAATTAACCTTTTATTTTGGTGAAGGATAGAGAAGGTGGTTTCCATGAAATTATATCAATGTCTAGATACAACAAGTTGATGGGGATCTAGAAAATTTTTACCAAGGGTAACAAATCTAAAAAGGGATCATTAAAAAATGACCAAATCATCACCTAATGTATGATAATGGGCCATTATGTAAAACTCATCTGAAACTCCTAGAGGATATGTTAGGGAATTTCAGAAACTCAATAAAAAACAGAATTGAATTAAAAGGAGAATAATCACGAATTACCAAGATAAATTATAATATTTCATATATTTAAAATAACATTTCATGATTTAGACATCCTATAATTAATTTTTTAGGGTTTTTTGGTTCTCCACTATGATTAATGTTTCACACAATATGTTTTTTTTGGTTTTATTCGATGGATAGAACATGGATGAATCATGTCAATACTTACTATGATAGATGATAGAATGATTTTCTTCCTGACCAACCAAATGTTATGGGAATATGAATGGGAAATAATATTACTATTCTCAAAAAAAATTCTCAATAATTGAATAACATTGAATATCTTAATGAGAAAAGGAGGGAAAAAAATTCTGTTGAGTCATTCATGAGGAAACATCTACATTACTTTACTGAGAATATCAATCAACTAGTTTATGAGTAATGGGTTAATACAAAAAAATGAATTTTCATTTCTCTAGTGTCAATAACATGAAATTTGTTTTCTCTATATATCATTTGGAATTCCAAGATGATCAATGGTGTAGTATTATCAATAATAAAAGCAAATGAGAAGAAATTGACACAATGGAGTGGGAGAACATTAGGAGCTTATTTCTCAATAATTTATTTCCTTGTAATCTTAATAAAAAATGTAGAATCAATTACATGATGTTATGTATAGAGATGATTATTCTGTTAGTAATTATGAGTAAAATTACATAGTGCATCCAGAGTATACCTCTCGTAATATAATTCAATAGTAAATTATGGTTGATCGATTATTCAATGTAATAAAACCTTGTATTCAAAGGGTGTTATCCATAAGGGACTATAATACAAATGATGAAATTGATCATTATGCTATCAAGTTATAATTGGATATCATAATTACACATTAATCTCATTGTTTTGATAATAAAATAATGATGTAATTTAAATGAAATTTAAAAACCTTTAGGTGATAATGATGAGTGTTCCTTCATTATTGATTTTTGGAAAGAAAACATGAAATAAACTTACTTAAGGGGTCTAAAATATGTTTTACGTGGGTAGATGGTGCACATCATGGAATGAAATTATGAAGTTATGGGAAGATGTTATGTTTTGATTAAAATAGAGAAAAATCATCTATAAATTCACCACCCACACTTCGTTGTATCAAGATCAATGAGTATGGGAATTATGCTAACTATTTACCAATTCAGATTTTTATTGAGAATAATAAACAATAGAAACCTCTTAATCTATGATATAAAGGGAAATCACATGTGGTCAATATTTCTAATGAGGTGTATGATAACGAAATGGTAAAAGGTACACTAACCATCAATTATAGAACTTTTAATATTTTATTTGACTATATATCTACCTACTATTTTATATCTAAATAAATTTATAAGGTTATCAAAATTACACCCAAACGATTATATTTATAATTAGTATTAAAACCCATATTGGTACAATGATCATATCTCAAGTATATGACTCATCTTTCATTGAATTTTCTTGTAATGTGATTTCTAAAATTATTTCTATTTTTACTCTAGTTGAACTATATGTTATGATTTGTGTATATTATCATTCTCAATATAAATCCAATATCAATATCCATGTAAGGGAAGTCATTATTGATATTCAAAACCAATCAATTATAATTTAATAATGTGATTATAAATATGAACATCAAATTGAAATGAAATATATTATATGGTTATTTTTTTCTATTCAAAAGTGGTGTTTGAATCAGATGGTTATGAAGAATATTGACATTGATTATATTCCTATTTTGTATGAGGTTTTTTGATTTATTTCTAAATGTGTTAATTTTTCTTCCACCAAATCATGAAGTTGAGTTACTTAAAAAACTCATACATATTTCTATAACTATATAAATGGATTCCTATAGAATGGACCTGACTACTTTGTAAGAAATAAACAAGGATCTCTAAGGGAATCCTTAAAAGGGATTTATTCAGAAAATTTCTTCACCATGGGTTTAATTATTATTTTTATTAAGAAGAAATATGATCAATGTGACATTGAACTATTAACCATGTAGTATACACGATCATAATATAGAGAAACTGTCACCAAAAACATATTAATGGATTGTTTGATCAACTGTGTAGTGGTAAAAACATTTCCATGATTGAACTTCATTTTTGATATCATCTGTTCTAGTTCAAGAAGTAGGATATAACCAAGACCACTTATTTTACAAGGTATATACACTATCAGTATATAATTATTCTCTTTTTCCGTTAATTCACCTGCTATATTCATTGATTTTTTATAAGAGTATTTTTATTTTACCATGATTAGTTGTTGGTAGTATTTATATATGATTTTCTAATTTATTAAAATATAAGTAAGGATAATATATATCCTTTTAAAATTGTACTTAAGACATTGAGGAAGGATATTTTTGATTGAAAAATTTATCTAACGTTAAATTTTATCTACACATTATAATTATTGGGTCATATGATCTCAGGTAAGGGTACATTGTTGGATCCATTAAAGATGAGGACTTTTGAACATTGGTATAGACTAGACACAATGTTTGAGACCTAATGTTTACATAGTTTCAGTGGATAGTATCGATGGTTTATGTATAAATCCTCTTGTATATCAACTAAACTCACCATGATAACTCATTAGGGATCTATGTTCTACTTGATTGATGAATGCATAAAAAATTTCAAGTAACTACGTAGAAAATAATTCATCCCACTGAACATAGTGTACCCAATAGTGGAGGATGGTTTGTAATCTATAGTGATGCATTAAATAAGCATTTCAAAGGCTTACTCATATTGTAAAGACCTAGATTTTTCATGTAATTATTTTATAAATTATATGTAATTATTATGAGTTTGTGAAAATTGACAGTGCATGATTCCAAGGCTCGGTGTGCCTGAAATGAATTTCTAAACTTTTTTTAAGGTACGTTAAGTAAACGTGTGAATTTTTTTTCTAACTTTTGAACCACTGATTTGATTAAAAATCCAAAGACACCTTTGAATCCGCATCATCGAGATTCTCTTAAGGGAGACTTCACTTTTACCATAGTAGGTCTTGAGAAAAAGTTATGTTTTGGGACATATTAAAAGAAATAAATAAAATAACTTTGTTATTTTATTTTCATTCTTTTCTTCCAATGGACAAGTGGCAACGTGGGACAAGCGACGTGACAAGATAATAAATGGCTTGAACCTTCAATATTAAGTAACTATGTCATTAGAGAATTAGGAAGGTTCCTAATTAATGAACCCCATTAATTCCCAATGTCATTACTTACCCTCTCCCTCACCTATTTATTTGGAGCGAGGGGAGAGTTGTAGGAATGGATTCACTAAGTAGAGAAGTGCTGAAATAGTGTTGCGATTCCAAAACATGCGAGGGTGGAGCCGGTTCCAACGAGTAGTGATGAGTGACACTAAAACACCGAACCAAAGATCGACGATTGAGCAACGTCATTTGAGGCTAGTTGTAGGGGATGACGAACATCGACCAGCTTCCACAAACGGGTGCTCACCATCATTATTAAGGTAGGGTTTACTTTTGGTTTTAAATTAAATAGTTGTATAATCCTTTTTCATCCTTAATATTTTTTCTAAGATTACAAAGATGGCACGGGCCTAACGATCCCGACCCGGACCCTCTACTACCTTGAAACACCTTTTGTTCTCCTTGGAAGACTGCAGGCGCGACAGTACCAGCGACCGACACTGGTAGGGACCATGGTAGTGGCCAGCATCGGCCGACCGTTAGGGAGGAGGTGGTGCACCCACACTGCTGGAGGAACCATCCACGACTCATCAATCGCGACTGTCAGAGGATGCTGCTGACAGACCTGCTAGCCATGGAAGGAGAGGCCGACGCGACCAGCGCGCCGTCGGAGGACTCGGGCTGCGGCTCGTCAGCCGTGGTGGACTGGAAGAAGGAAGAAAGAACACTGTCTGACCACGGGTGGTGGAGGGGCGTGCCGTCACACGCCATTGGAGAATTCAGTCGGCACACCAGCCGACCGCGACGAGATCGGTAGGACCCGCTCCAGCGGGTCCCGTAAGCCACCTGGCGGTTCCACGTGGCGTCGCCACTACGGAGGATCCGAATGAACTCTAGGCCGTTTGGGATACTAGGGGGGGGGGGGGGTGGAACTCCCCCCCTTTTCCAGCTTAGGCAGAATCCAGGTCGTGCCTCCTTTGGGCCGCGCCTCACGTGGCCGGCCCGCTTACCCCGTGGGCCGGGCCGCATGCCCAGTGGGCCGAGCCGCACCTTGCGGGCCGGGCAGCCCACTCATGGACCTGTCCCACCCTTCGTGGGTCGGGCCACACTCTCACGGTCCGGGCCTCCTCCTCGCGGGCCAGGCCAGACCTCGGCCCCACCAATCTAGGCCGGTCCGACCGGGTCGGACTGGACTAAGGCCCAACCGGGTCCAGAAAACACATTAAGGGCCTTATCTTGAGAACTTAACATCCATTTGATGAACCTTCTACGAATTTGGGATACTTGGACCTATATGGTCCTTTTGGTATACTCCAAATGAGTTTTGGAGATAGTTGGAGTATAGTCGGATTGGATCGAACCCGAATCCAACTGGACCCTCAAACTAAAACACTAATAGTTCACAGACCAGGCATCTGATTGACGAACCGTCTATCACGTTGGAACCCTTATGACATAGTGATACTTTAGTTTACTCCTTTTTAGAGATTAGTGGTAGTAGTTCTATGACCGATATCTCATAAGGCAGTTTCTATGGAGCTCGAGCGCACCTGGTTCGAGGAATCCTCTTGTTGGTTGTAACGTGATGAAAGAACATTGATCCTATGTGGGTAAGAATCTATCTGTCATGTGTGGTTCAGATTCTATCAGATTCTATGTGGGTCAATGCTCAGTGATCCTGTGTTGGTCAGTGCATACTGATCCTATGTGGGTCAGATCCAGTGTGGGTCAGCGGGGGTTAGTTACCTATCAATCTTGTGTGGGTCAGAAGTAGTGCCTCTTAACAAAATAAGATGATCTATTTTACAAATAATAATATATACTTCTGTATTAAAGTTACACTTGAGAGTGGGATGAGTCTTTTACCTCTGTGGTACTTCAATCTTCATGGTGTTACCAATGTGGTACTTCAAGCTTCGTGGTGTTACCTGTGTGAAACTTTTACCTTCGTGGTGTGGTCTTCATGGTGTTAGATGTGTGGTACTTCTACCTTTATGGTGTTATCGTCATGGTGTTACCTATATGGTACTTCCAGCTTCATGGTGTTACCTATGTGGTACTTTTACCTTCGTGGGGTTATCTTCAAGGTGTTACCTATTTGGTACTTCTATCTTCACGGTGTTACCTATGTCGAACTTCTAACTTTTTGGTGTTACCTTTGTGGTATTCTTTCCTCATGTATGTGATGAGTATATCTTGATATGTTAGTTATATGTAGGGGAATATACCTAACTAGAGTTCATGTATTGCTTTGTGATTTTTCCATTATAAAACTCTAGGATACCTACGATGGTCTCGCCATACCTACCGAGTATCGTAATACTCACCCATGCTTGGGCTACGCCCACACATTGTTGTGTTTTGTGAAGACGACGAAAAATATTGATCGAGGCCGAGAAAGCCAAGATTAGACGGTACTTAGAGGTGGACAGTTTGGCATGACATGACGCAGGGACTACTGATCATGATATGTACATAACCTTCAGGTAGAATCCTTAGTGGACGATCCCTGAACTATTTTGTACTTTTCAGTTACACTTTTACCTTTTTTAGTTGGGCTTGTATTCCGGCCCCTTTGTACTTTCAGCGCCCTTCTACTTTCAGCACACTTTTACTACAAAAATATACTTCGTGGTTGCTTCTTGTTGTGTTCCTGGATGATGTGTCTGTATAGGTTAAAAGGCAATGCATTCCTATATTAGGGATATTTCTTTCTGGTGCTAGTCGCCAGCCCCTGGCTTATGGATGTTTGGAATGGGATAGTCACGACATAGGCCCCGAGGGACAGGTCATGAAAAGGTGGTATTAGAGGAGTCATCTCTACTGAAGAACTAGGAATCTGATCTTTTCTATGTGGAAATATGTTAAGTGTTATGAGTGTGGTTTTCAGTTAGGAGAATCTAGTGTTGGTGCGAAGGCCGACGTATCCATAGACCAGGACCCTGAATTATGATTTCCGACTCAGTGCACAAAAACACTAATTGCGTGTTTTTTGAAAAGTTTTTCTTATGATCTCTTAAATTCAGCTCACCAGGTATAACATACTGACTGTGGAACACCCGTCTTCTTTCAGGATGCCTCCCCATTGATAGCTAGCAAGTATATACAAGAGAGTATGCGAGGACGAACCACCGAACAATGAGGCCTCGGTTCAGGGATCTCTTACTGCATTTGCATCTTCGGGTGGTGTACCAGTAGCACCACTACCTATTGGGGAGCTGTTTCCACCAGCCTCACTAGAAGAGGGTGCATGCCGACTGAGCACGTTGCACGAGTTCTAGTGGCAGAGTCCTCTGAGGTTTTGAGGTGAGACGGACCTGCAGCCAGCTGAGGAATGGCTGTAGGCTATAGTTAGAGTTTTCTACCTGGTTTGGACACCAGCTGACCTTATAGTGATCCTATCAGCTAGTATTTTTCAGGAAGCGGTAGGTAGATGGTGGAGCATGAATCTCTAGATACATGATTAGGTGACCCTCATCTAGGAGGACTTCTAGAGCCTTTTTAGGGTAGAGTTCATCCCAATGACCTTACACTAAATGCGTATACAGGATCATCCGCACTTACAGTTGGGCAACATGACTATGGACCAATACATGGTGAGGTTCACTGATCTCTCCCTCTACTCCACCGACATGGTATGAGAACCTTTCTTCAGGGATTGGACCTTTCAGCAGGGTTTCTGACCAGATATTAGAGCATTGATGATATCGTTGGGCATTCCTACATATGTTGGGGTGCTAGAGTGAGTAATTTTGGTGGAGGTAATCCTAGCTGAGAAGGCACAAATAGCGAGAGACACCACCAGACATCAGGTAGTAGAGTCATCTCCAGTAGGCAGTAGGCGGATGACGCAGGGGCCCACGCGGGCTAGGCCTTCTAGTGGACGACCTCAGGATACATGATCAGTGGTGAGGGGATCACAGGACATAAAAGGTCAGCTGAGGAGCACACAGTTCTACTCGTACAACGGGCAGGGTCACATGGTGCGTGACTGCCTGTCCCTCTATATGAACGACCAAAAGACAGTCGATGGAATACCGAGGCAGAGGCATATATTCTATCGGGGAGGTCTGCAGGTAGTAGGCGAAAGTGGAAGAGGAGCTGAGCATGTAGTAGGTGGTGGGAGGTGATTCGAGGTTCTACCGCCACCACCTCTCAGTGGTCCACCCCGACCAGAGGGAGCAAGAGGTTAAGGGACGAGCTCAGCTCCATGATGCTGAGGCCTAAAACCACGATGCTCCAGAGATGATTATGGGTACGATATGTGTCTACTTCACCTTGGCTGCAGTACTTATAGACACAGGTGTTAGTTACTTTTTTATTTCCATGACCCTCATTCAGATCTCAAAGATTCTGGTGGAGCCATTGGATCGATCTTTATGGATAGAGACTCCTATGAGAGCGGATTTGATGATGAAACACTAGTTTTGTCCGTGTGAGATTACTCTAGGAGGTGAGATCTTTGACTGGGATCTTCTAGTAGCAATGTTGAGGCCTTATGACATCATCTTGGGTATGAACAGGTTATCCAGAGTCCATGCTCTGATTAACTATATTAGGTGCAAATTGTAGTGTGTCTGTGCGGTTGGGACTAGGTTTTTCTTCACCGGTGAGAAGGGAACCTTTGCAGAACTAGATGGACTTACCCAGAGGAGGGTGTAATCGATCACACATTAGTTGGCTTGCCTTACCCTCATAGAAGTTGATGTAGAGAGTCCGATCTATCTTGTAGTGGTGGACCAATATGCCGATGTCTTTCCTGGTGATGTTTTGGGACTACCTACATGCAGAAAGGTAGACTTTTACATCGAATTTTTCCCTAGGACGACACTGATATCTACACCATCATATCAGATGGCTCCCATGGAGCTTCGTGAGTTATAGGTATAGCTGGAGGACTTTTAGAAGAAGGGGTCCATAAGGCCTGATGTTTCTCCATGCGTAGCCCCAAATATTTTTCTAAGAATGCAAATGGGAGTTTGAGACACTATGTGGACAACCGATGCCTAAACCTGGTGACCATGAAGAACAATTATCCACTTCCAATAATTGATGATCTTTTCAATCACATGAATTAAGCTTGTTGGTTTTCGAAGATAGACCTCAGATCAGGCTATCATCAGTTTAGTGTACGAGATGAGGATGTACAGAAGATTTCCTTTAGATGTCGGTATGGCCACTATGATTTCTTGGTTATGTCTTTTGGCATGACCAACACCCCAGTAGTGTTCATTTGAATCATGAACATGATCTTCCAACCATACCTCGATTGCTTTGTTTTGGTCTTCATCAATGAAATCTTGATATACTCAGTGAAGGAGGAGGAGCATAGCTATCATCTTCAGAGAGTTATGGATACACTTCGAGAGCACCAAATTTATGGTAATCTCTCGAAGTTCTAGTTCTAGATATGCGAGGTCCACTTTCTTGGACACGTTATCTTAGAGGCTGGAGTTGCAGTGGATCCAGCGAAGATAGAGACTATACAAGCTTGGGAGCCACCTAGGTGTGTAACCGAGGTGAAGATATTCTTAATATTTTCTTCATACTATCGGAGATTCGTGCCTACCTTTTCCATAGTTATGGAACCCTTTTCAGGTTTGACAAAGAAGTGACAACCCTTCTTATGGATAGAGAGATGCGAGTAGAGTTTTCAATAGATGAGGCAGAGAATAAAGAGTGCCCCCATCTTGAGGCTACCAGAAGAGGGAGTTGGGTATGTGGTCTACTGTGACACATCAGGGACCAGAAATGGGTGTGTCATGGTGCAGGAGTGATCAATAATTTCCTAAGAATCATGGTAGCTGAGGCAACATGAGCATAACTATGATACCCATGACCTGGAGTTTTTAGTAGTGGTATTCACCCTGAAGATGTGGAAGCATTACTTGATGGGTTAATGTTTTACAGTATACTCTGATCACAAGAGTCTCAGGTATCTCTTCTCTCAGAATGACCTGAACTTGAGATAGTGGCGATGGACAAAGTTTCTCCAGGAATATGAATTTGAGATAGTCTATAATCTTGGGAAGGGGAGCGTGGTTATAGATGCACTCAGTAGGAGGTCTGGTCTGTAGTTACCAATTAAGGAGAAAAGTAGCTAGCCATATTGCAGATATCCTTCGTGGATAGAGATGGAGTAGCTTACCTCTAGAATATGACAGTCACTCCCCCAATCCTTCAGTGAGTCAGGGAGGTGCAGCTTGGGGACATTGACAGTGAGCCTCAATGTGCTCAGATAACCTCAGGGAAGGCACATGAAGTATTTTCTAAAGGTAGGGAGCACATTATCTTATTTAGAGGATGTACCATGGTACTGGTTGTGCTACAGGAGGAGGAGTTGATGGATTTCCATAGGTCCCCTGTGGCAGTACATCCTAGTGTGGAGAGGATATTCCAAGACCTCCGACATCAGCACTTGTGGCTAGGGATGAAGAAGACAGTGGCGTAGTTTGTTTCTCGATGCCTTAATTGTTAGCAAGTGAAGGCTGAGAATTTGGTTCCAGCAGGATTAACATATCCACTAGAGGTTCTAGAGTAGAAGTTGGATAATATCTCCATGGACTTCGTAAAAGGGCATCCACGTACGTCCAGGGGACATGATTCTATTGGGGTGATCATTGACCGACTCACCAAGTCGGCCCACTTTCTTCCCATTTGAGAGCAGGGATATATTGAGAGCTTGGGATGACTCTATGTACAAGAGATTTTGAGACTCTATGGGGTGACATCGATGATCATCTCTAACAGTGACACACATTTTACAACCCATATGTGGAAGGGATTACATGAGGAATTCGGAACTCAGCTATGTTTGAGCACCGCCTTTAATCCTTAGACAGATGGTCAGACATAGAAGAACATACAGATGCTAGAGGATATGGTTCATGCATGTGTTTTAGATTTTGGCCACCGTTAAGAGGATCACATGCCCTTGGTAGAGTTCGCATATAACAACAGTTATCACTCCACCGTCGGTATGGCACCATTCGAGTCCCTATATGGTCTACCTTGTAGATCACCTCTATACTAGACAGACCTAGGGGATTCAACACTTATGGGCATAGAGTTGGTACGTGCTACCACAGAGAAGGTGGAGATCATCTAGGAGCAGATGAAGAAAACACAGAGTAGAAAAAAGTCTTTTGCTGATATGAGACAGAGACATTTGGTGTTCCAGGAGGGGGACCACATATTCTTGTGAGCCTCTCCTCAATGGGGAATATATAGATTTGGCTGAGGCGTCAAGTTATTACCAAGTTTTATCGGACCATTTCTGATACTTCAGAGGATTGGTGAGGTGGCATACCACTTTGCACTTCCACTGCCATTGGAGAGGGTTCACAACTTCCTCCATGTTTCCCAGTTGAAGAGGTACTTTCATGACCCATCTCACATCATCGACCATGGAGAGATGAACATTGATGATGGGGTGATGTTTACAGAGGTTCCAACAAAGATTGAGGATCCACAGGAGCGAGTCCTTCATAGGCAGTAGATACCTCTAGTGCGCGTTCACTAGCAGCATGAGATCCTCTAGGAGAGAACTTGGGAGAGGGAGTCTCAGATTCATTCTCAGGACCCCCATTTTTTTCTTAGTCAATGTTTTGGATTTTGGGGATGAAAATCCATAAGTTTGGAAGAATTTAAAGACCCTAATTTTACATGTTTTTTTAAATTATATGGAATTATTACGAGTCTAAGAAAATTGACGGCTCGTGATTCTGAGGCATGGTGTACCTCGAATGAATTTATGAACTCTTTTTTAAGGTATGCTTAGTAAACACGCAAGTGGCATTTTCTAACTTTTGAACTGGTGCTCAGATTAAAAATCAGAGAACACCATAGAATCTGCATCATTGGGATTTTCTTAAGGGATACTTCACTTTGACCATAGTAGGTCTGGAAAAAAAGATATGTTTTGGGACTTTTTGAAAGAAAGAAATAAAATAAATTAGTTATTTTATTTTCATTATTTCCCTCCAATAGAAAAATAGCAACGTGGGACCATAAACATGTCAAGACAATAAATTTACTGACCATTAAATCTTGAGTAATGACGTCGTTGGGTAATTAGGAAGGTTCCTAATTAATAACACCCCATTAATTCTTAGTGTCGTTACTTACCCTCTCCCTTTCCTATTTATATAGAGTGAGGGGAGAGGTGTTGGTATGGATTTACCAAGTAGAGAAGTGATGAAAAAGTGATCGAATTCTAAAACTCATGGAGGACGGAGCCAGTTACAGCGGGTGGTGACTAGAGACACTGAAACCTTGAACCGAATATTGACGATCGAGCGACGTCATTGGAGTCTAGTTGCGGGGGAAAGAGAACACCGAACCGCTTCCACAAATGCGCGCTCACCATCATTCTTAAGGTAAGGTTTACTTATGGTTTTAAATTCAAGAGTTGTAGAATTACTTTTCCTCCATCATATTGTTTACAAGAAAATGCGAAGGGTGCATGCCTAAAGAAATTGGCATGGAACATCCTCTACCTTGATACCTCTATTGTTATCCGTGGGAGACCGCCGACATGGCGGTACCGGTGATCAGCACTGGCAGGGACCAGGGCGACGGTCGGTACCGGCCCGCCGTGAGGAAGGAGGCAGCGCACCCGCACCACCAGAGGAATCGGTCGTGGCTCGTCATCCACGGAGGTTAGAGGAGGCAGTCGACGCACCAACCGATCGCAGAAGGAGAGGGAGGCTTGAAAAGCACACAACCAGAGGACTTGGGCCACAACTCTTCAGCCGCAGTGGACTAAAGGAAGGCATATGGAACACTGTCTGGATAAGGGTGGTGGAGCGGCACGCCATCGCACGCTGTGGGAGAAGTCAGCCAGCACACCAGTTGGCCAAGATTGGATCTAGAGGGTCCCACAAATCACTTGGTGGTGCCACGTGGAACCATCGCTGTGAATGAGCCGAATGAACTTTGAGCCATTTGGGATACCGGGGAGGGGGGCATTCCCCCCTCCCCTTTGCCAGATCAGGAAGACCATGGGCCGCGCCTCCTGTGGGCTACGCCTCACTCAGCCAGGCTGCCTACCCCCTAGGATGGGCCTCTTTCCCAACAGGCTATGTGCCTGGTAGGCCGCACCCACCTTTGCGGGCCTGGCCACCCTATCATGGTCTAGGCCACCCCCTCGCGGGCCGGGTCGACCCCATGTGGGTCAGGCCACCCCCAAGCGCGTCGGTTCACCCCCATTGTGGGAAAGGTCAGACCTGGGCTCAGAAGGCCAAGCCCATAGTGTCCCAACCCAGCCGGGTTAGATCTGGAATGGGTCTGGTCGAACCAAACTGGGTCGGTCTGGGTCGATACGACAGGGTCAGATCGGACCTGGGACCAACCATGTCCAGAAACACTTTAAAGGAAATATCTTGAGAACCAGACATCTATTTGACGAAATGTCTATGAAATTGGGATCCTTGTATTGAGAAAGTAATTTTGGTATACTCCACTTGAGTTCTCGATATAGTTGGAGTACATATGGGTTGGATCGAACCCGAATCCAATCGGGCCCTTAGAATAAAAACACTTATAACTCCCAGACCGGGCGTCCGATTGACACTTCGTCTGTCACGTTGGAACCCTTACAACATAGAGTTCCTTTGGGTTACTCTTTTATAGATCATAATAGTAGTAAAATTATGATCGATATCTCGAGAGGTAGTTTCTATGGAGCTCGAGCGCTCCGTGAGCTAGGAATCTTGTTGTAGGCTGTAACGTGAAGAAAGAAAATCAATCCTGTGTGGGACAGCATCCATTGATCCTATGTGGGTCAGCTTCTATCAGATTCTATGTGGGTCAGTGCTCAGCGATCCTCTGTGGGTCAGTACATACCAATCATGTGTGGGTCAGATCCTATGTGGGTCAGTGGGGGTTAGTTATCTATCGATCCTATGTGGGTAAGAAGCAATGCCTATTAACAGTATAAGATGATCTAGCTTACAAATAATCATATGTACTTCTGTACTTAAGTTATACCTATGTGTGGGATGATTCTTTTACATGTGTGGTACTTCAATCTTAATAGTGTTACCAGTGTGGTACTTCTAGCTTCGTGGTGTTACCTATGTGGTACTTTTACCTTCATGGTGCTGTCTTTGTGGTGTTACCTGTGTGGTACCTCTACCTTTGTGTTTTTATCTTCATGGTGTTACCTATGTGGTTCTTCCATCCTTGTGGTGTTACCTATGTGGTACTTCTATCTTTGTGGTGTTACCTGTTTGGTACTTCTACCTTCATGGTGTTACCTTTGTGGTATTTTTTTCTCATGTATGAGATGAGTTTATCTTGATAACTTAGGTATATGTATGAGCATATAACTAAGTATAGTTGATATCTTACTTTTTGGTTTTACCATTTTGGAACTCTAGGAGACCTACGGGGGTTTCGGGGTCCCTACTGAGTATTTTTATACTCACCCCTGCATGGGCTACGCCCGCACTTTGTTGTGTTTTGTGTAGACGACAGACAACATTGATCGAGGATGAGGGAGCCGGGACTGGACGGTACTTGGAGGTGGACTATTTAGTGCGACGTGACGTAGGTACTACTGATCATGATATGTACCTACCCTTTAGGTAGGATCCTCGGTGGATGATCTAGGAGTTGTTTTTTGTAATTTTCAGTTGTACTTTTACCTTTTTCATTTGGGCTTTTATTCCAACCCCCTTTACTTTCATTACTCTTCTACTTCCACCACACTTTTACTATAGTAGTATACTTCATGGTTGCTATTTGTTTTGTTATTTTATTAAGTGTCTATACAAGTTAAAAGGTAATACCTTCCCATATTACGAATAATCCTTTCCGGTGCTAGTCTCCATCCCCTAGCCTATGGAAGACGGGTTTGGGGTAGTCACGACATGGGCCCTGAGGGATGGGTCATGACACTTATATAAAGATATAATGATTACATTTGTTGGATGAAAATTGAATTTTCATGAGAAAAATTTCCCATCTTATTTTTCATAGTTAGTTATAGTAAGTTTTTCATTAATGATATGTAGGTATTATATATACTGTGAATGTTGTGATATATATTTTTATGATACAAATTTATTGTGTATATTCACATTGAATAACTTGAATATGTTTCAGATAATATATTGAAACTTATTAATGATCAGGAATGTTCGATACATTACCACCCATAGAAGGAAAATAAGGTTGATGGATCATTGATTCAAAAGGATAATACTAGTTTATACATGATGATGATCACAAAAGATATAATAGTTTTGTATTTTCAATGTGTGGATTTATAAATAATGAAGGAAGGGAGAAATATTATTAATCCAAATGATTTTTATCCCATCTATCTATGTAAATACTAATGAGGTACAGAAGGATCTATGGAGCTACAGAATAAGGTGATAAAGTTTTATGATTTTAACCTTGGTTGAGATGGAATCACATGGATCATGAAATATATATATGTTTCCTCTATACCATATTCAATTTAAGAGTTTTTAGAGGATTAATAGTTCATTATTCTATATTAATCCTGGATATTAAATGATGTATAAAGAGAATAAAGAGTATATCTAGTGAGATGGAATCAAGAGAGATATTTCTTTGTTTTTATCTCGATGCTTTGTATGGCATAATTTTAATGAAAAGAGACAATATTCAATGGTTATGTTACAACCATTACCTATAATAGAATAGAAATGGGGAAACGTCACCATAGAATTTATTATTAAACCCCAAAAATTTCTAAAGGGAACAAAATTTTATGGTTATTAGTTGATCACCTTATAATGTTAGCAAAATTTATTACCATCACAGAATATTTCATATTGGTTTATCTTTATAATATAGACATTAATGAAGGGGTAATATTGAATGTGTTACCACATTATATTATATCTGATCAGGTTCTAAGGTTTACCTCGATGTTCTAATTAATGATTTAATATTCTTTTGATAAAAAATATATTTTTTGTATTGGAAACAATCCTTAGACAGATGGTCAATCTAAGAGAAAAAATTAAATCATAGATGATAGATTAACATCATTGTATATGGATTTAATTATTGGTTTAGATCAATATCTCCCCTTATTTAAGTTGTATTAAAATAATATATTTCACCCAATAATTCAGATGGATCCTTATAAACACCTCTATGGAAATATGTGTAGAACTAAAAAATGTTTAGATGAAGTGGGAGAATGAATTCTATTTGGACTAAATATTGATTAGTAAATGGATGTGAATGTTATATCCATTCAACAACAAAAAAGGGACACAAAATATCAATAGAAAATTTATGCTAACAATCATCAATATGATATGGAGTTTGAATTTTCAGAGATAGTTGTTCTATAAATTTATCACTAGAATTAATTTATGATATTTGGGAAGAAATATAAAATGGGACTTATGTGTATTTTCAAAATTAATATTATTTATTGATTAAGGACCATTTATTATTGCTAATCTCTTCCACTAAACCAATCCTATGTCACTGATGTATTTAATTTATATCTCCTAAGGAAGTATATACATTATACTACACATCTAATGAAATTATAATTGGAACCAATGGATAATGTTATTATAATGTTGAAAAAACTATGGAGAATTTGGATTGTATAGAAATTGTTTTATGAAATAGTACCACCCACCTTGAACCATAATAAATATTTTAAGAAATATTTTTTTCCTTAAATTTAATTTCATTGATAATATCTGTTAAATGCAACATCTTATATTATAGAACCACAATATAATATTTATGTTATTGCTTAAGAACAACTATTATAACCTATAAGCTAAAATTGTTTATATGAATAGAAATAAACATGTTTTAAAAATTATTTATATATGTTTTGGGTAAATAATATATACAAATATAATAGTAAATAATTATTAGTAAATTTGTTACATGATTTGACAATACATTTTTCTAAAAAAATGGTATTTTAATTATTTTGGTGAAATATAAATAAAACTAATTTTTGAAACTTTTAGAAAATTTTATTTTAAAAATGGAAATTACTTTTGGATACAATATGTTATAATAAGCTAAGGGTGAACTTTATAATATTTCTAAAAAGTTTTATTTTTAATGAATATTTAGAAAATATTATTATTTATTTAATGTGGTATATTCATTAAAATAAATTACAAGGATATATTATTGAAAAAATTATGTAAATTAAATATTAGATAAATAATATAAAAAATATTTCATTTTAAATAATTAAAATTCATTTTAATATTTAATTTTGATATTGAATATTTTTATACTTATGGATGTTTCTCTATTGAAAATCACTTTTTCATTGCATCTGTGAGTGTAATTTTAAATTAAATTATGTTAATTATAGGAAATAAAATTTTACAAATTTATTCCATATTTTGAATTATAATAATTTATATAATATAATATCTTCCACATGATTTTTTTAATAAATTATAGAAGTAGTAAAAAATAATTATTCTGGTCATGATTAAAATTGGTTTACGGAGGGTTAAACTAAAATATCATGATTAAAATAATGTAAATACTAGTAAAATTCATATTTTATATAAATATGTTGACTTTTTATAATGTATGGATCGATAAAAATCAATTTTTTTATCATTTCAACATGTTTAGAATGTGGGTAAACATTTATATTTTCAAACATTCTAAGTGTGTCCTCTCCCCTACTTATAATAGGGAACAAAAATTTATCTCCTATATAAAGATAAAAATGAATTTTAGTAATACAATACCAACCAAACATCATTCTTTATTGCTCTCCCCTGGAATAGTTCCCTTATTTTTATATGGAAACCATCCAAAAAAGAATTTTGGTTCATACTATGGGAGGTTGTTCGAAGAAGATATATCATTCTTAACCGAGTATTTTTATAGTATTTATTTAGATAAATCATTTAAATATTCATCAGTATTTCTCATATAATAGAATAAATAAATATCATATATATTGACGTTGTTTTTTTAATTTCATGTCTAATTTCTATATCCTATTCTATAAAATGTGAATTGGAACTTTCGATCTTTTGAATTATAGACTACATCCTTGTGAACTAATGTAACTCAATTCCCATCAATGAATCTCATGGATGCATATAATGATGTATATAAAGTATATAAATGATATTTAGGATAAAAATATACTTTTTTAATTATAATAAAAAAAATATTTCTTCAATCATTTCTGTCCATTGGAAAAGTATAACATCTCTCGTGCATACGTGTGGAGTATCACCACCGGGATATAATGTGATATGTTATTCATTTTATTTTAACATGGATAGTAATAATTTTATATTTAATATATATATATAAATATATATTATCAATACAATAAAAATTATTCTATATATTTGATAAATTATTTATTTTTCCTTCGTTCTATTTGTCAAGAAAATGGAATCAACATTCATCTGTATGTAAGACCTACTATCTTCATGATTGGTGAAATTCATTTTCATGTATCTATATTAAATGGATGACACTAAACATGTACATAAATATTATATATGATATTTATATCATGACTATAATTCAATATATATTGGAAAAATAATCCAAGGATAAGAACTAAAACTACTAAACAATAACCTACATGTAAAACAAATTAGTAATTACCTGTAACTATGATTTTAAAAAATAATTATTAATAAAGGGGTGATATATATTTATAAGTAAATAATATATGTTATGAAATATTTGATTATAGTTCTAGAACACATTTTTAATAATCTTATATTTTTTACACCAGACTTCTTAATGTGTATGAAGTGTGTCGAGACTTGTGTTAATGGATTTTCAACTCGATATTATTTATATTGGTCACATTCTCTATTCAACACTTGATTCATTTGTGTGGTGTATATAATTAATACAGTTGTATTTTATTTATCTTATGATGGAATTATGTGATATACATATCCATTTATTTTTCATTCATTCATAGGGAATATGATAAATATGATACCAATGTGTTAGAGAATTTATGTTACAATCTTATTTTTATCATGATTGTTTATGTTTTTATTTCTGATGATAAAGTCTTATGTTATTTCTCTCAATAAACTAATTAAATTTCTTATCCTCTCATTATTTCATGAAATAAATATTTTCCTTTCATTTTCTACTCTTTACGTACTCACGATTCAATAAATAATTATTTTAAAAAATGAACATTATTTCTCAATTGGTCCAAAAATCATTTTTCATCCAAGTCCATGTTTTATAAAAATATTTTGAAGAACGTTTTTACTATTCTTAGACAATTTTTAATGAAATTTTCACCAATTATTTACTACATACAAAATGGTTCTTGAGGAATATTTTTTCTATATCTTAATGATTTACTTTTTACATTTATATAAAATATGAATGGAATATTTGTTCTAATGAGCATGTAATGAATTTTATATTATCCCATAATTACCACTCAATGTTTAATATTTTACATTAAATGTCTCTGATTTTATTTTAAAAGAACATGTTCTCATATATCTTTTGAAAAATTTAGAGATTTTAAAAAATTTATTTGAAAATATTATGGATATTTTCTTGAAGAAACTTTTAATGTGATCATTCTAATTAATTTTCCATATAAGATAAAATATCTTTATGTTATATATTTCTTACTAGGTATATGATCCAATGATATGATCTATATTATTTCTCTGGATAATTTATTATCTTTTTGATAAAATATTTATGAAATTGTATTAGTCTTCATGTGGTATTACATGATGAAATGATATAATGTTTTTAAATCCCATTTAATTTCCACGGGTTCCCTTATGATGAAATTATTATTAAACCCATTTATTTTTCATGGGTCTTAATACAATTAATGATTAATGATCTCATGGGACACATGTGTATCATTTTCATTATGTGATATGTGGATCCATTATAAATCATGTATAGTGGCTATGTTATAACCAAGGATGGTGGTTATGCTATAACCAAGGATGGTGGTGAAGTAATAACCTAGGATGGTGGTCATATTATTACTAAGGAAGGGTGGATAAGTTATTAAATGAAACAATTGAGACCTATATCTCCCTCTAATACATTAAGTAATTATTGAAATCTCATGAGATAATCATAACTTGGATGGGAAGTGAACAATGTTTAGTGAGATAATTTTTCCACTATGATATTATTAGGAGTGAACCTTAAATAATAAGATGTTTTGGGAAGGTAACCCATTCTACATTAACATCCTTGGAAGGGAGACCTGACTACAAAGTGAATAATTTTTTATTCTTATAGGTATTACAAAAATTCACGTGTTATTCCTATGTTATGATCTCATGGTTCATGTTAATATATTACATTGGGATCAATTTCTTATAAAAATCGAAAAATTATATTATGAGCGAAGGGTATGATCTATGATACGTATGGTATGGATTTGAAATGTCATGTAGATGTTCTCATATACTTATTCTTAGGTTTTTTATATATGATCATTGATATATTTATTATCCTCCATAATTAAGGATTTGATATAACCCTTTGATATTATTCTTTTCCCCATGGTATGAATAACAATTTTATGTAGGATATAACAATGAATGATGATGTTTATGAGAAACTAATTGGGGGTTGACATGGTTTACTTATGAAATTTTATTTATATTTCACTATTTCCAATGGAAATAGACCTATTTTATTATAACATGGATTAATTTTCTATGAAATTAATATTCATTAATTAAGATGTGATATCTATGTATGAATGGTGTGAGATGCTATGTGTCTGATATATATTAATCGCTCCTTTTGGAAACCTCTATCTATATATGATGGGCCAAAGACTGAAATAAAAGTTATAACTTTGGAATAATGGATATGGATATATTGGAATGGTTAAATATGATGTATATACCAACTAGATCTAGAGTATATAAGATACAAATCATACCTCAAATAATCTAATGATCGGGATGATCATATCCTTCCACAGACTACCATATACTATCTCCCTCAATAGCCAACCCTCTAAGCCAAGAATAGTCCACCTGGTAGTGTTGGCGAGTGTAGTTTGTATCATAATATTTGTCTAATGTCTCCTACCATTAGACATCCTTATTCTCCTTTATTATCAACACATTATTGATTGATTCAATGACTACACATAATAGATCTCCTATCTTGATCTTGTCTCTTCCATAGAGGTCCATCCACTATATCTCCCCCATGTAAAGAACAATGGGATGTGAAATCATGAGCTATTTGAACTCAGCTATCACAAGAATAAAATATAACATCTTTAGGTATCATGGATCCTATGTGTGAATCTAGAGCTATAGATACACATGGATGAGTCTAGGAATGACTATTCCTCTTTTTTTGCTACACTAATGACCAATGCATGTTATCCATTGTAAATTACCCAGCCTTATAATGTCCACTTTTTTCTCCATCCACATGATGTTCCTTCACTGGAATTTTCTTAGTAACCATGGCCCACTCTAGAAGTAAATTATAAGTTGGAATTAATAGGGAGACCAAACTGTCATAGTTTTTAAATTAGAGGTCCTACTGAATCTTCTATTCCTAAATTTATCCATCCCACACAATATTGAGAGAGTAACATGTGTAGTTTTTAAAACTCAAGGTATAATCAAAATCTAGAATATCACCCTACTAAATATCAAGAAGCTCTTATATTCACATAGTGTGGTATATTGAGGGTTATTACTAGTAAATGAATGTATATTTATTGTTTTAACATGATATAATCATCTCATGAAGGGTCTTTATGATCATACACCACCAGTTCCCTAAAAATCCATTATAAAAGATTTTCATATTCAAAACCATCTGATCAACTGGGATATAAAAAAGTTGAAACACTAAAATTACTACCTTGAGCCAATAAATTTGTTCTTGAGGGTTGGGATCCCTAGGAAACCATAGTAGTATTAGTCTTTGTAACTCACATAACATGATATGTATACATGCATAAACATATTCACCTATAGGATTAGTTATCTTCTACCTAGTTATAGGCTCTACTTATTAATCACATGAAATTTCTACATACCTTAATCATGTTCTCTCCATAATTTATCACCATAAATAAAACTCTGTGTAAAATTCAACATTATACTTTATTGATATCATTTAATATATATTTCTTAACCATTAATTGAAAAATAATAAATAAAAATCATTAAATGTTTTAGATTATATATATAAAATATAAAATATACAAGAATATAACTAAAAATTATCACTCATGTGAGAATAATGAATATAGTATCAGGATCTAATTTATATTAAGTTATCAATATTATTTACATTGGTATGAATATGAATGTTACTTTCTCCATCATAGTAGGAATATAATTATATTCTCAACCATTTAGGTATTCTACAATATTAGGTTATAAGACATTTTTGTTTCTAGATACATGCATTTCTCAGCTTTATTTCTTTGATCCTGTTTCATCCAAATAAAAAAACCAAATATTATTATCAATAATATTATAGAAAATGATCATTTGAGTACTAATAATGAATTATAATATGTATTATGTAATGAAACATTCCTTTCATATCTTTTTTATTTTAATTCAAACTATGAATCACAATGTTTAATCCCTTACTATCTATGATAATTTTCTTATTATGTTCTATAACCTAATTATATTACACGAAAACTGAATCCATAATTATTTTTCATTAGAGATAAAGTTAATTAATTAGAGTATATAAATAAATAGTTTTGAAACATAGTGTTATGTTAATCCTCTTTTTTCATGAACCAAGTGATGATTTGTTAAGACCCAACACACTCGTTTTATTGTTATTTCCCCTATGAACATATTTGATAGAGCATCTATCGTCTTATTGAATAAAGATAAGGACTTTATTTTTAGAATAACAAAAAAATATATCCTTATAGAGAACTCGATGATGTTATACTATACATATATATACTCCTAGGTTTTTCCTTAATGCACTCTCATACAAACCGTAAATCAACATAAAAAATTAAGTGTAACCAAAATAATATTTTTATAATCCAATTATATAATTATTAATCATAAAATAACAATCCATAATTTCTTTAATAGCTCTTAATTTATCTTAAAATAATAAAATTATAAACTATAATGTTTCCAAAATCATAATTTATCTAATGTTTCCTTTAATAAAACATCATTCACACATAATGTAAAATATAAAGTCCATGAAACTTTTTAGGATTACTATTTTATATTTGTATGATAAATATTTAACTAATATAAACCATGTTCTCTATGTCAAGTTGATATTTCATCCTCTATGTTTGAACCTACTTAATCAATAAAAAGTATTCAGTATCTCTAAAAAATCATTCAGACATGATTATCTTCTAGTGACATATTATGTATAAATTTTCATTATATAATATGGAAAATTAAACATATGAGAGAGGTGATCTCAGATGCTTATTAAGGGTTAACATGTGTGATAAAAATAAAAGATCCTAAATGATAATAAGATTTTTATATGGTTATAATCAGGACACACAAGAAAATCATAACCAACGAAGATAAAATCATAAATAATGAGTCTTTTCATACAATATCACATAACATAAGAAATGAATCAACATATTTTGGGAAAATTATTTAATAAACATGATCCATGAGATAATAGTCATAAAAATAAGTATAAAAATATGTCATAACAAGTAAATTTATAATAACTAGTAATGAATGTTATCATATAATTGTGGCACAACCATATGCATAAATAAACTCAACACAGTAGAGAATCCACTACAACCAAATTTCCATAACTTATTGTAGAAAGAGTCACTATCTAATTATAATAGTGTACCGTGAATCACTACCATATTATCTTAAGGTTATATGATTCTTGAACTATTTCATCGAGTTTAGCAATAATAACTAACTAATTCCAAAAGTGGGGTGACAATTCTATACCCAATTATAATAATTATATCACAAAATAAAAATACAGAGAAATTAAGTTGAGGGATATAGGACCATACCCATAAATATCCATATATATGTAGGAAACTAAAACTTATTTATCATGATATTAGATGGAATCCATGGAATAAAAGCGGTTTTAATTTTCTTTTCAAATGGAAACACATAATAAATAAATTCATAATTCCTTAAATAGTAAAAACATTATATCCCCATGGAAAATAATCATGTATGAAAATATATTTAGTAACATTATATATATATAACATTAATCAATATAAAATAACATATAGTATTTCTACCATATAAATAATGGTTATATAGTTAGGATATTATTTTACCAATCCAACTGATAAATAGAATCTACGGGAACACCAATAAATCATAGAAATTGAAATTAGACATTCAAAAAGGAATGATATTTGATTAAAACATATATTTATTTACAAAATATTATTGTTTAAGGAAAATGGAGTGATGGATCCTTTCTCATATAGACGTATGACACGTGTCACTAGTGAAAAATTGGGTAAAGAATCAATGGGAAGAGAAAGATAATTTTTTGATGAAAAATAAAATTTTCTTATAAAAAGCTTGATAAAAATTAATATTTACCTTTATGAATCCTTTTAAATAAAAATCATAGTATAATAGAATAATTTTTATGTTTTTAGAACAATTATTAAATGAAAGTTGGATTTAAATATATATGGAATCAATTATTGTGAATTTTTTTTAAAAGTAAGTCTCATTTAATTTATTTATGTATAATATTTTATAGAAAAATTCAATAGTTTCATTCAAAATGATCATTTTCAAAAAAAAATGTAATGAATTTTTTTAAATATATTTAAAACATAATTTTTCTAAAAAATAAGCATAAATGGATTCTTGTAATGATAAATAAATTTTTCGCATTGAAAACATAGAGTGAAAGGTAAAAAATTTTCTTTTGAAATGATGATTTTTTTTAAATTTGTTGAAGTACCCAAACTGAAAACACACATTGTAATAGGTATATAGGATTTGTGAATATTAGAATAGTTAAATATAGTTAAGAGGAAATAAAAAATAACTATTGTTAGAGTTACCAAAAAGGGATTGTAACTTTTGTGGGAATATGAATATGTATTTGGAGAAAATGATTCAATAAAAAGTATATGAGTAGTTTTTCTAATGATAATATTTTATTCGAGAAGGAATTTGAACAAGGATGATGATATTGATGAAAAAAATAATTTCACCATAGAAAATGACCAAAATATATATTTTAATGAAATTGATATGATGAAATTGGATTAGAAGATCATAATCAAGTAGAGAAATTATGTCTCAAAGGGAAAGAATTTAAGTCAGGAAAAATTTTATAGCTCGAGTAACATTTAAAGTGAAACCCACTTGAATGAGAGAGAAATAGAGATATTTATTTTGAATATCTAATAAAATTAAAAAAAAATTAATTCATATTGTAATGAATCAATTGGAATCATATGAAAAATATAAATAAAATTAGGTTTGTATTGCAAATGTGTCCCAAATAAAAGAATTTTAGAAAATTAATCCTTTAGGATTTAATAATTTTTTATTCATACCCCCATGAGAGAAAAGACATGGAATTTAAATTTGAATATCATAAAATATAATACAATCATGGAATAAAATATTAAATGGTTAGTTGGTAAACCAAAATATAAAAAACATGTTTGAAAATAAGAAATTTTCCTCATAGGAAAAAAATTTAGATAAAAATATTTTACCTTATTCTTCATTAATTATACATAAGAACCTAAAATCAATAATAATACAATTAAGTTTATTAGATACATTCCCCGTAAAATTATTCATTTATGTGTCATTTAATATGGAAAATTTACTATCATATTATTTTAATTTATAATATAGTTTTTTTATATATTCCTTTAGAAATTGAATTTTTTCCATTGTATTTTGTTAATTATAGTGATCAAAGATGAAAATTTATAAAAAATATAAATATATAAAATAATAATTCAAAAACTATAAATGAATATTTTTTTCTTATAAAAATATTATAATAATCATGTTTAAGTTCCTCGAGTAATCCACGAATGTGTTTTATTGTATTTTTCAAATTAGTGGTTAAACAAACTCAAAACATGAATATGGTATATCTCACTGGAAACATATTGTCAATAAGATTTTAATATCATTAGAAAATAAAAATAATGACATAATTTTTATTTTTATGTTTCTATGACATATTTTATTTTATATTTAAAAATATGGCAAATCAATATGAAATATGAAAAATGTTACTTCATGGAGGCACTAGTCCGCACAACACATGGTTTATGTTTATTTTCATTCATAAGTGTATGGAAAGGAATTAATAATCAAGGTCCCGTTCATATAATAATAATTAATTATACTCATTATACTGAGTCCATTATATTACTACAATTTGGGTAGTTCTAGAATACTTATATTATGAATAATAGATAATTAGTTAGTAATACTAACATTTTTACCTTGAAATTTATATTGAAATTATATTAAGAAATAATTGGTTTAAAAAAATGGTTACTAGAGGATAATTAACTGGAGATAAGATTCAACAAGGTAAACTACGTTTATGATCATTAAGAAATTTTGACGGAAGGAGTGTAGAATTAAAGTTTATAATTTTCCCCTTTTATTTGTGAATAATATATGTTTTTTTGGAATACACATTACCTTTATATGTTATCATACACAATTTGAGGATCAAAACAGCATAACTTTGAAATAACCAATTTTTGGATTAGCCTGTGTTGGTCAAATTTGAAAAATGTATTTCAAACATGTTTTAAACATGTTGGAAGTTGTTTACCCTGATATTCTTGCAATTAAATGTTTTAATGAGGTAAAAAGTTTT
Organism: Viscum album; assembly: GCA_963277665.1. Taxonomy (NCBI): domain Eukaryota; kingdom Viridiplantae; phylum Streptophyta; class Magnoliopsida; order Santalales; family Viscaceae; genus Viscum; species Viscum album. Next base: position 1,278,001,482 of record OY728121.1, on the reverse strand, counting down.
AACCTAAGTATGTTTTCTATAAGGACTCGTCCTTAAACATTACTTATTATTGAATTAAATGAATAAATCACATTGAGGATCTTTTCAGGTTTAGAGTTTTAGAGAATTAGGACATAACTATTACATCTCAAAGGTTACAAAGTAGACACATCTACATAGATTCCATTTTTTTCACAAAAATAAAAACTCTTGAACAAAAGAGTCATGTCTAGTTCCTTGTTTTAGATAGCCTGACATTTCCTTGATCCCATCCTTGACTCTATTCAACTTTATATCCTGTGAAAAACATTTCAAAAAAGAACTTGGGATGAGCATAAAAAGCTCATTAAGGGTTATAACAATACAGAAAGAAAACATTATTCCATGTATACATAAGAATCAATGAAATCATACTTTACTCATAAAGCATAAGCTATTTAACATACCTCATGAAATCATAAGATTTATGAATAAATCATAGAAATCATAAGACATAAAGGTAACTTGAGGCATTCATAACATTATTATGTAGGGAGTAACCCTCATGGTTACGTTTGGTACAACCATCACAGTATATTCCCTAAATCTCTTCGGAGAAACCTTAATGTTTAACTCCTTCGCGTTACCCAATGCATTGGAGAGCTATATCGGGCTCACCCGCCCTAAGTTTATCATGGAACCTCCTCTCTTCATATACAATGCCCAAGAACCATAACATAATCACATCACATAACATAAGCATAAAGGAAAGATAACATTCACACATTGCAATAACAATATAACCTTTTAAGATATTGAAATAATGAATCCATTCTAAAAAACCATTTTCAAAACCATTTAAAACCATTTAATAAAGAAATTTTTGAATCAAAGTGTCCCATACCACTTTGAATATTTTAACCTTTTAAAACATTAAAATCTATATAAATAAATCCTTAAAACAATTTTGAAAACATTGATATTAATGAGAAATATTTATAAGAATAAATCAATAAAACATTTAAAACGATATTTTAGTTAAAGGGTTTTTAACAAAATGAGAGACACTTGAATACAATAATTGAGGAATAACATTTAATCAGAACTTTACAATATCATGAGAATAAATGGATTAGAGATATATTATTTCAAAGGATAGTATAAACACCATATAAGAGTGAATTGGTGCATAACAACAATGAAGTCTCAATAGAATAGTAAAATGAGATGAAATCCCTTATAAAGAAGGTATCTTTAAAATTAAGGATAAATCAATCTCATAATTATGTGTGATAGATATAAATACACCCAATATAAGTGGATATTAAGTGAAAAACAATCAAATGTCATTCACACAAATTAAAAGGATGACATATTCAATAACTATATGTTGAACCCAAAGAATTCAAAATTGGGTTAAGAAGTTCCCTTGGTAAAATTCTACAGCCTAACGGTGTCACTTTAAAATTCATAAAATTAGTTGATGAGAGAGAAAATGGTATCTCATCACATGGACTTAAATTTTACATCAATAAGGATATATAAGAACATATCCCCACATAAAAAGATGTAAATTAAAATACATAACGAAATATGTCTTTTAAAAAGAGGAGTGTGAAAGGTTCCCTTATCGATTTGGGCAACTTTCGAAACGTACACCACATGAAAGAAGGGTCATACAATGAAAATTTAAATACCCATAAATGAGAGTATATTATACAAATAGTAAAATAATGGGCAGTACATACACCACAAAAAAATAAATAGTGTAAAATGTTATATGAATCTCACGGGAATTACAAGTGAGATGAAAATCCCCTTATTAAAATTCGGCAGCCTAACGACGCCACATAAAACTTCCAAAAATTGATTGATGAGATAAAATAGGGTATCTCATCATATTAACATAAAATTTACAGAAATATTAATATGAAAGAACATACCCCAACATAATAAAGAGGAGCTTAAAGTAAGTTACATAAAAAAAGAGTACTTAAATAGAAAGAGAGAGGTAGGATCCCTTACCTCAAGTCCAACTTGTCTTGTTCATTTCTTTATATTCCTGAATAATAAAAATTTTCAATTTATAATTTCTTAAGGACCTACTTTAAAGTTTATTATTCAATTCATATCACATATTATAATGTTTTAATAATTAGTTAATTATGAGAGTTTATATCAAATGTTTTTGTCGATGTTTGGTACATGAGTCAAAAATGAACTTGTTTGAAAAGAATCATCCATGTAGTTATAAGTACATCATCTACAGAATAGTATTAATGATTTAAATATCATATATATCCAGTAAATATTTATTTTATACTATTCCATAACATTTGGAGATAAAAAGAAATGAAATGCACCGTTCATGGAGACGGTAGGCCGTACGTACGCATGAACGCCACTTTCATTTCTTTGTCATATTAACAGAATTAAAAATAATTGAGAGATATATATATATATATTATAATTACAGTATAATATATATGTTATATAGGTCACATAATTTAATTAATTTAATTCTTTATACATTCCATGTATTGCATGAATGAGTCACATCACTTAAGGGGGCGGTAGTCCACACTTCCTCATATGAAATTATCGCATTTTCACAACATGAAAAGAATAAAGGTATGATTTAAATATAAAATAAAGAAGCATATAGAAAACTTAAATACCATATATATCATATATAAAATACATTGACATGATAATGTCCACCATTAATGGTGTTAAAAGAATATTGAACAATCATCGTTTCATGAGGCAGTAATTCGCCATCCACAGAAACAGTATGTTCTTTAACCATTAGACGGATGTGTGTGTAAGTGTAGCTCTAATACTTATTATAACAAAATCCTAGTATATTGAATATACTGGTGTTGTTACAAAATAAAGGAATAAAAAGAGTTTATGTGGTTGGAGAAGAAAAATAAAACAAAAGAACAGAAGAGAAGACATTACCTTTAAATCGCGTAACTCCCTTTGGTTTGAACCAAAAGGGTTCCTTGAAGAGCTTTCTTCCTAAGGTGAGGCTTAAATGATGAAGAGAGGGATGTGGAGAGATGAAATGGGCAGGGTTTGGCCAAGCCAAAGGATTGAGAGGCGTGGGTAAGGCGGTAGATGTGGGGGCCTTTTATAAGAGGGAGGAGGGGAACTCATGGAAAGTCAAGAAATGTTACTTTATTTTAAAGTGAGTTTCAGAATTTAAAGGTCCCACATTGATATATTTAGAGGATAAGGTGATAAGGGTTCTAAATATACTCATAAAATAGGTTTTTTACAAGTATAAGTCTTAGATTTTACATTATCTTTTCATTTTATTTAAATCGTTCATTAATGAGGTAATCGCTGCATCATCATGATGTCATAAATAATTTAATTTATTTAATTTATAAAAATTATAAAAAAATATTATGATGTAGGAAATATTTTTATCTTTCCAATTACTATTTATAGTCTAAGATATATTTTATTTAGGCAAAATTAAAATTATTTTACTTAGGTGTTACATACTTTGGTTACATTTTCCTTTCTTTAAAAAAAATATGATAAAAGGTCACTATCACACTAAAGGGATTACATGGGGTCCCAAGGTTGGAAAAAGGTATACCATGGTCGGAAAAGACACCACCAATAGCATTAGAACACATGTTGGTGTCATTTTATATTTTTATGATATTATTTTCTTACCCTTAATTACCCGATTACTAATTAAACACGATAATTAAAGATAATTACCGACATTACTATTCATATTGTCAAAAAACAAGTCTTAATTAACTAATTTGGAAATTTTTATTCAAAATATGGAATCCATTTTTTCAAATTCAATACACATAAATTGTGGTAACTAATTTAAAAGTAAATCCCGTTGTCAAAACAAAAGAGGGGTTTTTAAGAAGTACAATTTATCAAAAGATTGACTTGTTTTTACATCCAATTGAAAAGTGAAATTACTTCCAATGAACAAAATTGTATTAATTGATAAAAAAATAATTCAATTATACTTTAAAAATAATTAAAATTACAATCTAAATATATAAATAAATTGGAAGAAAAGGTAGTTTTGAATTAAAAACTGTATTTTTCACTATTCATTAAAAAAAGCATTATCAGAAAAATACAAAAAATTAACCCTAATATATATTTGATATTTCAAATTAAGAAATGATTTCCATTTTACCAAATTCAAAACATAGAATTTTCATTAATAAATCATATAGTTAATTCCCGCTGTCAAAACAAATAGCGGGTTTTTTTGAAGCAATATCTATGAAAAGTTTGGCACTTGTTTATGTCAATTTTCAAAGTAAAATTAATTATAATGACCACCATTGAATTAAATTGTAAAAATATATTATAATTACACTTTAAAACAAATTAAAAAGATAATATAACCATATATTTAAATTATATGAAAAAGAAGTTTTGATGTAAAATGCAATATTTTTCACTATTCATTAAAAAAATGAACATTGTCAGAAACATAGCACAAATTTATCAAAGTAAATTTAAATGTCCCAATCATAAAGAATAAGTTTATTTTGACATATAGATCTTATAAAATTGTCAAAAGTGAGATTTAAAAAAGGTTCGCCATCAAATGGCGGTAAAACAATCTTTTAAAAATATTAGAGTATTTATTCTTAAAACTAGATTCATTTGGATTTTAAGCCTCTAACATTTATTGGATAAATGTAAAAATATTTAACAAACATATGTAATAATTTTTTAGTTATTTTTGTTCATTCCCTCCATTAAAATGTCCAGGAGTTAACTATTATAATATTATTATATTATTAGTGTGAAAAGTAAGATTTCAAAGAAACTCGTTGTTGCGTATTGGGTACGCCATCGAGCATAGCATTCCCTTTAATGTAATATTAATATTTTATGCACAAATAAGGATAAATATAAAAATGTCATATTCTTTATTTACTTGGGGTGTTACATCCTTCCCCCCTTTTGGGAATTGCGTCCTCGCAATTTTAAAATTGGGCTCGAAAACTTCATTAAAAGTCCCACATTTGTTCAAGAGTAGGTAAAACTATCACTTTAAAAGAATGAAAGAGAAGTACAGAGGTCACCCGAGTTAAACCATACTAGGATTCCATGTTGGAAAACATGGATATGGAAGAAAAATCAAAGGGTCATGTTCTGAGGGAGAGTGATAGAAAACATGTTTAGGAGAAAGTTAACCACTAGAATATCACAAACTTGTGATGGGTTAAATGGTATTGGATTCCCCAGTAGGAAAAGTAAACAAACAATATTTTTGTTTTAAGTTACTTTTCATTGAGGAATTTATTTTTTAGATTAGCTAAATCATAATGAAACATACTTACTTATCATGTAGACTTTCACCTTTTACTAGATTCCTTAATAAAACTCATATTTTCTCCAAAAGACGAGTATTTAGGAATACTTGTTCACATTAAGAGTACTATAATCAACTTCTTGAGAATCACCTAATCCAAAAAAGAGAACTATATATTTCCCTTGTCTTTAGATCTCAACCAAAACTAAACCAAAAAGTTTAGTACGAGATCAGATAAAACCCCAAAATCATATTTTTTTACAAAAATAAAACTACTCTTACTCTCCAAAATTTGTCAAACAAAACCCAAAGTTCAACAAAGACCATTCAATAAACATCTATCCATAAAATTCTTCGATGTAAACCAAACTAAGATTGAAACCCAAATCTCTGAAGGATTTATTCACATAGTCTCCTAAGATAAATCTTAACATTTTTCTCCAAAATAACATCAGTTACTCTTACAGTCTCATAATGAAAAGTAATTAACCTTATCACATACCATCCATGATAGGCTAATCATTTCAATTGATAACCAAAAATAAACATACTCTTAATTCATAAAATCATCTAACTAAAAAGAATCATTCAAACTAACCAGGGACTTCATGTAGTCCAGTGGTAGGCAATAAATACCAGTTGCACTTTGTTTGTGGGTTTCATTCCCGCGAACTTACCAGATGCGATGGGTTGTCACCCATCCTACGGGTTGTCCTTTTTATAAAACTCCAAAAATATACCTATCATGTTTTAACCTCAATGGTTTCCTTATACCTCATATATTAATCCAAATTCATTACAATCTTAACAACTTAATTCTTGAAGTCTTATTTCACCACCATAAGATAAAATAAAATGATTCCCAAAAATGAAGGACATCGTACCTTGATCATGGTGTCCATTTGGTTTCATCGTCATCTTGTTCAAGTAGGTAGAAGGTCCACGCATCCCAACAATGATTTAGAGATCCTTCCAAATCATTTTCTTCCTCCATCCAAATACACCTTGTACAACATGGGTCATGTGGGTGTTCACAGAAAAATAGTTTTTGAAAATAATCATGTATGACATATAATTTCAAAACATCTGATAAGACATGATTTCTATAAAATAGTCTGACTGAAATTGAGTTGAAACTTTCAATTAACGGTCCTTTTAAAATACCATAGGTATGTGCTAAGAGACTATATTTTAAAAGAAAATATATATAGGATGCAAAAGGTTATCCTTCTTCAGAACCTTCTTTAAAATCATAATATGCTTCAAAATCCTGTGATAAGTTAAAATATTTGAAAATGCCGTGATAATATCTACCTTTCTTGAAAATATGATAATATTGTGAAAATAGGATTTTTCTAAATACAACCCATGATCCATGATGATAACGATGTATAGTGGAGGTTTTTGATATCTCAAACAGATGCTTGCAAGTGAGTTGTATGCTAGAAAACGTTTCACAATCATCCGAACATGAATTTTCAATAATTATTGCAAGAAAGTCATCAGGAGGAGATAAGAATGTCCTTTGAGATCCTCCTCCTTCCATTTCCTTGATATGAAAAAGTTATAAAACAAGGATTTAGCTAAGATAATAATCATAGGGACTAATAATGTGTTTAACGGAAACTCATAATCCCTAAAGTTGTCTAAACTGACCTCTGATACCAACTATAAGGACCCAACCTTAAACATTACTTACTATTGAATTAAATGAATAATTCAGATTGAGGAACTTTTTAGGTTTAGAGTTTTAGAGAATTAAGACATAACTATTACATCTCAAAGGTTACAAAGTAGACACATCTACTCAGCTTCCATTTTTTCACAAAAATAAAAACTCTTGAACAAAAGAGTCTTGTATAGTTCCTTGTTTTAGACATCCTGACATTTCCTTGATCCCATCCTTGACCCTATTAAACTTTATGTCCTGTGAAAAACATTTCAAATTTTTTTTGGATGAGCAAAAAAAGATCAGTAAAGGTTATAACAATACAGAAAGAAAACATTAGTCCATTTATACATAAGAATAAATGAAATCATAATTTACTCATAAAGCATAAGAAATTTAACATACCTCATGAAATCATAATATTTACAAATAACTCATAGAAATAATAATACATAAAGGTAACTTGAAGAATTCATAACATTATTACGTAGGGAGTAACCCTCATGGTTACATTTGGAATACCTATCACAGTATATTCCCTAAATCTCTTCGGAGAAACCTTAACATTTAACTCCTTCGTGTTACCCAATGCATTGGAGAGCTATATCGGGCTCACCCACCCTATGTTTATCATGGAACCACCCGTATTCATAAACAGTGCCCAAGAACCATAACATAATCACAACACATAACTTAATCATAAAGGAAATATAACATTACCACATTGAAATAACAATATAACCTTTTAAGATATTTAAATAATGAATCCATTCTAAAAAACCATTTTCAAAACCATTTAAAACCATTTAATAAATAGATTTTTGAATCAAAGTGTCTCATACCACTTTAAAGATTTTAACCTTTTAAACCATTAAAATCCATATAAATAAATCCTTAAAACCATTTTGAAAACATGGATATTAATGAGAATTATTTATAAGAATAAATCAATAAAACATTTAAAATGATATTTTAGTTAAAGGGTTTTTAACAACATGAGAGACACTTGAATACAATAATTGAGGAATAACATTTAATCAAAACTTTATAATATCATGAGAATAAAGGAAATCATGATATATTATTCCAAATGATAGTATAAACACCATATAAGAGTGAATTGGTGCATAACAAAAATGAATTTCCAATAGAATTGTAAAATGAGATAAAATCCCTTATAAAGAAGGTATCATTAAAATTAAGGATAAATCAATCTCATAATTATGTGTGGCAGATATAAATACACCCAATATAAGTGGATATTATGTGTAAAACAATCAGAGGTTTTTCACACATATTAAAATGATGGCATATTCAATAACTATATGTTGAACCCAAAGAATTTGAAATTGGGTTAAGAAGTTCCCTTGGTAAAATTCAACTGCCTAACGGCGTCACTTTAAAATTCATAAAATTATTTTATGAGAGATAAAATGGTATCTCATCACTTGGACATAAAATTTACACCAATAAGGATATATAATAACATATCCCAAAAAAAAATATGTAAATTAAAAGTCATAACGAAATATGTCTTTTAAAAAGATGAGTGTGAAAGGTTCCCTTACCGATTTGGGCAACTTTTGAAACGTACACCACATGAAAGAAGCGTCATACAATGAAGATTTAAATACCCATAAATGAGAGTATATTATACAAATAGTAAAATAATGGGCAGTAAATACACCACACAAAAAAATAGTGGAAAATGTAACATGAATCTCATAGGAATTACAAGTTAGATGAAAATCCCCTTATTAAAATTTGGCAGCCTAACGACGCCACATAAAACATCCAAAAATGAATTGATGAGATAAAATAGTGTCTCCGATCATATTAACATAAAATTTAAAGAAAGTGGAATATAAAAGAACATCCCCCAACATAAGAAAGAGGATATTAAAGTATATTACATAAAAAAGAGTACTTAAAAAGGAAGAGAGAGGTAGGATCCCTTACCTCAAGTCTGACTTGTCTTATTGGTTTCTTTATATTCTTGAATAATAAAATTTTTTCAATTTATAATTTATTAAGGAAATCCTTTAAATTTTATTATTAAATTAATATCACATATTATAATGTTGTAATAATTAGTTAATTATGTGAGTTCATATCAAATGTTTTTGTCGATGTTTGGTACATGAGTCAAAAATGAACTTGTTTGAAAAAATTCGTCCATGTAGTTATAATTACATCATCTCCAGAATAATATTAATGATTTAAATATCATTTATATGCATAAATATTCATTTTATACTATTCTATAACATTTTGAGATAAAAAGAAATGAAATGCACTGTTCATGGATACAGTAGGCCGTACGTACGCATGAACGCTACTTTCATTTCGTTGTCATATTAATGTAATTGAAAATAATTGAGATATATATATATATTATAATTACATTATAATATATATTTTATATAGGTCACATAAGTTCATTAATTTTATTCTCTATACATTCCATGTATTGCATGAACGATTCAATCACTTGAGGGGGCGGTAGTCCACACTTCCTCATATGAAATTATCACATTTTCACAACATGAAAAGAATAAAGGTATGTTTTAAATATAAAATAAAGAAGAATATAAGAAAAATAAATACCATATATATCATATATAAAATATAGTGACATCATAATGGCCACCTTTAAAGGTGTTAAAAGAATATTGAACAATCATCATTTCTTGAGGCAGTAATTCTCCATCCTCAGAAATAGTATGTTCTTTAACCATTCGATGGATGTGTGTGTAAGTGTAGATCTAATAAATCTTATAAAAACATCCTAGTATATTGAAGATATTGGTGTTGTTACAAAATAAAGGATTAAAAAGAGTTTAGGGGGTTGGAGAAGCAAAATAATACAAAAGAACATAAGAGAAGACATTACCTTTAAATCGGGTAACTCCCTTTGGTTTGAACCAAACGGGTTCCTTGAAGAGATTTATGCCTAAGGTGATGCTTCAATGATGAATAGAGGGATTTGGAGAGATGAAATGTGCAGGGTTTGGCCGAGCCAAAGGCTTGAGAGGTGTGGGTAAGGAGGTAGATGTGGGGGCCTTTTATAAGAGGGAGGAGGGGCACTCATGGAAAGTCAAGAAATGTTACTTTATTTCAAAATGAGTTTCGGATTTTAAAGGCACCACATTGATATATTTCGAGTATAAGGTGATAAGGGTTCGAAATATACTCATCCAATAGGTTTTTTCCAAGTGTAAGTCTTATATTTTAAATTATCTTTTCATTTTATTTAAATCGTTCATTAACGAGGTAATCACTCCATCATCATGATGTCATAAATAATTTAATTTATTTAATGTATAAAAATTATAAAAAAATACTATGATGTAGAAAATCATTTTAGATTTCCAATGACTATTTATAGTCTAAGATATCGTTTATTTAGACAAAATTAAAATTATTTTACTTAGGTGTTACATACTTTGGTTACATTTTCCTTTCTTTAAAAAAAATGATAAAAGGTCACTATCACACTAAAGTGATTCCATGGGGTCCCAAGGATGGCAGAAGACATACCATGGTCCGCCTAGACACCACAAATAGCATTATGAGACATTTTGGTGTCATTTTATATTTTTATGATATTATTTTCTTAACCTTAATTACCCGATTACTAATTAAACACGATAATTAAAGATAATTACCTTCATTACTATTCATAATGTCCAAAAACAAAAGAGTCTTAATTACATAATTTGGACCCTATTATTCCAAATATGGAATCCATTTTGTCAAATTCAAAACATATAAATTGTGGTAATTAATTTAAAAGTAAATCCTATTGTCAAAACAAAAGACGAGTTTTTAAGAAGTAAAATTTATCAAAAGATTGACTTGTTTTTACATCCAATTGAAAAGTTAAATTACTTATAATGAACAACATTGTATTAAGTGATAAAAAATAATTCAATTATACTTTAAAATCAATTAAAATGACAATATAAATATATAAATAAATTGGATGAAAATGTAGTTTTGAATTAAGAACTGTATTTTTCACTATTCATAAAAAAAAGCATTATCAGAAAATTAAAAAAAATTAACCATAATATATATTTGATATTTCAAATTAAAAAATTATGTCCAATTTAACAAATTAAAAACATAGAATTATCATTAATAAATCATATAGTTAATTCCCTCTGTCAAAACAAATAGCGGGTTTTTTGTAAGCAATATCTATGAAACGTTTGGCACTTGTTTATGTCCATTTTCAAAGTGAAATTAATTCTAATGACAACCATTGAATTAAATTGTAAAAATATATTATAATTAAATTTTAAAACCAATTAAAAAGATAATCTAACCATATATTTAAATTAGATGAAAAAGCAGTTTTGATGTAAAATGCAATATTTTTCACTATTCATTAAAAAAATGAACATTGTCAGAAACATACTAAAAATTTATCCAAAGTAAATTAAAATCTCCCAATCATAAATAATAAGTTTATTTTGAAAGATATAGCTTATAAAAGTTTCAAAAGTTAGATTCAAAAAAGGTTCTCCATCAAAATGAGGTAAAACAATCTTTTAAAAATATTAGAGTATTTATTCTTAAAACTGGATTGATTTGGATTTTAAACCTATAACATTTATTGGATAAATGTAAAAATATTTAACAAACATATGTAATCATTTTTTAGTTATTTCTATTCATTCCCTCCATTACAATGGCTAGGCGTTAACTGTTATAATATTATTATATTATTAGTGTGCAACATAAGATTTCAAAGAAACTCATTGTTGCGTATTGGGTACGCCATCGATCATAGAATTCCCTTTAAAGTAATATTAATATTATGCACAAATATTGATAAATATAAAAATTTCATATTCTTTATTTACCTAGGGTGTTACATTTTCCATTAATAAAAATATAAAATAAACCCACCTAAAATATTCTGTTATAAAAAATTTAAATTTAAATTTGATCAAGTGTAATTTATAAATAATAGAAAACTTAATTTTAAATTGAACTATTTATTATTGAAAAAAATTCTTTATTGGAAAATTTTATTTTAAACATTATATTTTCTTAATAATTTTTAATATTTATTTTCAATTATTTGAGTTATTATTTATTTATAAATGGGATTAAAAATTATATTGATGTTATTATTTAATATACATTATATTATTTTTTGGGATAAATATTACAATGTATTAATAAAACAATACATTGAATATAATTGGTTAACCATTATCATGGTCATCAACATTAATATTAGTGATCTCATTTTTATTCTTTAAGTGAAATTACATTTATCAAATAATATGCATATCATTATCTTTAATAAGAAATAAATTATCTGAAATCTAATATATAAAATTAATAAAATTATAATTTTAATTTTATAACATTAAAATAATTTTTAATGTGCTGTATTTCTTGTGTATCTAAAATGATATAAATGGGTCTTACAATTTGAAAATAATATTTTTAATTGATTTATTTTACTTAATAAAATAATTATTTTGTATAAAATGGTTTCATAATCTTTTGTCTCATTATTCTGTTAATTAATGTCATAGAATTGAGAGTGTTTAGTATAATGAGTATTTGTAATATTCACCAAAAAATCAATAAATTTACAAAAAATATCAATAATTCATCCAAAGTGAATATTTGTATTCATAATAAACAATAAAGTTAATTTTTTATTCAAATTAAAATTAATTTAATGATATATTTAAATCGTAAAATAAAATTCCATAAAAAATGAAAAAACTTCCAAAAAACATCCTTTTAAAACAATATTATCTCCAAATCCTATTTAATAATTGTTTATAACTTATTAAAATATATTTATTTATCATTTGTTTTATTTTTATTATTATTTATTATCTAATATATATTGGAATTATTTAGTTATATGATTATTGTGAAAAAATCTATCAACATAGTGTTTTTTCAATAGAAATAATATATAGTAAATTCATCCGTCTTTAAAAAAGGTCAAGTTAAATTCAAATACTTATAGATATTTCACTAAGATATGTTGGGAATGAATAGTCGAGTTGTGAATGTTCAAGGTAAAATATATAATACATTATAGGTAGGATAGTCAGATAATATCTTAAAATATACTTCATTTATCACTAAAATGTATAATTGATCTCTTCTTAAACATATCTTTTTCACAACAGAGTTATCATGATTATAACGGGAGGAATGATGATGAGACAAATAATATTTCTAATTTTTTTATTAATCCTCTCAGTATATTCAAATAAAATAGTTTCATTATCACTAAAAATATATTTTACTAAAAATAAAAAATCGAAAAAATATAAGTTATAGTAAGAAAAATTGTACTATCTCACATCATCATATATTTGGTTGTATACCAATTGTTAGGAATAAATCATAGAAAAAAATATATCATGAAAAGGATACATGTATCATAGTTATTTACATTAACATATACTAATGGTATATAAATAAAAATGATATAATGATTATAGTCTATTGATAATATAAATATTTTTTTATAAAGAAAACTCTATTCACAAGAAATAGTGGAAGATATTTACACATAAACTAGTTCAGGTCTCTTGATTTACATGAGTTAGTATATGAATATCAACTCTATAATACAAAGTGGGATAGAATATTTCAATGACATATACTATATATGATTGAAAAATAGGTAGTGTTATGTTCACTAAGTTTGGTTATAAATTTTTTTGTTGATAATAGTGAATATTTAACTAAAAAGGATAAAGTAAATGAGAATAATATTTTTTGACCACCTCCCTCCAAAGATGCCCCTCCTGAGATACAATTATGAAATGGAGATAATGTTCCTTGAGTCTTGCATCTAGTAGGCCCCGAGGTGGATACTAGTAAAAAGGTTACAAATATCAAAAAATATTTATCAAAATATCAAAAAAAATAGTATGATAATTTGTCACTTACCCATCTTCAAATATTGATATTCAATCGACTCAATTATAGTTATTATTTTTGTACACTCTTATCTTTAGAAGGAGACATTAATACACCCACCCCCACATGATAAAAAAATAAAAGTGAGACTAAGGGATCCCTACCTTGAATATGAAGTGATAAACACTTCCTTAATACGCCAAAGCAAGGGGTGCACATGATGTATGAAAAGCCTCTAGAGAAAATGCCATCCAAATGCTACTACAAAAACACACGAATCCTTGGGGTACAAAGGTTTTGGGAACATAATTAACCAAGAGAAAGTTAAAACACACAAGGAGCCAAATATCTTGACTTTAGAAAATCTAGATCCTAAGTCAATGTGAGAAACCTTTTTTAAAATCCATTAAGGATCGACCATGACCAAGACCATACATTTTGGATTTCAAAGGAAGCTTCTGGATTTTAGAAGCTAGATATGATTCGAAGTGTCGAAAAACCCATTAAATATGGTATGGAATTCATTTAATGTAAAATTAAATGTTAAAGGGGATAAATTAAAATAATAGGAGAATTATGGAGTTTTAAAAAACTATTGAAAAAGATACACTGGTGGATGTGTCACTGGTGTGAGCTTCCGTCATGAATCCCTAGTGTGACTCACCATTGCAACTCACCACAACAAGTCACCATTGTGATTTACTGTTCTGAATCACCATTATAAGCTACCATTGAAAAAACTATAAATTTGAAAAACTCTTCAAATGAGTCACAATTTCCTCATATAATAGTTCAACCATTAGATTTTCACAAAGTAATGGATTGAAGATTTTGGATCCATTACAACAAATACCTCTCAAACTATTGTCACCCTCGATAATATAAGACACCTCAAAATAAATAGGGGTTGAACAGCCGCCCTGCGATATAACTCTCAAGGATCTTTCAATACTAGAAAAATCAATATTGACTAAACACATCAAGGTTCAATGATAAACCAACCTGTGTTACTCAAAATATAGAGTGTAAATCCTCTTCATCCGACAACATCTCCCTTGAAATCTAAAAACCCAATGACCATGAAACACACCATACAATCATAACAACCAAGATAACATGAACACATGAATCAAAGAATTTCATCCTCCATGAAAAGATACTATATTATTTGGATGTCAATGATTCGAATGCACGGGGTTAATCGCATCACAATTATTTCCCCTTGATTAAGAATCATTTCCTCCCATATTCATGTGTTAGGACTTCATCACACAATACAAAACATTGAAGAAACTCATATAATAAAAAACAAGGTTCAAAAATTACATCACAAGGAAAAACATCACATGAAAAACTCAAAACAACTCTGGGTATTGGGCACACATCGACACTATTTAGTCCAACAGACTATCCTCTAGTCCACCAACCCTCCACAAAATGTGATCCAAAGGAATGGTCCACCCACCTAGCACCTTATCCTGATGATCTTGGATCTCTATCATCCATTCCACATATTTCATTTCATCTTGGATATCCAAATATCCCCATTCAATGACATGGGATTCATCATGATGATACGGATGGAGTTGAGATATGTGAAAGGCATTTCAGATCTTCTCCAATGATGGTGGTTGTGCCAACTAGCATGGAATCTTTCCAACTCACCCCAATACCTTTAAGGGTTGAATGATCCTAGGAGAAATTTTACTCCCTCTACCAATCCTCCGCTTCCCATGTTAAGGGGAAACATTCAAGAACATGTGATTCCCAACCTCAAAATCCAGGTGTCTCTTACTAGGATCGACATACAACTTCTAACGGTCATGCATTGCTTTTATCCCCTCACGAAAAAGATGAACCTTCTTCGTTGTTCTCCTCACAACCTCAGATCCAAGAACAACTATCTCCCCAAGCACTTTCCCACACAATGGTGAATGAAACAGTCTTCTGTAAATGTATTAAAATGAAGCCATTTCAACTGAATAGTGAAAACTATTGTTTTAGGAAAATAGAACCAATTCCATTTTTTACCCATGATCCACTATATTTAAAGATGCATGACTTCGACATGTATTACTGTATCTAGATTTTCCATTCTATCTTTCCATTAGTTTGAGGGTGGAAGGAAGTGTTGAGGTGCAACTGAGTTCCAAAACAAATATTCAATTACCTCCAGACTCATGAGATAAAATGTGCATCTCAGTCAAAGGTAATTGATGATGGAACTCCTTCAACCTTCACCACCTCATCCACATAACTATTTTATAAGGCATCCATTATACCCAACTCCATGATTGATAAAAATTGAGATGATTTTTTCCACTGATCTACTACTACCCAGATAGAATCAGAGCCTCCCTGAGGCTTGGGTAACCCTATAAAGAAATCCATTGAGATTTCATCCCACTTCCACTCATGGATATCTAAAGGCTGTAACAATCCACTAGGAACTTGGAGCTCAACCATCACCTACTAACACCCTAATAATTTCACCACAAACATTTATACTACCATTTTCATCCCATACCTTCAAAATTTCATCTTCATCCGATGGTATATCTTTGAAATCCTAGTATGTACCTCCAAGGGTGAGATATGGAGACCATGGAGGACATCGTCACACATCACCAACAGGAAAAACAACTTCCCCTGAAACAACACACGGTTCAGACTATCCTCCGACCATCCTTCTGGAGCATCACCAGGACTATTGTGATCACACATCACCTCTACCTCTGACTCTCCCCACTGATACTCTTCCATATACTACATTATAGAATACTACACTTTCATATAAAAAGTATCCTCTTCTACCTTCCATTCCAGAATCTTAGTGTAAGGCCACCAACACCTCCATTTTCTTCTAAGTGTTTCTAGACTCCCAAAAGAACTCAATCAAGGACTTTCAAATAAATGAATAAGCCATGAAATTTACCTTTACTGAGGTTTAGATGATCTCAAAATAGTAGTACTGAAGAAAATCCATCCAACTTAGATATCACAAGTTCATATCTCACTGGGAAATGATATACCTCAAACTCTTCTGCTCTGTAAACACCACAAAGCACTCTCCATCAAGGTTATATCTCCATGAATTTGGTGCAAACATGATCATTGATAGCTCCAGATCATGGGTGGAATAGCCACGTTTATGGGTACATAACTACCTAGACCCATAAGAGATCACTTCCCATTGCTGCTTCAAGATTCATCCCACACCAAAATGGGAAGAATCATGAAACACCTCTAACATCAACCCTTCCTCTAGAAACTAGAACACTGAAGCACTAACCACCATCCAATTCAGATATAAGAACACTAAATAGAACTATTCAATCAATAAAAATGCATTTTATTCTCTGGTAAAGGTTGTCAACATTGCAACCACTTGAGAGAAATCAAGAACAAACCTCTTATAATAGCCTTCAAGACCAAGAAAATTTTGAAGCACTACGAAATTCTTGGGATCTTCCCAAGAAACAGCCGCATCAACCTTTGATGGGTCTACAACTACACCCTACTGAGACACCACATGGAAAACGAAATGAACCTCACCTGTCCAAAACATTCACTTGGACAGATTTCCGTACATTTAGTGGTGTCGATGGACCTGTAAGAGAGTCTTGATAAACATGGTATTATCATCCATTGACTCCAGATAGATCAATATGTCATCGATGAATATGATGAACAACCGATGTAGGAACTCACAAAATATAGATTTTATAAGCCCCATGAATATAGAGGGTCTGTTCCTATCATCGATTTACATAACTATGAACTTGAAGTGACCATACCTGCATCTGAATGGAGTCTTCAGGATATTTACATACTTCACCCTCAACTTGTGATATCCAAAACATAGATCATTCTTAGAAAACCAACTTTCTACTATCATCTGTTCAAAAAGATCTTCTATCCTTGGGAGAGGGTAACAGTTCTTTCCCATCACATTATTAAACCATTGGTAGTCTATGCACAACCTAAAAAAATACACCTTCTTTGAGAAGAACAAAAAATCACCCCATGTATACACATTAGTCTGGATGAATCTCTTATTCATCAGTTGTCAATATAAATACCCACCTCCCACAACTCATAATGTTTCATCCAATAATGGGCTATCAAATTCATACAAGCATTGGGATGTATGTCTATCATGAACTCAACGTCGCGTCAAATTGGTAGTGACACAAAATCCTCTGGGAAAACATCCAATAAATCCTAAAAAACTATTGGAACCTCTACCATATTAGCATCCATTAATCCTACTGACTTCATGGTAAAAAATTAAAGAATAATCTCCGCACTCTGACCACCTTTATGGAATCTTCTTTCACTAATGAAAGACACACCCTAGAAATTCCCATATGAAAACATGACTCTTATTTGAAAGTAGTATATAATGGCATGTATTGAATTTAATCAGTTGATACTGAGAATGATATCATATAGATTCATCCATATCAAGAAGAGATCTATATAGGAATGATGATGTCCCATCATCAGTCTACATCCCTAGAACACATCAAACAAGCTGTTCTAACATTCAACTAGCGTACTCAACACTAGGGGTACGAGAAGCCACTCTACGTCTAGTCCCAGAGAATGGGCTATAATTGGTGAAACAAATGAGTGTGAAGCTGTTGAATAAAAAAAATCAATAGAAAGGGTAATAAACAAGCTGATCGTACCTATAATGATATCTAGAACTACTAGAACTACTGACACTACAGTGTGCATATGACCATGCTCAACACCCATTCACCTCTTTTGATGAACACCTATATGAATGATCTTGGGTTGAGGTCCCTAAGGAACACCCTAAGGTCGACCTCTACCTACTCCACCTCCCCTCAGTGGAGCATGAACCTATTGTCCCTACTACTGAAATGACACAACTTGAAAATACTACTGAGGCTAGCGTAGAACCTGTCCACCCCCACCATACTAAACTTGAACTACCTATGATCATTGGTTTTGAACATTCCCATGGAATCCATATAGGAAACACATTAGTCCCATGTTCATGGGAAAGGCACAAGGACCCAAAGGATGAAATGCAAACAACTGAGGTTAACTCCCTGCTAGTCGAAACAACAAATTCCCTGGCACCTGAGTCCTACCTCTACAAACCCTGCATCTCAATGAACCCTTCTTGCTCCCCTCTAGTAGTAGACCTCCTATGAAGTGAATCATCTCAATCACTATTTACTTATTCGAAACCATTAATTACATCAGCAATGTATAGGGAGTAACATCATACTGGATAGAAGGATAAAGTGCATCTTCTAGGCATATCACACAAGACTCCTCATTTGGAACGAGATATAGAGAGAATTGAAGAAGATCCTTGAAATTAATCCCCAGCTCCCATACTGACATACTTCTGTACTAGAGGGAGATTAACGCCTACCAATGCTCAACCTTCATGGCCAATTAATGGAATTCTTCTTGAAAATAATTCTCAAAATCAATCCAAAAAACATCAAACTACTTTCACTCCCCTAGGTACAACACCCACCACTGTCTTACACCTACCCACATCTGGATCACTTCCATATAAACCAGTACACCATCAGAGGTCAGATCAAACTGCAGGTGATCTCAAGATCATCAAGTGATCTCCCTATATCCATGTTTGAAACAATTCGCTTGTACTTTCCTATAGTTTGCTTCAAGAAATCATGTAACATTCTCTACAATTTTTTATCCTCCTCCACCAGACCAAAAATTCACTGATCAATCCAATCAGACTTTTGAGCCTCAAATTCCTATTCAACATGTAAACGACGATTAGGTTCCATAGTTGAAATTTTAAAAAATTAATTTTTATGCCTGGGTAATATGGAATTTTATTTAGGAAACATTTTAACTCAATTTTACTCATTATATTATCCATTTAAAATTCCAAATAACAACAAAAATTTATATGAGAAAACAAGTCATTTTGATAGACATACCATTCCTAGTGTCTCTACCCTAAAAATGGTGTGGCCTTATTAGGCCATTCGGTAGGCTCACAGTCATTGCATCAGATCACGGGTGGCCCTAAAATCACATTTTGTAGTCATAATTCCATGGACTATGTCCCACACCAAGACAACCTAACATTGTTTCCCTACCAACCTGATGAAATCCTCACTATACCTAACAACAAAATCCATTCTATCTCTCAAAAATCAGCTCAGATAACATTTTTTCATGACCCCTCCCTATAAAGATGCCCTCCTGAGCTAGAAATGAAGAAACTGAGATAATAACCCCTGCATTCTACCTCCAATAGGCCTCAGTGTGGTGACTATCACCAAGGGTACAAAGATCTCAAAATATTTATCAACATATTAATAAAATAGTATGATCATTCAACACATTCCAGGCCCCACATGTTTATATTAAAATGATTATATTATCTTTATTAATTTGGTAATATTCTATCTTAACAAGGAGACATTCACAAACCCACCCCCAAATTATAAAAAAATTATAGGATTATGAAGGGATCATATTGGGAAAAAATCCCTCAAGGTATCATTGAAGAATTTTTGAGGTGACTATGTTTATTGACAAAGTGGACATTTGTGTAGTGATTCTTGAAAAAGCAAAACAATGACATACAAATTTGTTGACAAAGGGGATTTAACGGTGGAATTTCAAGTTCAGGAGCTATGGTCAACGATCCATGTTTGATTTAAGAATGTCGACAAAGGAATGGATGATATGGAGGCGGTACAAAAAGAATAGATACAAAGTGGCACTGTTTTCCAGTGTTTGCCAAATTTCTGGGCCAGAAAATCGACAAATGAAGACAAGTGGATTTTGGAAAAGGAAACTGTGCGCCGTTGACTTGAATAAGAAGAAACTTGCGTGCCATATGCTTTTCAAGATCAGAGCATCAAAATATGGAAAAGTAAAGAGGGTTGCACATGTATTGGTGTGGTCGTGCAGGTGACCTATGCGCCATGAAGATACTTGCACACCGATGCCTTGGATGCTTGAGAACTAGCGCGCCTGTTGTTTTTAAGGATCATAAGATCAAAATATGGAAAATTAAAGAGGGTCGCGCATGTATTGGTTTTTTTGCGCAAGTGACATGCAGGGGAAGAGACCTATGTGCCGAGACTTGTGCGCCGAGGGGCGACTTGCACGCCACCGCGTAGGTTGATCAAATGCCTATAAATACAGGACCACCCCTCCTCATTTTCAATGGAGTTCAACACATAGAAAAATTAGAGCTCCCGTCATGCAGGTGTGGTAGTCTCACAAGTGGTGTGTGGTCGTGCAGGTAGACTTGCGCACCAGTGGTTGAAGTTGTGTGCCGGTTGGTAGTTGCGCACCAATAGTGGTTTGGGCGTAAAAGGAGTTGCGTTACGCAAGATTGGAGGAGCAGAGACTTGTGTCGCGCAGGTAGTTGAGGTGGACCTGCGCGCCAGTTGTGACTTGCGTGCCAATACTTGCATGCCAGATTAGACTTGAACGCCAAGTAAGGTTGATTTCCGGCAGTGATTCAGGGCTGCGTGGAAGCTAGAAGTTTGCTCGATACCTTCAGTGCAATGAGAGATTTATCTACAGGTGAAAGTTGGACTTCAACAGAGCATACACATACAACAGAGGATTTATTCATTAGAGATAATGAAGAGACCTACAAGTCTATAAATTGTGTGTGGATCCTTTTTGGAGTAGTGAGAAAAGGAAGAGGAAGAAGGTGATCCTCTCCACTAGTAGTGAGCCAGAGAGAGAGAAATAGGGAGTCACCCTTGGGAAAGCAGTGAGATGACCCTAAAACTTGTAAAGGTAGTTAGCCTGGGATAGAGTGACTATGCCCAAACCATGTAATCCACATCTAGTGATGTTTATTGGAATTTGGTATGACCGACAACCTGTCATTGTATGCTCCTTGGATGTAGCCTTTAGCGGTGAACCAAGTAAATTTTTTTGTGTCCTGTGCCTGCTTTACATTCAGTTTATATTGTGAAATAGGAAAGGGAGAGAAGAGTGTTTTTCTTAACAGAAAAACAAGATCAGAACGGGCTTTAATTTTAAATTATTCATACCCTGATTCACCCCCCCTCTTAGGGTATTCAGCCTTGTGAATGTAACAATTGGTATCATAGAGAAATGTTGATATTTGTTCCTCTCTCAATTGAGGTCACTAATCATAAAGGGATTCCGATCTTCGACGGATGTAATTTTCTGATATGGAAGAATCGAATGCAACACTATTTCCAATCTTTGGGAATTGATGTGTTTTTTGCAACTATTCATGGTATCACAACGGATATTAATAGTGGTTCATTATCAGAAGCTGAGAATAGAGAGTTGGATGCTGATTCTAAATCAATCAATGCCTTAGGGGAGGCCCTTTCCAATCCCATCTATACGAAGGTGATGTCTTGTAAAATGTCACATGCCTTGTCAGAAAAGCTTTTGAATATATATTAAGGGGATACAATGGTCAGGGAGGCAAAGCTGAAAGTGTTGTAGAACAAGTATGATGATCTGAGAATGAACACGAATGAGTCTGTTGATGCATTCTTTGACAGGGTAAATGTTGTGGTAGAAGACATATGAGGTCTTGGAGAAATTATCAAAGACATAAAAATTGTGAATCACATCTTGAGAAAACTTCCACCTCGGTTCAACCTGAAAGTTTCTGTTTTGGAAGATAAAGACCTAAAAGAATTGACATTGGATAACCAGCATAGCACCCTTGTTGCATATGAAATGAGAAATGTTGATAACGACGCTGTGGAAAAGTGGAAATATAAAGAGTTGGAATTTAAGGCCATGAAGAATCTCACCATTGAAGATTATCTAGAGGAAGAAGAGACAGATGGGGTAATTTCATTCCTCTTCTCAAACCTTCAAAGAGGAAAAGGAAAGTTCAAAGGGAAAATTCCTCTTGCATGCTTTAGATATTGAAAGGTTTGACATCACGCAGCAAGATTCCACAAAAGGTTTTAAGAAGAAAATGATGATGATGATGTTGAAATTCCCAAGAAGAAATATTTAGCCTATGTGAAAGGAAATAAGTAGTTCAAGAGAAATTTCTTCAAGAAGAAGAATCTTCTTTCACAAGAAATAGATGGTTCAGATGAGTCTGAGGTTGAATAGGTTGAGGAGATTGAAAACTGCAATGATCATGGAGAAAATGCTATGGTGGCGGTCGTCGGTATTTCTCATGAAAAAGAAGAAACTGACGCTGGAGATGAAGAAGAAGAAGTTGAAGGAAGATTTGATATGGAAGCCGAATTGGAAGCATCTCTTGAGGAGATAGACGTTTGGAGAGCCAAAACAAAGAAATCCAATAAAGTGGTTAGTGATTCCAAACACTATATGAAACAACTTGATGAAGAAAATTCTGAGCTGTCAGAAGAAATTGAAATAATAAAATCCTTAACACCAGAGAGATCAGAAAATATTGTTGAGTATAAGCTTAAAATTGAGGAATAAAAGAAGGAAATTGATTGTTTAATTAACTCAGAAAAGGAGCAGGTCAGACATATCAAAGAGCTTCAAGAATAAGTGGTCAGTATGTAATGAAATATGAAGGATCAATAAAAACTATTAATCTCCAATGTGATGTCAGGAAAGAAGGACATTCCCAAGATTGAAAAGGTGAAATAGGATCCTAGTTGTTTAGCAGGAAATAAGCAGCAATTGAGCTCAGACGTTCACTAACACAAAACAGGGCAAGGGCAGCACTTCCCTTTATCAGCACTAAACAGAAAGTGATGATAACGGGGTATGCCTTTATCAGCGCTATATAAAAGTTCTGATAAATATTACATTTATGAGCGCTAAAATAAGCGCTGATAAAGGGTACCCCTTTATCAGCGCTTTTTTTAGCACTGATAAGAGGAAACATTTATCAGCGCATTTTTTAGCACTGATAAAACATACCTTTATTAGAGCTTTTAACGAGCGCTGATAATGGTTCTGTTGGTTTTTATTTAATAACCCTAATAGGCCATCCTCGCTTGCACGCAGTCAAGCTCTCGCGGAAGCTGAACCAGGCCCCTCGCCGCGCGACCTCGTCCTCCTCGTCCTCCTCTTTCCTACCCCTTCCTCCTCCTTCCTCCTCCTCGTCCTCCTCATCCTCCTCCTTCTCTGCCACCACTGCCGCCTCCACCCCCACTCCCGCTACCACGACCGCCTCTGCCTCTGTCGCCACCACCCTCGCTTCCGCGACCGCCGCCGCCGCCTCCGCCTCTGCCGCCGCCGCTGCCTCTACCCTCGCTGCCACGACCACTGCCACCTCGTCCTCCTCCTCCTCGTTCTCTCAAGGTGGGAGGTGACTTCCATGGATGGTATTACCTCAGTATATTATTTATATATTGTGTGTGTGAGGACCAAATAGTGAATATAGATGTGAGATAGGAATGATACCATTTCTTGAGCCTAATTCCAGTAATGATTTCCATAATAGATAGTGTGGTCATAATGTGATTATGATTATGTCTAGGGATGTGATTCATAATTAGTGATGAGTGTCGAAATAAGAGATGTTATTGATATTTAGCAACACAAGTGGGTTGTTGTTGTATGATGTGGAATTGGATACCCTATAGGTTCCATAGGGATATCTTGACTCTAAGATGAAGTATATGGTAATTGGTTAGTTATGATGGTTCACATGTGTGAGAGGTCTACCAAGGTTATGTGTGATGACTTCTGTGGATAACCAACCCTTGTTTTCATTTTTTTTATTTTGAGTTACCATGGGCTGTAAGTTCTACCCCTTCGAGTTGAATATTTATGTATGAGATACAAAGGAAATAGTTTTTAATCTTATGGTTATATGGATTCCCAAAGATTATCCCAATGGAAATGATGATGGATCCATATTAATTTTCATCACATAGCATAATCTCATAGTTATATGATTAGACAAAGATGAACCCGTAATACAAAACATATCACCTAATATGTCTGTCACATATACGAATAAATAAATTAGAAAAAAACATGCTACAAAGCATAAAGGTACCATTAAATACTTACATTGGTTAAATTGTTTTAGAAATTGTTTATCTTCATCCGTGCCTTGTACTTGCACCCATGAATTTGAAGGTGAGTATGCATACACGATAGTTGACCTTCTTAGAGAAGAGTTTCTGGAAGAGTATAAGATACATGAAGCGATGAAGATCATTAGAGTGTTTGAGCAAATGTGGTTTCTACAAACAATGTGGCAATCAGCTTGTGCAACGTGGCCTAAGTTACAACTTGCAGGTATTGTAACTTAGGCCATGTTGCATAAGCCGATTGACACAATGAATAGCAAGATCTTCATTGCTTCATGTCTCTTATACTCTTCTAGAAACTCTTCTCTAAGAAGGTCAACTATCGTGTACGCATACTCACCTTCAAATTCATGGGTGCATGTACAGGGCACATATGAAGATAAACAATTTCTAAAACAAGTTGACCTATGTAAGTAATTAATGGTACCTTTATGCTTTGTAGCATGTTTTTTATAATTTATTTATTTGTATATGTGACAGACATACTAGGTAATATGTTTTGTATTATGGGTTTATCAGGAGTCTGTATGATTTCCTATTTCCACATTTCATTTTAAATAGCGTGTTATAATTATATATTTACTATACCCTAATGGCTCAAAAAGTCAGGCATATTGTAGATGTTGCTAGAATGCTGTAGGATTCTTTTTCCCCAATGGTAGTACATTTTTAGGATGTTTTCACTGATGAGGTATAAAATTTACTTCTTAATAAAGAGATAAACTTTATAATCTAGTTAGTTTTTTGGGAAAATTCAGTTTCTAACACAATTTCTAAAATAACACCAAAAGAGCATCAGTTGTTTGAATTACAATTTGATGATATAGAATATAATGGTTTAATATAGCATAGTACATTACCATGGGGTTTTATAGTTCTCTAAAATAGATGGTTGATTGGTATTTATTATTTTGATGGACTATTGGAGATTGAACCTTATGAGAGTCATGAATATGTATCCTCATCCACGCATTGATAGTCACATTGATAATCTATGAGGTTCTATGATCTTCCCCAAGATAGATTTGACATTAGGATACCATTAGATGAGTTGGACATCGATGGACCTACCATGGAATGCTTTTAGGAGTAGTTATGGCCTGTATGATTTTTTAGCGATGATTTTTGGTTTAACTAATGCATTGGTTGTATTAAGGGACTTGATGAATAATATATTTCATCCTTTTCTGGATTAGTTTATTGTAGTTTTTTTTCAATTAAATATTAGTGTACTCCCAACCCATAGTTGATCTTGACCAACATCTTATCATCACCTTGAGTACATTGAGATAACATCATATTTATTACTATTTTCTCCTGTTACTCATTGGTTTCCTCTTGTTCGCATGTCATGTATTTTCTAAGGAATCATTCAGTATTTGTAAGACTAACTTGGAATAAATTTGATATATGTCAGATTAAATCAGGTATCTTATACATACATGATTTTCACCCTTCTGGACACACCATGTATATGGATTTCACATGTGTTTAAAGGCATTTGTACCGTGATTTGTTTTTATAAAACCCAAACAATGCGACCTGATTAATTAAAACATAATATTAGGCAAGTTCTCGAGATCGAACCCATAAAGAAGATGAATATGAATAAAGATGGATGAATGCCAATCGGTTGACAAAAGAGTATGAAGATGGTGTGAAAGAGTTTATCAAGTTTGTAGAAGATCATGCATGTGACCCTTCTCAAATCCTTTGTCTGTTTTTACGCTGTTGTTATTCAAGAAAAATTCGTCCAGAGGAGTTGGAAGAACACCTGAACTGTCATGGAATAGATCGAAGTTATACATGTTGGAATAAACACGGGGAAAAAACAAATGTAGGTAGTGACTCAAAGAACACGACATTTTATAGATCATCTGATATGATTAGAAGCGTGAACAGTGAAGACGATCATATGGAGGGTGTGATTACAAATGTGAACTATGATGAAGATTGTATTGAGGAAATGACAAGGACAGTTGAAGATGAACTTCGTGATTGCCCAAAATTTTTTGAGAAGTTAAGGAGTTGTGCAAAAACGTCATTGTATGCTGGTTTCACTAAATATACAACATTGTCAGCCATATTGTAGCTGTATAATTTGAAAGTAGGCAATAGGTGGAGTGACACCAGTTTTACAGAACTACTTGCTCTCCTGAATGACATGCTCCCAGAAGATAATGAACTCCCAAGCCGAACATATGATGCCAAACGAATGCTATGATCGATGGGTATGATCTTTGAAAGAATACATTCTTTCCCGAATGAATGTATATTGTTTCTCAAGGACCACACATCACTTAATGAATGCCCAAAGTGTAGTACTTCCCGATACAAGAAATATGATTCTAGTCCTATGAAAGTAGTATGGTACTTTCCAATCATTCCTAGTTTTAGACGACTATATGGATGTGAAGAGACTGCATGACAATTGACATGGCATGCAGATACAAGAATTAAATATGGGAAACTATGTCACCCTACAGACTCTCCTCAGTGGAAGATAATTTATCATGAGTATCCTGAATTTGGGAACGAGCCGAGAAACCTTCTTCTGGCGTTATCTAAAGATGGGATGAATCCTTTTGGTTTTCAAAGAAGCAGTCACAGTACATGGCCGGTTATGTGGGTAAATTATAATTTTCCACCATGGTTATGCATGAAACAAAAATACATAATGTTATCTATGCTTATATCAGGACCAAAACAACCGGGTAATGATATTGATGTTTATTTGGACCCATTGATCGAGGATTTGAAAATATTGTGGGATTCAGGTGTTATGATGTATGATGCTTACAAAAATGAACAGTTCACTTTTAAAGCCATGTTTTATGGGATGATAAATGACTTTCCTGCTTATGGAAATTTGTCAGGATATAACATTAAAGGAACTCAAGGGTGTCCCATTTGCGAACAAGGTACACGATCAATTAGGCTGAAACATTCATCGAAAACCATGTTTCTAGGACATCACAGATTTCTACCCCCATGACATAAGTACCGATATTGGACGACATCATTTGACGGAAGTTCAGAAGAACATACAACACCGTCTCCACTAACAGGTAATCAATTGTTTGAGAAAGTGAAAGATTTGGACACTACTTTTGGTAAACCATTTTTGAAAAACCTTACGAAAACTGGTTGGAAAAAGAGATCAGTTTTTTTTTGAATTACCATACTGGAATTGTCTGTATGTCATACATTTTCTTGATGTTATTCATGTTGAAAAAAATGAATGTGATAGTGTCATCGGCACGTTGCTAAATGCACCCAGCAAAACTAAGGATGGAATTAAGGCAAGATTGGACATGGTTGAGATGGGAATACGAGAAGAGTTGGCACCAGTGAAGGGTGAAAAACGAACATTTCTTCCTCCTGCTACTTACACTCTTTCCAGGCAGGAGAGATATCAGTTTTTCAACTTCTTGAATGATGTAAAGGTTCTAGAGGGGTATTCATCAAATATCAAGAACATCGTGTCAATGGGAGATTTAAAATTAAAGGGTCAGAAATCACATGACTGACATGTTTTGATGCAAGATCTAATTCCTATAGCTTTACGTTTCATTTTTCCCAAGAATGTCCACCACACATTAACGAAGCTCTGTTTCTTCTTCAAAGCTATATGCAGCAAAGTTATAGACCCGGAAAAATTTCCAACTATGGAAAGAGAAATTGACGTCATATTATGTGAATTGGAAATGTTCTTCCCACCGACATTTTTCGATATGATGGTTCATTTGATGGTTCATTTGGTGAGAGAGATTTGACTATGTGGTCCTGTACATTATAGATGGACGTACCCCCATTGAATGGTATATGAAGATTTTGAAAGGGTATGTCAAAAACCAAAGTCGGCCAGAGGGTTGTATTGCAGAGCAATATATTGTTGAGGAAGCTGTTGAATTTTGTACCGAATACCTGTCTGGTGTGGAAATCGTTGGCCTACCGAAATCTCGTCACACTGAGTGTCTTGAGGGTGAAGGAATTTCTGGAAGAGAGGTATTCAACATCAATATTACAGATCGGGAGCAGGCCCACCTTTACGTTTTGCATAACAGTTTCGACGTTGACCCATATGTTCAAACCCACAAAGAAATTCTTAGGCATTTGAATCCTTCTAGCCTAAAAAATGGATATCAGATACACATAATCTACAGTTTATAGGATGGTTTCGAGACCATATTTTTAAGCAGTTAGATGAAAATCCAGACTCAATTTCAGAATGACTTCGATGGCTGGCCGGAGGAGAAAGTGTGTACGTATTATCTTACAATGCTTATGCAGTTAACGGTTATACATTCTATACTAATGAACATGATGAAGACAGTACCATGCAGAATAGTGGGGTTACACTTGTGGTTGAGGCGATGCATGTTTCCAGTGCTAAGGACAAAAATACAATTTATGAGAATATGTCATACTTTGGCATCATCAAACGAATATGGGAGTTGGATTATATGAAATTCAAAGTGCCGATTTTTCAATGCAAGTGGGTTGATAATAGGACTGCTGTTAAAATAGATGAATTAGGATTCATAAAAGTTTATTTCAGTAAGGAAGGGTCGAAAGAAGAACCATTTATAATGGCATCACAGGGAGTAAAAGTATTTTATGTTCTAGACCCCGCAAACCAAAATTGGTCAATTGTTCTGTTATCGACCAAAACAACTGAAGGGTAAGATTAAAGTTCAACGGAGGTTGACCCTTTTATAGGGACTTCACAATCATTTCGCAGTGGTCCAAATGTAGACGGCGTTTTGTATATCAGGGGAGACCACAATGAAAGAATTTACATAGTCGATAGAGGAGTCAAATCACTTCAGCCTTTAAAGAAAAAAAGAGAGTACAATAATCAGGTTATTTGTTTATTGTAACATACATTGTGTTACGTTATGTTATTATCTGTTCGTTACTATTTTTATGTAATCTAAATTAAATATTAAACCACTTATGCAGATAATGACTTCTGCACCTGCTGATGCACCCAATACCGAGGCACAAAAGGTCTCTCAACCAGTAGCTAGTGGTCCCACTGCAGAGAAACAATAGGTTTCTCAACCAAATGCTGGTGGTCCCAGTGCAGAGAAACAATAGGTTTCTCAACCTATTGTTATTGGTACCAGTGCTGAGGTACAACAGGTTTCTCAACCTGTTGCTGTTGGTCCCATTGCGGATTCTAGCGCTCTGGGAGAAGATATTGATGTTATTTCTGAGGAAACGGTAGGAAATGAAACCCTGAAAGCACAAAAAAACAAGAGCGTCGTAGTTTGACAGTGTTGGCCAAAATCCTTAAGGCAAATTCAAAAGGCATCAAATTTGAAGTGGGATAGAATAAGCAAGGCCAACATGTTAACCCCAACAAAGCAATCATTAGTAGCTACATTGAAATCGTCACTCGGCAATGCGTGCCGTTTGATGTACAGTCGTGGCACCATGTTGTCACCAGGCTGAAGACACTAATGTGATAAGAGATTATGGTAACATTATGATATCATTTTTTTAATTTATTAAAATAAAATAAAATGCCAAAACGTTGACTTAATCTTCATCATCCATTGCATAGTGCATTTATAGTAGATGTCTCGCATGAGGAATATGTATTAAGAGTTGCAGGAAGGATTCATAGAGGATTCCGCACAATTTTAACGAAATATCATATTAAAGATGCAAAAGGGAAAATCAAGCCACACCCACCTCCTCTTTACGCACACTTGATATCCCAAGGAGCATGGGATGCGTTTAGAAACCGTCGTGGGGAGCATACTTTTCAGGTACATTGTGTGGGGTAATAAATTGTTTGACGTTTGCTTGTATTCATCACTCTGATTGACAGTTTTTTATTTATGAAACAACTACTGAGTGCTGAAAATAAAAAACGTGCAACAGAACCAGCATGCCCTTACCGTAAATCAAGGATGGGGTATGATGAACTTGAGAAAAAATTGGTACGTCTTTTAAATCTACCCTACTACTAGTATGTGACATAAAACAACACCATAACCATGTTTCTATGTTTATATGTAGATTGATGAATCGAAATCGAAAGCCATATCCATCCCACACCATGTGCTATGGAAGGAGGATCATGTAAATAAAGAGGGGACATTGATAGATGAAAACACACAAAAAGTGTGGGAAACATGTGTAAGTATGACATAATATAAATTTGAGTTGCTTTAAATCGCTATTACATTACAATAAGTACTTATTTTTCTATATTTTCTATCTGAAATAGTCACAAGAATCAACAACAACCACACCAGATGCAGACATACTTTCAGCAGCCTTGAAGCAGCCAGAAAAGTATGGCCGCGTTAGAGGTGCGGGTTTTGGGGTGACACCCCGAACATATTTTCAAAAAAAAAAACAAGCGGAGGATCAAAATGAAAAAAATGGAAAAGCTGTAAGAACAATTATCTATTTCTAAAGAAGAATTAAAATACTAGAGAGATATGATAGCAAAATTATGGGGGGGTGTCAAAGAGATGAAACAACTCAACAACAACCCGTGCGTGATGATCTCGCCCCACCCCCCACCAGCTTTGAGGCGATACATTCCCCTAAAAAACCTGACTTAGATGAGGTAATCAATGTTTTAATAATTGTTTCTGTGAAATGTGATTTACATAGACAATGATACCTTTCCTGTACTAATATTCCACAGGGTGAAAATGACTGTTATTTATATTTATCAACACCCACCTATCGCCTTGTAGTGAGGGCTATGGTGTTCAATACACAAAATGACATGCTACACAATAGACAACTTCCAAAAGATCATCTTAGAGTGTCAATTAATGTAGCTAATGAGCCGAGTGCCGAGATACCTGTTCCAAATGACGATGAAGACATTCATACGGTTGAACAAGCTGTTGGAACATTCATCGCAGGGCCGACATTTCTTGTAAAAAAACATTTCGAAAAAGGTATTCATTTCTTATTTATTTTTCAAGATGGACCTTTAACATTTAATGAAAAAAGGTCTAAACCGATGACTTTTATTATAGAATGAAAAAGACTGTGGGGTGAAATGAAATATCAGCTCAAAACTATCTCAAGGATCAACCAACCGATTTAAACGGTCTACTGAGAGCACCTTCACCCCGCCCATTCTATATCCACAGTTAATATCATTGCAGGCTCATGTGGATACAAAGTTGAAAGACGACAGTACTCACATAGTTTCTTTCGAAAAAGATATGTATAGAAAGGAGATATCAGATTTCATTAGTGCTGAAAATGTAAATGAACTCCTCAAGTATGAATGGCTAGGCGCATCAGTTGTAAATGTATACATGAGGTAAGTTTTCATGATTTGATTTTACAAAAGCTGATATACTCTGATAATTTTGACTAAATAAATTTTATATTTGTCACAGACGTATATATGAAAAACAATTGAATGGATTTCCCCATGAACATAAATTTGGACTTGTTAGTCCTCACACCACATCTTCAAAAGACGAAATAGATTCTGTTAAAGAGGCTGCAATAATGTCATCCCTGCTCAAATCGTTTGAAAAAAAATTATGGATGACAGACTCTTTTTAATACCAACGATGCAGGGGTACAACTATACAATTTAATAATATCAACTATATTTTTCATTTATTTCTTTTCTTATTACTTTTTGTATTTTTAGGGAGCATTGGATGCTGATTGCAGTCAATTTGGATACTCCAAATATTTATTTTCTGGATTCAATTCATGGATATCAAACAAACAGACCACACATGATGGCATTTGTTAATTTTTAATACACTAGATCCAACATTTTAAAACAAAACATCTAGTTATATAATTTATGTTATCTTTTAATGAGGATTCTTTTATGATAGGGCGGTGCATCAATATTGTCTAATGCATGGAATGAATCCATGGCATAAGGATGAGCACACCTACAAGATCTACAACTAGAAAAGTATCCGGGTATATATAATAACATTTCACTATCCAAACACATATCAAAACAAATTACTTATTGTTGTCGATGTTTCTGTAGTGTCCAAAACAAACAAACGGAAAGGACTCTGGTTATTATGTTTGTCAATTTATGAAAGAGATCGTTTTTCATCAACAAACTAGCATCCCTGATGAGGTATTTTCGAAAATAATTACGAGTTCATTTAAAACATTTATTAATTCTTTGTGTATTTATATTTTTTCAGTACTACTATGACTATCGCAAAAAATCATATTCACAAGATGATATACATGTGTTTAGAAACGAATGGGAAACATACCTGATGGAAGATTGTACACAAATAGGATGAAGGTGAATTCCTACCACTTATGTTATCTATATATGATCATTGATTATCCTCCAACCTTATTTGGTGAATTGAGAATGCTCCGATGTATTGAAATCTTAATTTATTACGCAATGTTTTCTATCCCCGGATTCATATTATTGATCTTTGAACAAATCAATATTGAAGTAAGGCATGGTGGTGTGCAGTTCATATGGGGTGAACGAAGAAACCACCGAGGATCAACGAAATCAATTTTCTTTATCTCGTTTGTTTGAACTTGTATTTGAGCACATGTGTTGTTGTTTGACTTGAACAATTATTTCTAGGTAGATGCATGAGATAATCAGTATCATTAAGGGATTTTTTGGAACTAAAATATGTGTGCCAGGATAATTCAAGTAAGGGAAAGGCTAGTGGAGATGAAATCCAAGCTCAAACGACCAGTACATCATCAAAAGAATCAACCCTGTGATGCACCATCATGTAGAATCTGGTCCTCGTGATGTTTTGAGGTGTTTATGAAAGGTATGTGGATTTTTATAAGCCCCATGGACACCATAAATAATGTTTATAGACAGCTCCACATGTTTTTTCTGCCTCGTGCCTCTTTACAGGGATCACGCCATTCACATGGTCCATCTTAGCACGTATGACCCATTCATCCCATTTCTACTCTTGGAAGAACCTGAGAATCTGACAATGCATAAGCCCCACAAGACCCATACTCATCCAACCAAGAGTATTCCTTGTGTGAAGGGAAGCTAACCATGGGTAATACCCACAACATACCTCTTTTAAATATATGGGTTTTGATCCTTGTATTCTAAATACGGTACATAGGAAGCCTCCATGAGGTTAAATCCCAACCAATGGTAAACCATGGTGACCCCCTCACTGGGGTACACCTTCGCTTATTTTCCCTCTTGTATTTCCCTTAGTGGCATCCGAATAATTCTTCAAAATGAGAAACCTTACCTTTATGGGATGCACCACACTTGGGTCAGACCTCATTGGGCGTTTTGATCCATCTATCAGGCAAACATTCCAGGTGCTCC
Source organism: Viscum album (assembly GCA_963277665.1). Classification (NCBI taxonomy): domain Eukaryota; kingdom Viridiplantae; phylum Streptophyta; class Magnoliopsida; order Santalales; family Viscaceae; genus Viscum; species Viscum album. The sequence goes on along the minus strand of OY728121.1, from coordinate 1,277,967,277 downwards.
CTCCTAGAGATGTACCTACCCGATCCACCTTTATAAGTGTTTTGATCCACCCAAGTCTTAAATATTTGTAAGACATTAAATCATGACCCTCTATCCTTGTGGGATGTTAAAATCATGGAATACCACAAGTTAAACATTGGTTTCCATTAATATATTCAATATTAATGTTTAATCAGTCCTTATTAAGGTATTGTGGAGGTGTGGTTTTATGTTTTCCAGTAGATTTCGGAAGATTCCACGCTTTATGTAGGTGATTCCATGCTTTTACATTATATGATGATTTTATTATCCTGTATTTTCTTCCTAAGTGTACTATATGAAATGTTTGTGTGGTTAAAAATGTGTTATCAAAGGAATTTGGGGTGTGTATAGACTTGAAATTTATTTTTAAAATGAATGCAGTTGTAGTTATTGTGGATTTTCATGCTTAAGTCTTTTAAATATGTTTGAAGAAATGAGAAAGTTGTGTGATGGGTGTTTTCAAATGGATTTAATGTGTTTGTTAATTTTAAATAGGGTTTTCTTATGAGATGTACAAATTCTATATATGTGTATTTACATTGAATGAAAATACATGAGAATGTGGGAATATATATGATGTGTATAATGTAAATTGAGCACAATTTTCATACTAGTTATTTTTTTTATGATGTGCAGGGGATAGGGTGAGAGGGTAGGGGTGGTTTTCTGAGGGAGGGGGAAGGGGGAAAAGTGGTAGGGGGAAAGGGTAGGGGGTGTGATGGGTTCTTTTGAAATATGTAGGGGGTGGGCAGGGGGGTGTGCAATGGGCAGGGGGAAGTGTAGCGGGCAGGGGTGTGCTGGGGAAGGGGGCAGTGGATGTTCAGGGGGCAGGGAGTGTGCAGGGGTAGGGGGTGTGCTCAGGGGTAGGCAGTGTGTAGGGGGTGTGCTGGGGAAGGGGGCAGGGGTGATTCTTTTTTATGGAATGGTGGGACATAATATTTGTTTTTTGTTTTGTCCTCACTAGTATAATTGGTTATTTTATGTTTTGTGCCTCACTAGTATAATTCCATTTAGAAACCCCATTATTTATTTCATTATTGTATTATTAACATAATATTTGTTTTATTATGTAGGTGAAATATTTTTCCTCAGTTCAAATGCTTTGTTCAGAAACCGCCGCCATGGACGAGAATTTTTTAGAGCGGATGGATGCAAAAAGGATGGAACATCATTGTTTTTTAACTATTTGTTAGATAAATGTAATTGTAACCAAATTAAACATTGTTTGAAATGTATATAGAAGTGTGTTGTTTTGTATTCATGATTTCAAGTAAATGTATGCATCATTTTTTGTTCTTATGTGCTTTGTGTGTGGGTGTTGTGTGTGCTGTGTGCAGGTTTTGTTTGGACTATGTGCATGTGCTGTAATGTGTGCTAGTGCTGGGCAGGTTCTGTGCAGGTTCTAGTTTTGGATAGGATATTTGGCCTTTATCAGTGCTAGTTAAGCACTGATAAATGGATAATATAGCAGTGCTATTTTGAGCGCTAATAAAGGTAGTTTTTATTAGCGCTCACAATAGCTCTGATATATTATACATTTATCAGTGCTAAAAATAGCGCTGATAAAGGGGCCCCCTTTATCTTCACCGAGATTAACAGCGCTAAAAAAGAGCTGTTAAAGGCCATTTTTAGCGCTATTATAAGACATATTTGTAGTAGTAGTTATGGTTGATTCAGGGATTATTAAGAAGAAAAAATATGTGGCAATTGAAGTCAGACTGCAAGCACCCATCCCAAAATTGAAGGTTGATTTGGGAACAAAGCAGAATCTGAATATTCAGAGATCCTAAGGGGAAACTCGTAGTGTTTAAGAAACACGAAGGAATGCACCTTATATCAGGTGTTATTATTACGGGGAGATGGGACATTCACAATATGTGTGTTCCATAGCCTAGAGATATCCAAGGGAACAAGAACAGAGGTGGTATCCAAACAGAGAACAGTTTTCCAGAACATATTTCGAAGGACACTGTTTTTTGTGCAGTGGATTTGGGAACATGGCTAGGTACTGCACTTCGACCATACAAAGAAATATTCCAATGTAGAATCAAAACGTTCTCAAGCAGCAGATCAATAAACCATAATGTGAGTTAGAAATGTAGAATATATTTGTGGCTTTGGAAGATAAAGATGGTCCATCATACTCTAAGAAATAACAGATGTCTCAATCCATGCTGAGTGTGAAGGAAAAAGTATGGACTAAGAAGAAGAAAAAAGAGAAGGTTGTGGTGGCAGAAATTTCCCTTAAGGCATTAGATCGCTCTGGTGTATGGATCCTTGATAGTGGTTGCACTTCCCACATGACAGGTAATAAGGATCCTATTACAGGTATAAAATATGACAAATAAGGAGTTGTCAAATTTGGAAATGATGAAGGCTTGAAGATTGTTGGCTGAGGAAAAGCCAATTTTGGGGGCAAAGAATTGAGATGTACTGATGTCTTGGTTGTTGAGGGTCTTAGTCAGAACTTTCTCACTTTCAGTCAACTATGTGACTCTGGGAACTCTATTCGATTTACCAAGAACATGTGGGTTGTGAAAGGAATATATGGAGCAGTTGTTCTATAGGGAAAAAGGACAAAGGGAAATATTTACCTTGTAGGAGGGGAAGAATATACATTCCTTTTATCCAGAGAGGAAGAAAACCAGTTGTGGCATAAGCGATATGATCATCTATTCCAACCATCCATGGAAGATCTCGTAAAGTGTGATGCTGCTATAAACCTTCCCAAACTATCATGTGATCACACTCATACGTGTGATTCTTTCCAACAATGGAAGATCATCAGAAAGACATACATGCCAAAGGAACAGAAATAAACTAGAGTACTCGAATTGGTGCATGCTTATGTATGTGGACCTATCTCACCACGAGCTATAAATGGGAAAAGTTACTATGTTATTTTCATTGATGATTATAGCTGAATGTCTTGTGTATTTATCATTACCCATAAGACAGATGTGTTTAGTTTCATAAAGCAGTATAGGAGGGAATCAGAAAGGATGCTTGGGAAGAAAATTCTAAAGTTTCGTACTGATAACGGTACAAAATTCACAAATAGTCAAGTCGAAAACTATCTTACGAAACACTAGATAAGGCATCAGGTTTCCTCAGTGAGAACTCCCCTATAAGATGGAGTGGTTGAGAGGAGAAATCAGATCATCAACCACAAGGCCAGAACGATGCTTATTGAAAAGGACTTACTAGAGAAATTTTGGAAGGAAGAAGTTTTGACATCGGTTTATATTTTGAATAGGTCTCTGTTGTGTCCAAAGGAAGGGAAGAATCAGTATGAAATGTGGTATGGAAAGAGGCCAACACTAAAATACTTTTGAATATTTTGGAGTAAGTGCTTCATTATCAACAAAGAAAATCACAGGAAGTTTGTGTCACGAGGAGATGAGGGGATATTCCTTGGATACTCAGGGAAAATAAAAGCATATAAATGTTTCAACAAAAGGCTGGGAAAAATTTTTAAGAGAAATGATGTCACTATAGTTGAAAATAAACAGAATACTCAATGACCCAGTGAACAGTTTCTGCATGAAAGTGATGATGAGGTAAGAAACGCAGGGGGAGAATAAGTGGTAGAGGCTGACTCAAAAGAAGATACTGATGATGAAAAAGAAATTGTCAAGTCTGTGTCTGCAAGGAAGCCAAAGAGTCGAGCTGAAATTGATATGCATAATATCATTGGTGATCAGACAGCTCCAGTTCAGACTCAAATAATGAAATCATTACAGCAAACATCATTTTTATCTCAGGTGGAGCTGAAATGTTTTTCCGATGCAGTTGAAGATGAAAACTGGGTTCAGGATATGAATGAAGCGCTTGATCAGATTGAGAAGAACCAGACATGGGAGATTGTTTCGAGGCCAGCAGACAAGAATGTCATCTGTACTTAATGGTTCTATCGGAACAAGATGAATGAAGATGGCAGAGTGATTCAGAACAAAGCATGACTAGTGTGCAAGGGATTCTACCAGATAGAGGGAATAGATGTTGATGAGACATTTGCACTAGTTGCAAGGCTAGAGGCAATAAGATTATTTTTTTCCATAACAGTGCAAATAATGTTCAAATTATTCCAGATGGACGTCAAATCTACATTTCTAAATGGGGTTCTGGAAGAAGAGATGTACATTGAGCAGCCATATGGTTTCCAAATTCATGAGGATGAGAACCAAGTTTTCAATTGGAAGAAGGTGTTGTAAGGGCTGAAACAAGCACCAAGAGCATGGTACTCAAGGCTTGATCAGTACTTGAAGAAGATTGGTTTCCAACGTGGAGGAGTTGATTACAATATCTCTTTCAGCAATGATAGTAATCAAATGGTGATGGTTCTGGTGTATGTCGATGACATAATTTTTGGCAGATCAGATGAAACTCAGTGCAGATAGTTTTCTGAATTCATGAAAAATGAGTTTGAAATGTCAATGATTAGAGAGATGACATTTTTCCTTGGTCTACAGGTGACACACATAAGGAATGAAACATTCATTTCTCAATAAAAATATGCCAAAGAGGTTTTAAGAAGGTTTGGAATGGAAAATTCCAAGGAGATGAAGACTCCGGTTTCTGCCAGGATGAAAGTATCAAAATATGAGGATGGAAAGGTTTTTAATATCACACAATACCAGAAAATCATTGGATGTTTTGTTGTACTTGACCGCAACCAGGCCTGATATTGTTTTCGCCACATGCCAAGTAGCGAGATATCAAAGTAATCCAAAGTAAAGTGACATTCTTGCAGTGAAAAGAATACTTCGGTATATCAATGGCACCATAGATTTCGGTCTGATGTATAATGAAAAATCTCAATCAGTGTTATTAGGTTACACAGATGTAGTTTGGGTCGGATCAGCAGATGACAAAAAATCAACGTCAGGAGGTGAATTCTATCTTAGTGGATTATGTATTTCTTGGCTAAGCAAGAAGCAAGATTTCATTTCATTGTGCACCGAGGAAGCTGATTATATTGCGGCCACTCAAGCATGCACACAGTTATCGTGGATGAAGCAGCAGCTTGAAGGTATGGGCGTTGAAGTGAAGTCTCCGATCGGAATCCAATGCGATAAATCAAGTGCTATCAATCTTAGCAAAAATCCCGTCCATCACTCAAGGACCAAGGACATTGAGATCAAATATAATTTCATCAAGGAGAAGGTTGAGCAAGGAATTATTAAATTGGATTATGTGCCTACAAAACTACAGGTTTCAGACATTCTGAAAAAGGCTTTACCAAAGGACACGTTTGAAAGCCATCGACTGGCTCTGGGAGTTCAGTCGACTCCCCACACTTGAAAGAGTGTGGATGTGGAACACCCCCTCTTCCTATGGTATGATGTCTTTTTCTTAATGTGGTGATATGTGTTATATACTCTGTTCTATTCTGAAAAGGAGTGACCTTTGGGATCTTTGAAAAAGGGGGAGAAAATTGTGATTGTTTGAGGGGGAGATAGTGTGGCAATTTGATAAATCATGGTAGATACCGGGAGAAGCTGACAGGTGGTTCGTCCAGATAGGGGGAGTTGAAGCTAGTTGCATGTGCTTAGCCATATCTTAGCATGGAAAACATAGGAAATAGGGCTAAAGAGGTTTTGAAGCTGACAGAAGTTGAAGCTATGAGCAGAAAGGGGGACCTTATTAAATCTGACGATGCTAGAACTGATCAATCAAAGAATAGATATCATGAAAGACGAGGATCATGATAATAGCAGAATAGTGGTATTGGAGAGTGGTAAGAATGTTTCCAAAAATTGGTATGATTTTGGTAACAATTGGTATCAGTTTGATGTCAACAGTGGGTGTCAGATATGAAGTGATTCATTGATGAAATTTTCATTTACTCTTGTTTATGATGCCGAGCATTTCTCAAATGGGCTTAGAGTACGTGTTGAGTAAATCCTTGATCTCTATCAGAATCGCAATAGGCTAATGGTGGATGAAGAATTAATGATGTATCATTTTATGGAAGAGTTGTCAACAAACACAAAGGGGGATATTGTTGGGAAAAAATCCCTCAAGGTATCATTGAATCATTTTTGAGGTGATTGTGTTTGTTGACAATGTGGACATCTGTGTGGTGATTATTGACAAAGGAAAACAATGGCATACAAATTTTTTGACAAAGGGGATTTCATGGTGGAATGTCGAGTTCAAGAGCTATGGTCAACGATCCATGTTTGATTAAATAATGTCGACAAAGGAATGGATTATCTAGAGGTGGTATAAAAAGAACAGATACAAGGTGGCGCCGTTTTCCAGTCTTTGCCAAATTTATCGGCCTGAAAATCGACAAATGAAGACAAGTGGATTTTGGTAGAGGGACCTGCGTGCCGTTGACATGAAGTAGAAGAAAATTGCGCATCATATATTTTTCAAGATCAGAGCATCAAAATATGGAAAAGGAAAGAGGGTAACGCAGGTATTGGTGTGGTCGTTCCGGTGACCTGCACGCCGTGAAGAGACTTGCACGCCGATGCCTTGGATGCTTGAGAACTTGCGCGCCTGTTGTTTTTAAAGATCAGAAGATCAAAATATGGAAAAGGAAAGAGGGTCGTGCAGGTATTGGTTTTGTCACTCAAGTGACTTGCATGGGAAGAGACCTGCGCACAGATACTTGTGCGCCGAGGGGTGACTTGCGCGCCGTCGCGTAGGTTGATCAAATGCCTATAAATACAGGACCACCCCTCCTCATTTTCAATGGAGTTCATCACTTAGAAAAATCAGACCTCCCATCGTCCAGGTGTGGAAGTCACGCAAGTGGTGTGTGGTCGTACAGGTAGACTTGCGCGCCAGTGGTTGAAGTTGCGCGCCAGTTGGTTGTTGCTCACCAATAGTGGTTTGGGCGTAAAAGGAGTTGCGTTGCTCATGTTTGGAGGAGGAGAGACTTGTGTCGCGCAGGTAGTTGTGGTGGACCTATGTGCCATTTGTGACTTGCGTTCCGATACGTGCGCTCCAGATTAGACTTGCGTGCCAAGTAAGGTTGATTTTCAGAAGTGATTCAGGGCTGCGTGGAAGCTGGGAGTTTTCTCGATACCTTTGGTGCAAAGGGCGATTCATCTACAAGTGAAAGTTGGACATGAACAGAGCATCCACATACAACAGAGGATGTATTCATTAGATATAATGATGAGACCTACAGGTTTATAAACTGTTAGTGGATCATTTCTAGAGCAGTGAGAAAACGATGAGGAAGAAGGTGATCATCTCCACCGGCAGTGAGCTAGAGATAGAGAAATAAGGAGTGACCCTTGGGAAAGCAGTGAGCTGACCCTAAACCCTGTAAATGAAATGATCCTGGGACAGAGTGACTGTACCCAAACCTTGTAATCCACAGCTAGTGAAGTTTAGTGGAATTTGGTACTACCGACAACCTGTCGGCGTATACTCCTTGGACGCAGCCCTTAGTGGTGAACCAAGTAAAAATTGTTGTGTCATGTTCTTTCTTTACATTCAGTTTATATTATGCAACAGGAAAGAGTGAGAAGAGTGTTTTTCTAAACAACAAAACAAGATCAGAATGGGCTTTAATTTTAAATTATTCATACCCTGATTTACCCCCCCCCCCCTCAGGGTATTCAGCCTTGTGAACCTAACAGATCCCTACCCGGAAGAAGATGCAATCAAAACTTATTTAATTCTCCAAAGAAGGGGGTGCACATAAAGCAGAAAAAGCCTCTAGGGAAAACGTGGTCTAAAGGATACGACACAAACAGACGAATATATGGGGACCAAATTTTCTGGGAACATCTCTCAGCAAGAGAATGGGAAAACACACAATGAGTAGAAGATCTAATCTTTAGAAAATCTAGATATTAAATAAATTATAGAAACCATTTTTAAAATCCATTAAAGGCTGATCTTGACCAAGACAACGTAGTTTACAAGTCAAAGGATGATTCGATTTTTTAGAAGATATATATGATTCGAAAAAGCTCAAAAAACAATTAAATATGGTATTAAATTCATTTTTAATCAAATAAAACATTGTAGGGTTGAAATTGGAAAAACTGGAGAATTTTGGAATTCTGAGAAATTGTAGGAAAAAAGTCACTGGTGGATTAGTCACTAGAGAGAGCTACTAATTAAAGTCACTGGTGCACATCACCGGGGGATGAGTCACTAATGGATGAGTCACCATTGGATGAGTCACCAGTATGAGATACCAGTGGCAAGATATTGGTATGAGTCATCGGTGTGAGTAACCGGTTGATGAGTCACTGATGTGAGAAACCATCGGGACCTACCAGTGTGACTCACCTCTATGACTCATCGCTATGACTCACCACTATGACCCACCATTGTGTTTTACCCCTATGAATCATTATTTCCGAGCTACCATTAAAAAACAAGAAATTTAGAAAACTCTTTAAATGAGTCCCCGTGACCTTCTAGAACACATCAAACATTGGATTTTCACAATGTAATCTACTAGAGTGGTCTGGGCCCTTACATAAGATAATTTTATATGTTTTATAAAAATTCATAAAATTTTTCCATGTAACAAAATAATTTTATGATTTTGGTTTCTTCTATAGTTAATGTAAATTCATATGTGGGTATTTATGATGAAAATACAAATTTATGGTTAAGTTGGTACCTATAAGGCATGAATTATTTCTAATGGTTTCATGGGATATTAAGGAATACTCTATTATAAACTTTTTCTAGTGCCATAATTCTAAATCAATTATAATTATTCTATTCATATAAAACGACTATGATAATGAAATATAGAAAATGGATGTTTTTAAAATCATTCATAAAAGTAAAATTGATGATGATGGATATATAACATTATTAAAAGGATTTTTTACACCATATAGTTACATAAATTTATAAATTTTGTATATATCCATTTATAGTTTCTAGAAAGACACATAATCATGGAATATTCATATAGATAAAGCCATTATATTGTTTTTATTAAGAATTAATGTAATCCTTGGGTTAATGAGATAATAATTGGGGTTCCACATATTTCCAAGGGAAATAAATATTTAAATATTTATGGATGGAATATAATAATTTATAAGAATAATTAATAAAACAGATCAAATATTAGTGCAAGAATTACTTGATGTAGAATCCCATGTTCTAAGGAATAAAATCAATTATGACAAATATATAGGGCTAAACATATATTTTAAAATAACATAACCAGAAAGAACTGCTGATAAATTATAGATAGAATAATTCAATGGAGAGTTGATTCTTTTGTCACATCATATAAATCATTAAAATATTGAATATTATGGAATATATGTAGTTTAATACGATGAAGATATTTATAAATAGGTTTATTCTAGGATTTTTCATATATTTCCAACTTTTTAAAGAGAATTTATTTTTATTATTCATAAATCATAAAGGAAAATTATCAAATAAAATTGTGAGTACTGGATGAGGAAGTAGTCAAAAATTTCAAATTATATATGAGAATGTATGATACATGAGTTACATGAAATTGATTAAATGGAAATTCCAATTTTAAAGAGGATATAGAACTAGTTTTCCTCATATATCAATTTGATATAGTTTACTAGATATAAAAAATAAAAGAGTAATATAAGATAAATAAATCCATTTTATTCCAAATATATACAGAATTATAATTTTTTATATTTTGATGTAGCTTAAAAATATTTTATGAGGTCATTTTTCCTAGTTAATGAACTGCATCAAGAAAAGAGAGAAAAGTAACACTAAATATTGTGATTATTTTTTAGAATGGAATAATTCAAAAAATTCATTTTATATACGGAGGATAAAAGATAAATACTCAAGGATATTAAAAAAAATTGATTTTGTCTCCAATAATGAGGCTTCCAGAACAAGAGATTCCATAAAATAATGTGAAAGGAATAGAATATATTTCTATACAATAGTTATGAAAAATATAATATTTACTATAATAAACCACTATAATAATAATTTTAAATCATTCAAAAATATAACTAAAATGAATGAAAATAATGGAATACAAGTGTGATTATAGTTGTGTGAGTAAAAATTATTTTCTATTACTATCTAAAATAAATATCCATCATAGTCAACTTAAATACGACATAATAATTAAATTATTCTATCATAATAAAATATATCAAAGGAATTAAATCCAAAATATGTTATTGTTAATAATTATATGCATTTAATATTTTAATAAATAAGAACCACCCAGAACCATATATTCCATCACATTAAATTTTTTTTTTCTAATTACAAAAAAATAAGTACTAAATAATATATATATATATTTATTTATTTATATTAAATAAAAATAAAAAATAAAAATAATGATCTCCATAAAATTTTTATTTTTATAGAACTCAAAACTATCTTCTCTCTATTGTCATGTTATATGACAACATGTTTAAATCTCTATTAAATATTTAGGGGACTAGAGGTTGGGAAATCCTCAAAAAAACCTTGGAATCAAATATGGCTGCATAGGAATATACTTAATAGAAAATGAAATATATAAATTATTGATTTAATAGTAGTGGTAGAACACATAAATATAATTATGATGGATTCCGTTTCTAAAAATGATTATAAAATACAAAAAACTGATTATTATATCTCAGTCACACAACCATAACACTCATTAATCATAGATACATTCATTTTACATAAATTTAGCCATTATGACCTATTATGACCGAGGTAGCCACATCAATATTGTAGTGAAATTAAATTTCCTTAATTTAGAAACTCTAAATGAAGAAAAAAACACTAAAAAATGAATACATTATTGCATTATCAAAATTAGATATATTAGAAAAAATTCAAATATTATATCAAATCATATAATTCATAATCAAAATGATGAATTTATTTCACATAATAGAAATGGAATCATGAAAACTACAAAAATCATAACCATTTTTGTATAGAAAATATTTTATCTATTCTATAGATTAGTTGAAGAATTTTTTTTCACAAACAAAAAAGTGGAAAAAACATAAGGGCATTCATGATAGAAAAAATTAGGTTATTATCCCTAAAAAAACCCAAATCAAATTAACCCAAAAAAAATTAATTTCATAAGAACATCACTAAAAAATAAACTATAAAAGTGGTGGTCAAAACGATGAATTATGAAGATGGTGACACAAGAATTTGACAGGAAGGATGATGGAGGCAAGATGTTGCATTGGGATTTCAAGGCATGTAATTGGATTCATAACCATTAGGACAAAAAGACATGTATGAAATAAATATGTCATGATGAGTGTGTTATCCCCTGGGGGGGGGGGGGTTGGGACTCCCATACAACCTGTTTATGTGGAGTGTGTGTGTTTGTTTGAATGTAGTTTCACTCCCAAGAACCAAATATATATTAATAATTATACAGCACTACAATAACTATTATTATTCATAAAATTATCATTCATCTCTCTTGGATCAATTAAACCCTGTCAATGGAATCAAAATTCTAGTCACAGATCATCCACACTAAGGATTATCATCATCTTTAGCAGGGGGACCGAGAACATATATCCTCAGTAAGGTAGTTTAGTTCTCTTCATTCTCATTGTTGTCATCTATTCCTTAAATTCAATTGATTTAATTTTTACCCTATATGTGGAAATTGGTTTTATTATTTCCATCCATTTATCATTAATTGGTTGATTTTATATTTGTTATTTTTATTTATAACTACTATTTGGTTGTAAACTTTTATCTTCACCATCACTCTATTAAAAATTTTAAACCGCACAACATTTCTTATTAGGGAGTAAATAATAGAGAAAATTATAATACATTTTTCATCTGAATGAAGTTTTTCAGCCGTGTGGTATAAGAATTATATTTCCCTATACTGGTTGTTCCCTTCTAGTTTATTAATTTTTCATAAACACTAATTGATACTATTGTATCCTTTTTTATATGCATAACGATTCTTCCTCAGCAGCAATATGGTTTAATATTTAGTTCTTTCATTTTTATTTTTGGGAATGGGGATCTAATATATTGATTTTTATTATAGTGATTGTTTTTTTTCAGATGATATTTCTACTATTATAGAATCAAATCATTAAATAAGTCTATAGTACACTAAATTTTTCATAAACTTATCAAGAATATTTTTGGTTTTGTATTGTTAGAGTAAATGGTTTCTTCAATTTTTTTTTGAATTATCATTGAAATTCTATTAGTTATATTAATTTTTGTGTCACAAAATTGATCATATTTATGGAGGATAATGATAATGGAAAACAAATCATCTAACATAGTATCATATAGAGGGAAATCACGTAGGGCCCTATAGATCCTAAAATTTGAGAAGATTTTTAATATATGGATGGTGACTATTTTTGTAACACCCCAAGATTTTACAAAAAATATTCTTTTTAATTTCATTAATGTCTTGTGTTGTACGGTACACCAAAAGGAGATTTCACAACATCCATCCCTGACTTGTCTTGCATTACACGCATGCACGACCTTCCATGATAGCGTGTGTTGTACGCAATACCGAGTTTCGCTAAACAACGATATACTATAAAAATATTATTAAAACTACCCATTATGAATAGTAATACCCACTTTTTGAAATTTTATAAATTTTATTTTTGAAAATGGACTTCATTTTTTGGATTTGGAATATCGAAATTAGCCTAGGGTGAAAGTTTGGTATTTTTCTGAAAACATTCAATTTTTGATGAATAGTGAAAACACAGGGTTACTATTTAAAAACCGAGTTTTTATTTAATTATTATATTTAAATTTATTTTAGCTCAAAATTGATACATAATACCTATATAAGTTTAATGTAATTCATTGGAGTAATTTTATACTAATTTTAGATATATAAAAATTTCATTGAACTTTTCACCGTCTTTTACCCACCTCCTAGGAGAATTTGAAAATTTACATAAAACTTAATTTTACCGCTTTTGTGAATGGAATTTAAAAAATCCTAGAGACACGGTTGATGTCAGTATATAAAATGTGGATCAATGAGATGAAAATAATTTTTGGTGAATAGTAACTTTTTACTTTTTTTACCACGGTTAAAAGTAAATAGGGTAATTAAGGGTAAAAATGATATTATGATTATCCTAACACATGTCCTAATTCTGTTGGATAAGTGTAATTCGACCAAAAACAACCTTAGGACTAAAATATGACCATTTAGGCCCACTTGGATTAGATTAGGACATTTATTATTAATTTATTTAAATAAGGGTTAAAATAGTTAAACTCAAAGTTTAATAAGTAAATCATTTTTAATATAGGGTTATACATAAGATAAATTCGACAATAAATATTCATTAGAAAGATAAAACGATTTACTACATAATAGTATTTTATTTGTAATTTTTAGACATTAAATAATTTAATTTATGTATGACACAAAGATGATGCAGTAATTATCTTATTAATGAAATATTGACATAATTGATGTTAGAAATACCCAAATAAATGTAATTTGAGTATTTTTATTCCACTAATTTTCTAGGTTAATATGACATGTTAGTATTGATTTAATTAACTTTGTTCTAACTAATCATTCTATTATGATTTTCACAAAAATCAATTACTAAATAGTGTCAAAATTGACATAAAATAGTTTTTAAAACAAATATTATATTATTAATTGTTATTTTATTCCTAATAATCTAAGGTTCGGCCAAATGACTTAGATAAGGTTATATATATTTATAATAAACAACTTGGGGTTCTTTGGGCTTCTTATAGTATGTTTATTAACCTTATAGTGTAAGAACACAAAAAGACACGGTAAAAGTAAAATTATCAAACTTAAAGTTAAATCTAAATGATAAGGTTAAAATACAAAACTAAACTTGTACAAATTCTATTGGATGAGAGGATTTAGACCCATCCATACCTTATCTTAGAAATAAATCAATTTGGAGCTATTTAAAATAGAATATGGCTTTATAATAAAATAATATATTTAGTTTTTCCAAAGGTGCCCCTCTCCTCCCTTATAAAAGGGCACCTCCTCCCTCTCTTCCTCACACCACTTTGAGCCTTCAAGATCGGCCAAACCCTGCCAATTTCTTATCTCCACTTCCCTAGAGACATCCTAGAGGTCCTGGTCTTCTTCGAAGACCAATTTTAGTGCCCTAAAAGGAGATCTCAAAGAAGCGCTTCAAAGAAGAGGTAATGTCCGTTACCGATTCTTTCAACATTATTTCTTCTTCCACTTCTTATTATTTAGTTGTTTAATTATGAATGAATAACATCAATATCACTCATATACTGATATTTTATTATATTTATGAAACAACCCTATTTCACCATCTATCCATCCAATGGAAAATGAAATAACCGCGCGTGCGTACGTACGAAATACCATCTCCACGCTGTGGTGTAATCTATTTTCCACCACCACCTTACTTGGATGGGTATAATGGTGTAAATAATGAATATATATGATTATTGTAAAGTTATATTGATTCTTAAATAGTATACATACACTCCAATACAATTCCACGATCATGTGAAAGATATCATCGCTCGTGCGTACGTACGGAATACCGTCTCCACGATGTGACACGACTCGTTTTACATGATTTTAATTACATAATTATTACATAAATGAATTGATTGAATGAATATGATATATATTAAACTAATAAAATTCTGTAAATGAGGTATCTATAACCTAAAAGAATAATAAGAATTTATTCAACAAAACACGCATAAGAACAAAAAGCAATAAACATCCGAATAACAAGTAACAATGAAATATTACTAATAAGAAGCTAAGAATAATACCATATATGATATAATAACAATGAGTATGATTCTATAATAAGTCAATGACATTATTTAAATCATTATACCAGAGGTTCAGATACTTACGAAGCAAATTGGACCTAAGGTAAGGGAAAATATCACAATCTCATTTTTATCCGAGATTGTTTATACTTTGGTATTTACAGGGGTGTATTTTATCATCCACATCCATGTTTCCTCAATATGTAATATTATTTCCATCCACCTACAATTTTTTAAATCCAATTTTACCCTTTGGTGAGTTTTTAGTAAATGATATGAAAGGAATCTTTTGTCGTTTTTCATAAGAGGTACTTTTAGACTTTTCCGACAAAAGTACGAGAAGAACGTTTTTTTAACTTATATGAAATGAATGTATTTTTAAAAAATTATTTCCAAAAAGCTTCCTTTACAAGTTTTCATGTTTATTTTTAATCAACTTATTTTAGTTTAGAATTGTACGACATGTTAAGAAAGGAAAAGTGTTTTTGAAGGAGAAAGGATATTTTCCTCAAGAATGGAGTTCAAGTGTTTTATAAAAATTATTTTCCATATAAGATAATAAAGGGTTCTGTTTCTATAACTATTATTACATTGATTTGATTATGTTGTTATGGAATTATTTTTATTAATTCCTTTATCTTATATGAATTTTTTTATGATGTCATGATTTTTAAGAATTCCATTTTTATTAAATGGGTTATGAAATGATGTATGATTTATGATTTTGTGGCACACATAAGAATGGTATCATTATGAGATGGGTGGTACCTATATCTCCCTACAATGCATTGGGTAAAGATTTTATATCTCATGAGATAGACATGGCTGGAACGGCAGGTTAAACCGGTTCAGTGAAACAGGACTGAAATGAGGAATGAACTCGGTTCAGAAATGGACTTTGTCCACTAAGATAGTCTTGGAAATGATTCTTGACAAATAAGAAATTATTCTCTATGATTTTGTGTGTATTCCACAAAGATTCATGTTTTAAGTTATTATTATTGTGATTAAATTTCACTACCATGATTTATCCCATGTTATTAAATTATGATCTCTTTTACAGGGTAAGATTTCCAAATTGTTATGTTCTTATGAATATGATGTGATTGATATTTATTTTGTTTACCCATACTGAGCATTTGAGCTCACCCTTTTATGTTTTCTTTTCCCCAGGATATAAATAAAGGTTTTAGGTAAGAAAAAAAGGGAAGATCTTTATGGGAGATGTTGAAGATCTTTCACCACGATTAGAAGATTATATTCTGAGTTTCCAAAGACACTAAACTATTACGGTCCGTGTGTGTGTGTTTTTGTAATGTACTAAGTATTACTCAAAAGTAATGTAATGTCCATGTACGTCAAGATTAGGGTCTTTATAATTTTACTCCAAATTTTGTGTAACATTCTGAATATATTTTAAATTTTGGTAAATTTGATCTAATATATTTTTCTATGGTTAAAATATTATTTTAATATTAAGAATTCATAATTATTATGACTTTAATCAAGAAATATCTATGTATAATGACCATAGATCTTTCATTTACCTTTGTATTATATATCCATGTATGAGTTGAGTGATATTGGAATGGGATTCTAGTGTATCCCTTAGTCAATAAACATCAGTGGGTACCCATCCATTATTTATGGTATATCCTCTTGGAAATTATATAAAGAATCTAATGGCATGACATTTTAATTTTGATATGAATAAATATGAAAATTTTTCAGAATTGGAGATAGAAATTAATTGTCTAATTGCATCATGATCCCCATTATCTATAGATTCTTGTGGTTTGTGTATTTAAAATAATGAATTTTAGAGGTAGATAGAATATGATGCCCAACATGATTGTGATAAGATCACTAATTTTACCCTATAGAAAATGTATACAATGATTTTTGTTAGAAATTTTTTAGAAAATGGTGTTTCAAAAAGGGAAGACACCATCAGTTGGGTCTTTCATTTTAGTATAAACCCTTATTGATTTTATTTATGGTACTAATTAATAACAATATATAGTCTAATTTAGTATTATTTTGAATAATTATTTGTTTAATTCTACTAATGAGGGTAACCATTATTGTTTTATTTTAGCTATTATAGGATAATGTGTAATGTATTATAATGAAAATATCCAGTTTTTAGAAATGGATTATTACCCATTATTAAAGGTTGGGGTGAATATTCTAGTTCATAGATAATATTATCATTTCACAAAAAATAAGATTGATTAATTCAATTCTTCTACTACGATTTCTTCAATATAGATGATTCAATTATAAAAATCATGAAAACCGGGGTCGAATTATTTTGTGGAATCATATGGTTCTATTATAGCTGCTCTAAAAAATCACTTACTTGAAAGGAATACATATAAAAAATGATTATCACTCATTATGGTAGTGAAAAACAAATATAATTATTTTAAATAGTCTCTATATGTATCAATTAAATTGTTTATTTCCTTCACGTAAATGATTTAATAATTTTTTAGTTCTTTATATAATTTGGGAAAAGATAATTTAGTTTTTTCAGAAAATTTTAAATTGTACAATTTATGTCATAATTGTTTTTGATATTTTTATGTATATATATATATTAATCATGTATACTAGTTTGAATTGCATCATAATGGTCTAATAGTTTTTTCCCAAAATAAATCTGTTTTAATTATACCATATAATATATAGTGGAATTGAACTATTTAATTGAAGGTTTATTTTCAATTAATGTTAAATTAGAAACATCTATGATATTGTTGAATGTACAAAAATACCATTCCATTAATTCGATTAGTATTTATTTGAATTGAATTTTATTTCAAATGGATTTATTATCATTATTTGGATAACATGATGAAATTGGGGTGGAGGTGTCACTATATTACATTAGTTTCATTATTATTTTAACTCACATATCTTTTAGAATAATTTTTTTATTTTACTAGAAAAAAATATTAGCCATAAAATGATTACTTAATTTTAATAAAAATGAAATATTAATCTATATCCACTAACATTGATTGAACATTATATAACATCTATAACCTAAAAATATTAAACCATATGAATATTCTTTACAACCTTCCAACTGGTAAACATTTCATCATTATAAATTGATCAATTCAAAGTCACTATTTATTCTATGAAGAAACTAACAAATAAAGGCCTAAGAATTTCTCATTATACTATAAAAGACATAAATTATCATACAAAAATTTCCTGAACCCGCTAAAATTATATATTATAAAAAAATAAATATAATACCTAAGGGAACACACAATTAATTTTTAGGCCAGCAGAAATATCCTCCCCTCAGGAAAAACATTATTTATTTATAGTGTACCACCAAATGTAAAATAACAGAATATTATCAGTGGTATAACTTTATAATAGATGTATATAAATTTAAATTTAATGTGATTTTTTCCCAAATTAAAAAATTACACAGGAAATACAATTTAATACCCAAAAATAAATCCAAAATCAAACATAATTATTTGAAAATCTATTTAGATTTTTTCTAAATTCAAAAAATGTAGGAAATTAGAATTATTGTCACCATACCTCAAGGAAGAGATTAAATCCTTATAAAACAGATATTAGTAAAATATGAACCAAGAAAAATAAATAATAAAAACTAGATATAACTATTATTTATATAAATATTAAACATAATGATATAACATAAATATTATAATTCAAATTTGGAATCAGTATTCCTAATTTCTTAAAAAGGGAATGAGTAATGTTTTCCCAAAAAAATAATTTCTACAAGATATTATATTTTTTAAATTAATTATTTATTATAAGTACCAAATTATTAGTATTTAAAATACTTATCCATTCCAAAAATAATGTAAATATAATGAAATCACATATTAATATATAATTCTATATATTATGTTATTATAAATTCATGTGATTCACAGCATAGATGGAAATTTAATACATAAAATATTAAAATAATTTGAAAGATATAAAATAAAAAAAAAATAAAAAATTGAATCAATATTTAACCATTTATATTAATATTAAATTTTATGGGGTTTTTTCAACTTTATTCGGTGAAAAAGATTAATTTTACATTATTTATTATTAGTATACATAGAATAAATTTAGAAAAAATTATAGAATCATGAACTAAGAAATTATAATTCTAGATTTTCCCAATAAACTAGTTTATAATATAATATATTTAAGTGGAAGTAAAAATAAAAATAAAAATATAACAGTAATAATAAATATATAAATCTATTTTATAATTCCAATAAATACATATGTAATTGGATTGGATTACACCATATTAAATCATGAACAACATAACAAATTGTATCATAAAAAACACATTAATTTAGTGTTTGACCAGAAGGTTTGTGATTTCTTAAACTCTGATGATATTTTTTGAAATGTTTTTGAGAGAATTGGGAAAAATAATAAAATGCATGGGGAACATTTTCCCAGATTGTACATTCATTTCAAAAAAACTAGTTTATATTTTTAAAAACTCATTTAAATTAAAACAGTTTTTCTTCATTTAATGTTAGTCACCAAAATTAATATTTGACCTTTCCATAATTATTACAAATTTTTATACCATATAAATTTTTTTAATTCATGGTACCAACAAAAAATTCTTAGTAGTAGATATAAAATGAAAATACAACCATTAGTCCTTTAAAAAATATGAAAACCCTTGATATTTTATTTTTAATTAAAAAACACTGAGCTCATAAATAAGAAATAATCACAAGATAAACTATAAATTATTGGAGATAAAAAATATCGCTAGAAATCTAAAGAAAAAATTGGAATATGTCATGAAAAATAAAATTCAACACCTACAATCAAACATATTTCACACTGAATGTAATAAATTATAAATAGTTAATTTCAATCATAATTTATCTTGAAAATAATTCATTACCTAATGCATTGGAGAGAACTATAATAGGCCTATACATCATCATAAATATTTTTAAAGAACCATCACCTGAAAAATAATATATTACCTATCAGTTTTTATCATAACACTCATTTTGTACCATAATCAAATTCACTTCCAAAAATTTTATAACAAATTTATAATTTATCCTTATTTTTTAATATATTTATAAAAATATAAATTACCACATAAATTTAAAATTCAATTTAATATAGAGAAATATGAAAAAAATATATAGTAATATTTAAAATGAATAAAATTATCAACTATGTGAAATGGTGGTAATGTGGAAATTGGTAAAAAATCATTTTTGTTCCACTTTTATAATAATTTGAAAAATGAACCATACATAAAATGTGAAAAAAATATTTTTAAAATAATTTTTATGATGGTAAAATATAGTTTAAAATTTCCTTAACTATACCATTATTTTATAATGAGTAACATCCATAAAATAGTTATATGGGCTTGGATATGGAAGATAAAAACATTAAAGCATTTAATATAAGTTTTAAAAAGGAAAACATCTTACATCGTGTCCCAACACAACACACATAGATATAATTCCTTTTATAATAATAAGAATATATTTATTATTTAATTGATTAAGAACATTTATCATTTTTATTATTTAATTATTATTTATTTTATTTCTTTTACTATATATTTTTATTTTTAAATTCAGGTTTTTATGTTTATGTCAATTTTTTTGGGGTCATTCTGTCCAAAATATATTTATTGAGTTGAAAGGGTTGAAAAGGCCTATAAAATGGTTTCATAATACTTATATAATAATAATTTCATAAAATAAAAGTTATTAAATAGAGAAACTTATATAACCAGGTATAGAATTTAATAATGAAAAATAATACATGCCATTCTAGATTGTGGTAAATAGATAGTATGAACCAACAAATATATAACATTCCAATGGATTCAAGAAAAATAATATATATATATATATATATATATATAATTTTTTCATTAAATAATAACTATAATGATATTAATAAAACAATTATACTTTCTATACATATTTTTTACAATCCTAATTTGACGAGAAATAAAGTTGAAACATGTAGTTCATAATGGCGGATATCCATATATTCACATGGGAGACATTTTCCTTTTCTATTGGACATAATAGAATATTATAATATTTTAAATATATAGATAAAAAAATTAATATATCTAATAATATGTATTTAATTTTTATTGAATTGATAAAATGTATTTAGAGAAGGATGATGTAAAATTAATCATTAAACAACATGGTTAAATGAAATACCTCCTCCTCGGATAATATCCTTTAAAAGATACATTAATTCTTCATAGATTGTATTTTTGGAAAGGTAAAAACCACTAGGTTATGGATAATGTCATTGGGGTGGTTTTTGGGTTGGTCTTGATCAAGATAATGTGCTCAATGTGTGTGAAAAATCGATGGATGAGTGAATACTTTTATAAGTGAAAGGAGTGACACACATGTAAATACACAAAACATTAATATAATATAAATTAGTTTATGAAAATAAATGATTCCATTAATTATTCCAATTTCAATGATATAATAATTTATTATCAAAATATAGTCATATAATACAATTTTAACATTTTTTGATATATTTATAAGATAATATATGGATTTAAACATTTAGGGAAATTAAAATTAAAAGTGGTGAATACATTTTTACCTATGTAATTTAATTGGATGACTAAAAATGAATAAGAAAATTTTAAATTAATTTGAAAAAAATATTTTTATATATTAAAATAATTTTATAAGATTCAGTTTTGACAAGTGTTATATATATATTTTATATAATATAAAAAATAAAACAAAAAAAATAGTTTTTTAGAAAAAAGAATTTTATAAGAATAAAAATAAATTTAAGTCAATTTAATTTAAATAATGGGTCCCGAAGATATTTATTTGTATTTAAATAAAAAATAAGAGTTTTTAAGAATTAATATTAACAAAAAAATAATAGATTACCAAAATCATTTAATTAAATGTATTGTAAAATAGTTTTTTACAACAAAATATAAATTAATGACCAACATTTGAAGCATTAGTTATGAAATTCAATTATATGTTTTTAGAAAAATATTTATTATGATCAATAATTTCATATTTATTAAATTAAATAGACTTAAAAATTTTTATGTCAATCTTACATCATGATTATTTTATATAAATTATGGTATTTTTATAAATGGTAATTTTCTCTATTGACATAAATAACAACAATTTTTGATAAATCTCAAATAGTCAACATAATATAATTTTTCAATGATAGTCTAAAATATAGATTCAAATTTTTAAAATTTCCATTATAAAATTAATACTTGTAGATTTCATTTTACAAAATAAAATAAAAAAACTTTCTTTTTTGAAAGATGATTGTTTTAAACTGTATGTGTTTTTAATTTTATTTCATAACAATTAGTAATTAAATAAATATTTATATATAATATCATATATTTAAATTATACATATATAATAATCATTATTTAAAAGTCACCATCTAATTTTTTTTAGGGAATATACACACCATTTTTTTCAAAACATCTATTTAAAAGATAATTAATACTCAAACATATTATTTATTTACCATATAAATTTAAGCATAACTAATTATGAGCTATATTTTTTTGATTGTTGTATTACTCTTATAATTTATTATAATGTTCATCTAATATATCATTTCTTAATTTATATTGGTGTTAAATGTAACAAAATCCATAAAGTAGTTTTTATTTAATGAAAATACATATTAAAATATTTGAATATTATATTCTCCCCCATTAATGAAATTGAGTCCACAAAATATTATTTTTTTCATTACATTTTATGTAAGTAAAATATCATATTTGTGTTTTATCAAGATAAGTAATTTCTAGGTTACTATTAAGAAACATATTTTTTTGATAATTAAACTTTTCAAAAACGATCTGTGTATTATTTTAAGACTTATAATTTCTAATGTCTTCCAAAAAGAATAGCTTGATACACTAGTGAAATTTTAAAAATAAAAATTTATAGATTTATAATCCCCTTTCAGGATTTTGAGGAATTTATGAACCATCAAGATAGAAAATATGAGGAACTATACTTGAGTTATTTTCATTACAAAAGACTAGAATCATCCATCGATTGTGTTTTGATTAGATTTAGCCATCACCTCATATTCATGTTAATAAAATAAATTGATTAAATTTTATTACATGAATAATAGAAATCATCTCTTAAATAATCCTAAAATCCAAAAATAGAAAAAAATAATTCCTCCCATTCCAATAAATTGTAATAAATAATAATGTTTATTATTATTAGATGAAATAAAATGATGAAAATCCATATTGTGAATAAAATAGTTAAATATGTGTCTTAAATATGTAACTGTATATTCAACTATTTATATTCTATCACTAATCCATACATATAACAACAATTATCCTTATTTTCTGAAACTTTTTTATGTTATATAATATATCTATGTTATGTTCCTAAACACATATCTTAATCATATAATTTCTCATAATATTTTACATTATACTCTTCTAATAACATTCTAACCTCCAAAGTAATCAAAAAATTTCTCTTATGTCAACTATAATAACACATACATTAAAAAACCTGTAGGTTTGAGTTTAACATAAATTTATTTTCAATTATTATATTACACTAATAATTTAGTATTATATCATTTGTAAAATATAAAATCACAAAATTTAGGTACGGAACATTATAAATTTTCCATTAAAAAAAAGAATAATTTTCTATATTTCAAGTCACTTTTTATTCAGGAATATTGTTTTTATTCAAGACTAGTAGGAAAAATGGAAGGACTGACCATTATATATATAAAAAAAATCCTTATCCCCCGTGAGACTTATTTAAAATAATTGGATGAGACAAATAATATTATAATTTATTATAAAAATAAATTATAGGCCTTAATCTATTTGAAATATGATAACCAATGGGAATTTTTCCATTTCAAACAGTAAAACAATGATATTAACATAAAATATAATGAGAAACAAAAATATTTTTCATAAAAAATATTATAAATAATAGAATAGATAGAAAACCCATGATGATATCTTGGGAAATCATACTCATCACCCTTGTTCAACCATATTTGACATGTAATAAAATAACATTTTCACAACTATGTTTAGTAATCATTATTCAAGGGAATAAATAGTTACCCATTATCAGGGACAATTATATCACTAACCCACCAAAAAACATAAATATTTATAATGAAAACTGAAATGAAAAAACAAACTAGTGATTTCAATGTTCTCCTTGACACTCATTTTATTGAATAACTAAAATCCTTTTCAATAATTTCATGAAAATAAGATAAAATATATTTTTATTTTAATAACTCCTAAAAAATGAAAAACTCCTTTAAATAATTTGAATTTAATTTTTCTGAAAATCATGGAAACATGATGAGGAATAAAAAAAATCATGATGGAGGGAAAATGTATTTCTAAGTTAAATATAAGAAAAAGTTATTTTTTAACTTCTATAAGAAAGACCAAATTAACCCATGAAAAATATGTTCAAAATATTTTATTCAGATATATTTTAATGTTTATGAAAGATAATAAAAATAATGACCATGATCATTCCTTATAATAATAAATAAAAATGTTATTTAATCATTTAAAATAAAATTAATATAAAATAGAATGATTTCAAAATATTTAAAGTAGGTTTACAAAAAATACCCCTACCTCAAGTTCTGACTCATTACAAATTTATTTTAAATTCCAAAAGAATAAAATTATATTAATTATTTACATTTAAAAAATATTTCATTCTTATTCCAATTTTATTTTTCATTTTATTTTATTTAAAATCATGTTTTATTTAGCTTCTAAATTAATTATGTTAACATCATATATTTTGGGGTACTTTGGTCTAAAACACCATTAGTGTACTGACTTGGGTTTAAGGTGTCATAAAATGATTTCATAATAATTCTACAGTCTTAATAATTTAATAATAATAATATCTATTCATTAAAAAAACATTTATAACTTGTAATGTATGGATTTTATGAAAAATTCAAAATTTCATTCATGGAGGAGATAATCTTCATGTATGAATGAGAGAAGTATTCACATTCTATTATAAAGAAGTTATAGAATGTAGATAATGGTGTTTTAATCCAGAATAATAATTTTTTTATAAATAAAATAATTTATTAAATTAATAAATATTTATTTATCACCAAGTGAGGCAGAGATGAAACACAAAATACATCATTCATAGTGGTGTAAATATTCTATTACACATCAGAATGATTTCCATTTTCATTACATTGTTTTAAAGAAGGTAAAAGTTTTTATGTAAATTTTTTTTAGTATAATAATAATGATTATTTTATAATGTTATTATGGATAAATAAATTAGATATAATATTATAAAAAATTAAACATGAAATAACATGGTTATAAAAAATACCTCTTCCTTGGATAACCTCAATTAAGGAGTATTTTTTGTGCTTGGTAAAATAAATTTTCTCACTGTGTTTGAAGAGTTTAGGTGGTAAGGGGATATTTTTACAAATGATATTAGTGGAACTATGGTAAATTCTTTTAAATTTAATATAGGGTTATGTATTTATCAATTAAGAGATAAAATAAATTTCTCTTATTTTTATGAATGAATTTATAAGGGTAAAAATAAACTAATCCAAAAAAATTGACATATTTTTGGGTGATTATTTCCTTATCCCTTTTTAAACAATTTATTATATTTTCTATTTTTTGTGGAAACTAAATTGCATCCTAGAAAACATAATTTTATAAATAAAAATAAAATGGAATTATAACCTGATGTAAATATTATAATTCCAAAATATGAAAATAATTTTAATTGATTAT
Organism: Viscum album; assembly: GCA_963277665.1. Lineage (NCBI taxonomy): Eukaryota > Viridiplantae > Streptophyta > Magnoliopsida > Santalales > Viscaceae > Viscum > Viscum album. The sequence continues at coordinate 1,277,941,635 of OY728121.1, read as the reverse complement.
ATTTCATAAATTTTTAAAAATTATCTTCATTATATTTTTAAACAACACGTCCTGTTTTTCATTAGAAAATAATTTTTTTAGAAGATTAATGAATTGACAAAAATATAATTATAGAGTTTATCCCCCTGAAATTTAGTTTCTTATTACTAAACAATAAAGATATATTTCATAAATTTAAATATAAAACCAATAATCATCTTTCATCAACTCAATTTATTGAGATGAACTATATATAGTTTTTATTAGGATAAAATATAACATAGGATTCAAAAACGCAAGATTGGATTTCTAAATTAGAAATAATAATTTATATATAATTTAAAATTTTTTTATCCAGAAGGGTTTTAAAATTCCATATCATGATTAAATCATGGTGATGTTATAAAAGATACATAATTTATAAAAAATGGTATTTTTATTTTTTAATGGTAAAATATAATATTATTAAAAAATTGAAAAAATAACTCTATGATAATTTTGATTGTATGATCTCAAAAATGATTTCCATTGTGTTAAATTACTATTATATATTTATTATCTTTATCTCGTTTTATAAAAAACAACATATAAATAAAACTAATTTAATAGAAAAATCACCAATTGAAAAGATTGGTTTTGATAATCATATTTAATATAAATTAGTAATTAAATTAACATGAAAATATTATTTAATAAATTTAAATACTAAATATTAACATTATAATATTTTAATACAAATCATTTTAAGTTATTAAGATAAATTACACAACACTTTTGAAAGAACATTTATTCAAAAAATAAATTTTTGAAATTAAATCAGATTAATTATTTATCATATAAATGAAAGAAATTTTGATTGGTTTTTGTATTTTTACATAATAATGGTTTTAATATACATATAATTTTCCTAATAGTTTTTTTTCAATTATATCGTGGGTTATTTTAGATTGATATTTTGTGTGATATAATCTATCTAACCCACTAAATACTAAAATCTTGGGGTGTTATAAACAATATAATTTTTTAATGAATTGCAAGGTTAAAATATATTTTATGAGAAATATATATACTTATAATATGATTTTAACAATGATAAATTATAAATCACCATTGAATAATAATAATAAAATCTATAAGAAGTGATAAAAAAGAATAATACGAAGGCCACCAACAATAATCTTTATCAAGAATTTATTTCTAACCAGTAGAGAGGGAAAATGTGTCATAGATATATGTCTAAGGGATGAAAAACTATGAGATATATTTATTAATAAAAATATTTTAAATCACCCATTATTAATGAATATTTAAAATAATTTCATATTTCCTTGAAATTATCCCAACAGAATATTTAACAACGAAATCTGAGAAAAATATATTTGACTAAAAAACATTTAATAATTTAAATGATTCAATTAAATTTTCAATTTAATATTATTTTCATTCTCATAGTGTCTATTTTTTTGGAAGGAAAAATAAAATACTACTAGAAATTTATAGACATTACTAACCATTGAAATATACTATTTCATTTTCTTAGATTTTTTATAGAATATATAGGTTAATTTAGTTCAGAACTAAATTTCAATAGTTTAATTTTATAAGAATATCTTACATCAAGTCCATAGAAAAAAATTACATTGAGATTTTATATTATTACATTGTAATTTATTTACTCCTCTAAAAAAATTCTTTGTCTATTACATTTTTTTAAATAGACCAATTAATTATTTATAATAATTAATTACATGAATTCTATTTTTCATTAACGTTTTTGATAATTTTAATTTACATTAATTTTTGTTGTGTTTACTCAATTAGACCTACTAAACTTGTTATATAGTTAATATTGTTCTTTATCTTCTTCACTTTAAACCTCATTATTATTTAACATATGTTTCTTATAAAATAAGTCCATGAATGTTATTGTTTTTTAATTGATACAATATAATCCACTTAATAATGTTAAAAAAGTTAACTTTTATTATTTAACATATAAATTTATCATTTACACATTAGGTTAAATCTTATTTTTCATTGCTTGTGTTCTTATTATTATCATATCTACTAGAACGTTTCTTAAGAAATATGTGCCAAACTATGATAAAAATAATCACTATGATTTGGTGGTGAATAAATAATTAATCTGTTTAAGAATCCTCTTTTATTAACATAAGATACTGATTATAATGATAAATACATTTATTAATTACCTAATTATTTATAATTTTCTGCATGATTGAAATTTCATGGATAGAAAAGTGACACTATTTTTTATAATTTTCACCATTAAACATTTGGTGTTTATATACATGGTGTGATTTTCATCCTTGAAATCACCCAAAATACACATTAAGAGGGAAAATTATTTATAATATCTCTGTAACTTATTGTCCATGCAATAGATATCTCAACAATTTTAAAGAATAAAAAGATAAACATATATGCTGAAAATAACCAAAGGAATTATAAAATAATCTATTTTTTTAACCTATTAAAAATATTTTTTTTTATTTAAGTGGATCTAATATCACAGGTTATGTTTTCACTATTATATCTCTTTTTAAAAATAAACCCCAATCATATTTAGAGAATTTCTATCATTATATAATGTTTATGTATTCTAAATATTTCTTATTTTTTCTTTTTATTTCATATTTATATCAGATATAATACTATAGAAAAAGAATATATACCTATATAATATTAGTTCCATTTCAATTTTTAGGTTGTAAAAATTTTTATTCCTGATTACATATTGTACCAAAATTTCACGTCTATTGGAAGGAATTATTCATGAAAACAAAATTTTATATCCTCTAAAACATTCCATTATTGACTCAAAATTATTTTTCTTTCATTGAGGAATATATTATTAAAAATTTTAAATAAATTTATTCCAAACATACTCATGCAGAAAATTTGAAATACCAAATAACATTTAAAACCATGATAGAGAATAGACAGTTGAGAATATCTAATGTATAGTGGGGAATATTTATTATAAATACATATATATCTCTATTTATATAATATAAAGCCTAGGGAAGTTTTAAAAATCAAAAAATATCAAAATACTTGTCTTTGAATTTTTTCCCTTATTGACCTTATAAATCTATACTATGTATGTTTTTAGTGGATTTTGATTGAATTATTCTCTTAATGAATTAAGAAGATTTTGTGTAAATGTTGATGAGTTTAAGAAATTTCCTCTAAAAGTGTTTACTTTATAAAATTATTGTTGTTAATTCTAGTATAAATATTAATAAAATTAAATTATCATTGATACAATATGTCATAATTATTATACAATGCTAAAAACATAGTGAATCCTATTAGAAAATGAAGGGAAATATTCACCACTCCACTCTAATTTGTTTTAATATAGATGAATTAGAGTAATAACCATATTATGTACAATAAAACGACATGATGTAAATTCTAAAAGAGATCCTTATTGTAAATATCTATATGTAAACTGAAAAATAAACAAATAAAAAAAATACCAAACCAATCCCAGAACACTATAATTTACAAACCCACCAAATAATTTCGATGTATATTACAATGTAAATGAATGACTCAATATCTCATGAAATATGTGATGTAGGGGATTGGATGAGTATATCCAGAATTGGGTAACATTATTTGATAAAAATATTTTGGGATCCACTTTGTTAGGTCACACTATATATAGAAAACATCACACACATATCAAACAAAGGATGGTATACCGACACATTTTTTCTTATAACATGGTACCCTAAAAATATCTTCTATGATGAGAGATATGGATAGATTTTTTGAAACCATGTCCATTGTGCAACAATCTCATCTCACCATAAAGAGACTATGATAAACTAATTTAGAAAAATAATTTATATAATCATCCCATGATGAAATACATTTCATTGTAATGAATATTTTAATGATGAACCCTCAAAAGGGTGAAAATACCATGTATCATGGACTGGTCACCACATTACACAGATGCACAAAAAGGTTGGAGACATAAAAAATCATTGAAATGATATTTAACTTCGTAGTTTTAATATCACACCACAACATTGATAATGGGGTATAAAGTATTGTCAAACCAAAACCATGAAATATGGTGAAACATGTTGGTCTCTACAAGATATGTGATTTTGGGGGAACATATTATTCTTCACAACACCTCTCATTCCATTTCACTATGAAGGAGGTCAGTTAAGAATGGGATTTTTTAATTTATAATGCTTTTTTTCTATAATATTTATTTCATTATAAACTAACTTTTATCATCATATATTTAATGTTGTCAAATTTTTGGGGGAGTATAGGATTTATTAATCATTTATACTATTTTATAAGAAACATTGAATGAGTGATTTTTTTAAACTAGGAGTTCACGCATTTATTGATGATGATGTTTCCCTGCATCTATTATATGATTTCATACAATATATTTGGATGTTTTCACATATTCCATTTGTTTGGACCACTTATTTTTGAATGATTAATGTTTTTTATGATTATAATAATGAATTTATTATGTGAATGTCATATAAGAGTAGGATAATGATGATATCCCTTAAACAAATTGGTTTTATAGTGAGTGGAATGTATATTTAACAGTATAAAATTATTATTATCTTATATCTCATCACATGATTGTTAATATAAAAAAATACAAAATTAATGGAGGATTCTCCATATGGAAGAGCCTGAATAGATAAAGAGATTTGTTTCTTTATTTTTTTCATTTGAGATAGAATTGTACCAATTCATAGTTAAATATAAATTTTTTAAACCATATATAATTAAATTATAAGTATTTCATAAAAATTAAATATTCAAAATAAAATTTATTACACCTAGAGAATAGAACAACTAAAAAAATCATGTCATTTTATAAAATAATGAAATTAAAATATATTTAAAACACATCCTCTAATTATTTTTACTCACAGAAATCATGTAACTCATAACCACCCCAATAACCGTTGACAATGAATGTTATTGGGGTTTTATATTCCCTCAAGGGATCCTCCATATATTCTAGTATATACAGAAGATCAAAGAGTATATAAGTTTTTACCATGGATGGATTCATCCCTAATATTAGGGTATATGATTAACAAATAACCAAAAACCATTCATAATAATAAAATCACATAGAAAAAAATATAAATAAAGTACTATATAATGATGTCATACATGAATAAATGACGAATATTTCAAAAACATCATGGGTCAGATATACAAATAAAAAAATTAATAACTATATAAGAGGCTCAAATGTTACCCTTATCTTCTGTACATACCTATATCTAATCTCCACCATTTATATTCTATTAGAATATGAATCATTGGGCCTCTAACCCATTTGATCCATTGAACAATGTGATATACCTAGGTTTGAAGGTTCCACCATTTCTATATTAGAATGTGAAAAAGACATAGTAAGCCCCAAAAAATAGAATATTTAGAATATGTAAAAGATACTGCGTATACACAAGTGATATTATAAAAATTAATAAAAAAATAAAATTCAACACCTTATAAATTAAACACTATTGATCATAGGACTCAAATGTGAAAACCTTGGTCAACCATAAATACATTGATCAATTTTGAGTATCTCTTACCATGCCAATTATTCATCAAGGGGTGTATTTAAAACTATAAAATATTGTGAATATATATACAAATGTTTATATGATCCCATAGGGGGAACTTTTTGTACCTTGGATCAATAGATATTTAAAAATTCTATGGGTTATAGTGGAAAAACTCAAAATCTAAAATAAATGTTCGCTCCTTCTGCATATATCATTTTGTGGAAAAAAATCATGGGGGAGGGAACCACACATATAGTAGGAGAAATATTCATGGGGGGATATCCAACCACCAGATGATCTCTAATAAATTTTTGCTGGGGAAATAGCATCAAACCATCAGATTTCATGAATAAAACACCTTAGGTTAGTAAAACTCCAACCAAAATTTTTGATAACACATTGGAGAAGAGTAATACCACGCATGGACATCTCATATAAACCTATGGGGGAGGATGTATCACTATACTGAAATTCACATGTAAAAATCTAGTGGTGAAGAAAACAACCTAATAAAAATATCATATATGAATCATCCTCACACCAGTCCCACCCATAAGAATAAGCACTCAAAACCATTGTTCACATGTAAAAAACATATCCTAATCACAATACCCATATCTAGAATATTATATTCTAGGATATTTTACCTTTACTCTATAGGTAATCCAAAAGTAGGGCAACCCATCATAGTCTCATAAGATACACCATAGTCCAAAAATAATAAATGGGACCCTCCATCCAAATATTTTCTCTTGAGCTCAATCCCATCACTCAGATGGCATAATGTCATATAGTATTACCTTGATAATATTATGGACACACCATATATACCTAAAAATCCACACAAAAATCATTATACTGGGATAAAATAATTATCATCTCTTACTTGAGTTATCCTAGGTCTATATTCTCATGCCCATTATTAAAGAAAATCCTGCATAACACATTCCCCCAAAGATAATCACAAACATGTTTTGGTGGAAACATATCTATCCTCATTAATCAATAATATGAATGGAATAATGGATTATCATGGTTCCATCATGGGATACTAATGTTAATTAATTATATACCAACTTTATCTGCCTAAGGGAGATTTTTATAGGAAGCTATAAAAGGGTGAAAATATTCATCAACATTATTTAGAGACAAAATATTATTATATGTCTCATGGATTACTTTTAAAACCAGTAGAACATCCATTAGTTATTGAGTCATCATGATACTATTCAAGGGTCCATGGTGTCACTAAAAACATTTTTCATTACTTATGAGTTTACATGAAACAAATCATTTTATTTATTTTGTTAACATATTATCACTAGTGAAACTGTATTTTTTATTTGATTAATCAATATATATATATATATATATACACACACATACACGATATAGATATTCTATGGTAGCACCTATCATATATAGAGACATCATCCACCCCAATCTCAAAAAATCACCAAATAAGAGCATAAAATATCATTCCAATACTCAATCACCTATATTTGTCTATAACATCAAAAAAGTTATTATAAAGTATTTTATTTACTTTAAAATTTCAATTTAAATATAATATCATGACATAACTCACCGAAAATGTTCTAGTCATCAAACCATTATAAATTGAATTTCATTATAGCATTTCTTTCCCCAACACCATTTCAACTGAATCTCATATATCCCAATTTCAATTCGTTAATAAATGAATTTTTTTTATAATAATTATATGAAAAAACTCATATGATGATCTAATTTCAAACAAAATATTTGAAAATAGTATGTTTTCCGCCCATGATTTATTTTATATTCAATGATAAAATGTAATTTTTATTATATGATTCCACAATGAAATGATGGAATCATGAAGACACCCCTTTTTCGGAGAAAATGATATAGGTGGACATTAATGGGTAAGAATAAAAGATAGAGATATAGGATGAAATCACCCCAATCCATCATAAAAAAACACAAAGTCACACCAATTGAAAGGGGGATTAGTGGATGATGTTTGGCGGAATGAACCCTATTTTTTAATATATGAGAGAGGTGGAATATAGTTTGGTGTACTTATAATTTATGGGTGAAAATTTTATTTTTCTAATTTTTATGAAAACTTCAATAGTCAAAGTTTTTTGTTAGAAAATTATCCAAATGGTGAACTAACATTCATCTCACAATACATCAATGAGAACCCACCCAAATAGTTTAGATATATTTTTACTGTAACTAAATATTCCTTCTCATACAATTAAACTACCAAATTTTATGGTTAGAGGTGTTTGGGGGAGGTTCATGTAGTTTTAAGTGGAGGATAGAGCTACAAGAGTGCTGCAACATGTGGTTCATGATGGGAACTAGATTCAAGTCATGAGTTGGTGGTTCAAAGATTATGTAATAGGATGGTTTCAAGGCCTATGTGTGGGTAAAGGGGGAGTCCATGAAATGATTTTATGTAATGAAATTATTTCATGATCAGTAATGAATTGAATCGAATGTGATTTAATTTTCTCTAGGAACTTATGTAATGGGGGATTCACAAACTATACTAGATTAACAACTTGTAATATAAAATACCCCTTATAATTCATGTCTTTATTAGAAAACATGCTGTGAATGGGTAATTATAATTTTTTTTATATATTTTGTTTTTATATTTTTATTTTCCATTAAACCACCATATCATCTCCTATTATTTTAGGAAAGCAATACGCCTTGAATATATATTCCGAATCATCCTCTACTACTTTGATTTATTGTTTCTAGTAGTTGGGATTGGGTAATCAAGTTATATAATACAATCTTCCCAAATTTAATAATTCCATTATTATTATGGGGATTCACTATGGTGGAAAGGTTTTGGTTTGAGGAGAGTTTGGGTTTATATTTATTATAATTCATGATGTTTTGTAACTAAATCCATTTGGTTTTCATGGATTACTAGTTTACGGGTCTTTTCCTTTCACTCTACAGTGTGAAACGAGTTTTCAACAATTATTTGAGTTAGATAATACCTTGTTTCTATTTATTGTGTCTCATGCAAGAGGAATTTGGTCTTTTTTAACTTTGGGATGATAGTTTTCACTTGCCTAATCCAGATAAATTAATTTTTTATTTAAAATTGTAGGTGAAATGGGAATAGAATCTCATGTTTAAACAACTTTTATATTAGTATTATTCATATTGTGGTTGTATTTGATAATTGAACCATTGAAAATTACTGTCCATGGTGGCCTTTTATTCACTGTACTTGTAAATTTTTATAACCCTTTATTATTGTTATTTTTTGGCCTCTACCCAATATGTAAACTTAATAACCACATATAATCATCTAATAAAATTACTTCCCATTGATTATGGACATCTTGATAACTATCTAATTAATGAAATAGAATTTGAAAAAAAAATTATTTTTATAAATATGAAAAATGTAACCTAATATGCATGTTGTGTGAATGTGAATTGGAGTTGGGTGAAGAAATGCATTGTGGGTATAAGTATGGGTTATGGGGAGATGATGTGTGGTTGTGATGTGGTGTGGGACACTATTTGGTTAGTATGAGTCCATTTTTTTGGTTGTGAAGTGTGTTCGATATGTTGAATTGGAAAATGTGTTGTTGGAATGAGGCAATGTAGTGGGGTTGTATGTGTGGTTGTGTTATGTAGAGGGTTATATGAGAATTGTTGCTTTGGTCAATATGACTACATAGTGATATAATATCATGTTAATAATGATTATAATAGAATTTGATAATTTTTTAATTGGAGGGAAATAGTTATATAAAAAACTAATAATGGGCTATGTGGAATAATATAGTTGATGATAAATAATGAAAAGAATGAGTTTTTTAAATAGAATTTTCTTGGATTGTAGTAAAAAGTGTGAATTGGATTGTGTTTTTTTATTATATTGTATTCTTCATATAGTGAACATAGTGAAAGTTGTTACATTGTGAGTTGGTTAATGATTCTTGTGAAAACATAGGACAATATTGTTTGTTACTTTATATATATAATAATTATATATATGTGATTTATTTACTCACCCACCTATCATGAACCATGTATATATTAATGTGTTTCTCTCAACATCCAGGTATAAAGGATGGATTTTTGGCCAGAAAATATTCCCCACACTCTCTTATATATGAGTAGATATCCACATACTTTGATGACAAGAGGTTCGATATTGCATTAAGTGATGCACCAAGTGACCGTGGGGGATATTTGATGTGACTGAAATATGGTACAATGTGTTGTGATGGACTAGGTGTATATGGGGGAGATTTGATATGATCATGTTGTGGGGTAACTTATGCTGGGGGTCATCCATGGTACAATGAAGGTATGAGGTTTATGTTCTTCATTTTCTTGAAACACAACTACTTTTTTATACTATTAGAGGTGGTGTGATGAACCAGGTGTCTATGGGGATGATGATATTTGACTTTTTTGTGGGAAGGTGGTATATGCTATATGAAATAGGTTTGAGTACCAATACATATGATAATGGTTGTGTGATAGAGGAAAATAAGATGGAAAGTGTTGCTCATAATTATTTATCAATATAATTCTTATTATGTTATTATACATGTATTATTTCTTGAATGTGACTTAGTGATATTTTTTTTTGGAAACAGACATGTTTATGTACTGATGGTTCTAATATTTTCTCACTGGTTCATTAGAATGAATCTTTCCTTTGTTCAAGACATACATCGGTTTCCTACTGAGTATACTTTTACTCCCCCTATGTATATAAATTGATTTTTGAGATTATCATAGTATTACATAGACCATGATGCACATTACTAGATCATACCTTTAGAGTATTACAATATTTTTTTTATCATTACCTCTATTTATCTACTTTAGAAACTTTTATCTATACCTATTTTTATTTAAATATGCATTGTGGGATATATTTTTTAATGATATGTATATTATTTCATGAATTTTCTTGTGTTTAATTCATCAAATCATTTCAACCAATATTATTAGAGGGGGAAATGCCTCCCATTTTATGATATTTTTATACCTTTGGTGTTAATCTCTAACATTGATACAACTGGAGGAGGGAATCAAGGTTCATTATGTCAAACCATTAATTATGGTATTTTTGGTTACAGGAGGTCATGACATAGTGGTATTAGATCTAGTAGTTGAAATATCAGATTGACTTTAGATCTAGGAATTGGATGTATTATAAGGGTTGGTATGTGAAAAATTCTAATTGATCTTGGGGGCATGACAAAGGTTTAGGAGGCATGATAGTTCATGGGATTTTATCCCCCCTCACTCCCAAGATTCAGTGCAAGGAATTTCAGCTTATTGAACAACCGTGTGAGTTGGACTAGTTTTTTGGGTAGAGACCTAGGAGTTGTACAAGGATCATAGTGAATTTTGTCCCGATTTGATTTTTGATTTCATAACAAGGATAAAATATGTTAAATGAATTATATAAATAATTATTTAAATAAATAGATCAAGGGTTTAGGAAATAATTATCTTAATTTTAGTTATCTCCACCAGTATCCTTCACCACGGGGTTTTGGTAGTTGAGGATCAACATGATGATACAGTTAATCAAAAGGGGTTGTTCTTTTTTGGGAGGTTGACCAATAGAAGGTGATTTTTTCACATTCCAGGGAAAAAAAATGGTATTTTATGGGGGAAGTTATTCTGATGTAGAGAAAAAGAACTTGTTGGAGGATATGATGATTGCCTTTAGTTTAATTTGTTACAGGGTAGATTATAGGGTCTCCTTTCAGTTAATAATACATGGTGATCTACGCATTAGGGGTGAATGAATTGTCTAGTTGAGTGGAAGGAGGTAGTTTTTTTTGCTGAAATCCATATTTTGTTATGGGAAATGTTCCTTTCATCAACCATGAATAAAGTGAGGTTGTAGGAGCTTTATTTACATCATCAGTGGATATTATATTTATGGGAATTCAGAATCATGATCAATGACCATATGCATTTTTCATATATAATTATCTAGATGAGGAGTCTCATGCAAGACATATTTTTGAGGCAATCCATCCTCTAATATACTACATAGTCACTCCATTTATATTTCTAATGTATCTTTAGGTTCTAAAGAATTTGGATGCGATTAGGAAGATGGAAACATGATGAGGATTACCATGAGAGGGGATCCAATAATGTATCTAGAGAACAAAACTAGTCAGTGGAAGGTTATAGATGCCAGGGATTTCAAGGTTTCAACTGGTGGGGTGCCGAACTCACCATCTTCATTTTTATCCTTTTAGGGCCATTGGTCTCCATTCCATTATTATGGAATTTGTTATAAAATCCATTTTATGTGGGTTCTCATCTATCACTATAATTTTTAACCAGTGGTTCACTAAGAAGTGTTTGGTGGAGATTTTGCGGTTTTTCAATAGCTATTACTACAGTTACTAGTGTGACCATTTCAAAATCATGGGAAGTAGGTCAATAGGCCACTGAAATGGGATATAGAAGATAGAATTCGACATTAGAATGTCACTCATGTTTAGGGACCTCAACTTGATCATGTTTATGGAGATGTCCATCAGTAGAGAGTTAGCAGAGTTGGGTTTATTTAGTTGCACGTAGTTGTGGAAGTAGTTCCAAAACATGCTACGGATAATCAGAGGTACGATTATCTTAGCTAGTATGTTTGTTTTTTCCATGTATAATTTTTGATATTCACAATCATTTATTTCAACCACTCTATTACATTCTATATTACTAGAAATTGAGAGTCTTCCCCTCCCACTAGCATTGACGTTTTGAGTTACTCTCCCGGCTAGCTTGTTTGATATATGATAGGATTGCATACATATGTTGGGGACATATCTATCCCATAAAGTTATTTTAATTCTTCAAAATCATCCATAAAATTTCATCCTCATTATAAACTACTTGTATTACATGGATTATGTTATCTAGTTCTTCTAGAGTAGAGTCAACTTCTTAGAAATTGATTGCCAACATGTTGTTTTTATACCGAGTGAGGTTGTTGGGTGGGACGTCAGTGTGTAGAGAATGTTCATTATTTTATGGATGAGTTGTATTTCTAAGTAGTGTATGTTGGGATGGTAGAGGTTCCATGGATTTTTCGGGTGTTTTGGATGATTTTTCTAGGTAGGTTGTGACACTACCCCAAAAATTTGATGTCAATTTCATGATAGACTGGTATCTTGGTACATCTATGATTTCGATGCCTATTTATCAAATGAAAAATTCTATGTTGTGGGTGATGATAATTAATATATATTATCTGATGTAGAATTGTTTCATCAAACCTATTATGTCTCTACTGGTTGACCACATATTGTTTTTCAAGATGATGGATGTTTTTTAATGATATGCATAGATTTTCGAAGGTTGAATCATGTTACAGTCAAGAACTATTACCATTTTTAGGGATTGATGATCTTTTTTACCTGTTGAGTGGGTAAATACTATTTTCTATGATTTATCTATGGTCATTGTAGTACTATCTAAGGGTGATGGGGTTTTATATCCTGATGAATGCATTCAGATATAGGTGGGGCACTTTTATTTGATGGTACTGTCATTCGGTGACACAAAGCCATCGAATGTGTTCATGGGAATCATGAACTCGTCATCTATGAAATAGTGGTCATGTTCATAATCATTTTATTTGAAAACACAATGATTTATTATATTTATGAGGTGAATCATTTCTATTATCTCAGATATTTATTATAGGTTCTTCAATGCCACCTATTCTATGGATTTTTTGCAAGTATATGTTTTTACTGTAAGATACGATTTCAAGGTTATGTGGTTTCTTAGTAGTGTGTGGAATTCGAATCATATAAGTGTGTTTTAGTTACTTCTAGGCTATCACCTTTGGAATTTGTATAAGATCATTGTTTATAGAGTATTATAGGGTATTTTGAGTGGTTTGTTCTCAATGTCACTAGATTTATAGCCATATTAATAGTGTTGAGCAGTTTGGAATAGAGATTTTTTATTCTATTCAGTTCCAAGAAAAAAATGATGTGTAAAGGGTTAATTATTCAGTTCACTTATTGTCAATTTTCTAGAGGAGGATTTTTTTTGAAGTGTTTTTTTATTCTTCCAATCTACGATTATGATGCATGTTGATACATCAGTGAGAAGTGATCTCTTATGGGTGTATGAAGTTACATTTCCACAAGCATACCAATTCCGCTCATGATATAGTGCTAGATGTGGAATTTTCTCTGAAGTTATGGAGACATTTCCTCATCGAAAAGTTCTTTGTGGTCTTCATATACCATAAAAGGTTTAGGTTTATATTATATCAATTCGATCTGTATATGTATACTTTTAGGTGGATAGAGTTTCATCTGAATTATTATTTTTAGATATTCTAAATCTTATGAATGGGGAATAAGGTGGCTTAATCATTGAAAATAAAGTGATAGAGATATTTCTTTAGGAGACCAGAGTTTATTAAGGAGTAATGATGGAGTTAAGAATAATGAACTTAGATGCAAGAGTGGTTGATGGTACATATTGTTATTTTTTAGTTTATCGTTAATTATTATATGATTTAGGAGGTGGATGAGGAGTACCATTGGTGTGACCTTAGGGAATATGTGATATTTTCCCATGTTGTCTATAGTGATTCTCTAGAGATATTTTTAGAGGGTTTCCAAATCCAGATGATGATATTATAGGGGATATTTGTTTTTGTAGTGATGAGTGAGGGATTCCATCATGATTTTCGTAATTCACCCTTGGAGGTACACCCTATATTTTATAATATTTACCTTATCTTGGGGATATAATTTTGGTGGCCCTAGATGTAATAATCTGTGGTTTATTTGGTATAACGTTGCTCAATTTTCCAAAATGTAATGGCTAATAATTGTGTTCTTAGGGGTTTTTTTCTAGGATTTTGATGTTCCTAAGTGGAAATGGGACTTCATATTGATGGATTTTATCTCATGGTTACTCCATTCATAGGGAGGTTGCAATTTTTTCTGGGTAGTCAATGATCAATTGATGATATTGGACCAACTCCTAGACATTAGGGGGTCAGGTGACATGGATGTTTTAGTGAGGAGGGACGTTGATGAGGTTTTGTAGTTTTCTATATATTTGAGCACAATTTTCATGGATTGAGATGCTTGTTTTACATCACGAGTCTTGATTTGATTTCATGATTCATTTGGAACATATTTATCCCTCATCATTAAATTTATCCATCAGAAAAAGGTCACTCAGAGAGGAGTATATAGACTCTGGATGATATGTTGTAGGACTAAATCTTAGACATTTGATGATCTTTTCTGGGCCATTTTATTTTGGTTGTGTTTTCTAACAATAACACTTATCACTCATCCATCATCATGTCCCTCTTTGTGGATTTTTATGGGTGTATGTGTCATTTTCAACTGTGCATAATGGTGGTTGGAGAGTTAGAAAATTGTTGTCCCAATGTGGTGAAAAGCACATAAATTAAGTAAAACATTTTATTGATGGATGAATGAATAATAGGACAATGGAATGAATTATGAAGATTACACAAGGAGTCCATTGGAATTATGGGGCTGGAGATCATGTTTTATTTAATGTATCCTATAAATGTTAGAGGTGGTTTTTTGGTACAGGTAGTAATATTAATCCTATTATGTTTTGGCCTTTTTAGTTCTTAGGGAGAGTTAGTGAGGTATAATATCAGTTGTTGCGTCCACCACAGATATATTAGATTTAAGTGAACTTCCACATCTCTCATTTTCATCAATTTAATCACAAAGACTCCCATGTAAATGACTATGAGGAGTTGGATATTGATTATGAAACAACATTCTTGGAGTGGTTAGTGATCTAGTATTATCAAGATAGTATGCGACATGGACATTCAATTACCATGATTTATATGTTTTGGAGACATGATAGAATAGAGTAGACTACTTATTGCAATGATATTTAGATGTTTTCCCAATAGCCATAGTTTTTTTATTTTTTATTTTTGTTATTTATTATTAATTATTAGAACTCATATTTTTATGAGATGTGATTTTCCATTTTGTGTAATGCTTGAAATAACATATCGATCGAGATGTTCTGGTGAAAAGATTTTGGAAGTTGAGGTAGTTCTTCCTCTCTTAACAATGGCTTTGTTTCCATTATTATTTTACAGATTCATTGGACTGGTTTTATTTTTGATTGGCGAAGATTTTGGTTTTTCATTTATGATAATACTTGTTGTCTTATAGGTTGATTTGTTACTTTACAGAGTAGCTATGGGTTTTCAAAAATTATTCTTCTCCCTCTAGTGTAAAATGCATTGGAAAGATTGTTTGAGGTATCATATTTGTAATTTTTCTTTATTACTTTTTATATGTGATGGTTTTTCTTTTTTTATCTTTGGAGATATAGTTCTCACTGGACTAACAAAGATAAATTAATTGGTCAATCCAAATTGAAGTGGAAAATGGAAATGAATCACATTTTTTAAAACATTGATATTATTATTATTATTGATATTGTGATTATATTGGTAGAGTGATCTATAAAAATGGTGACCATTGGGATATTTTGTGTGTGTTGTAGATGATTTTTTTTAGAGCCCATTCTTGTTGTGATTTTCAGAATAACATTTTAGTTTTAATTAGTTAACTATATATATATGGGTAAAAAAGGATTTCCCTCAATTATATAATTTTTTTGATAATTTCAAAAATAATGATGTGGAAGGTGATATAAATCCCCATGATAAATATGATTTTTTTGTTATGTGCTTTTAGTGTGACCATGCTACGGGGTGGTGTGGGGAAATGTGTGGTCAATATAAGGTCGTTCTGTTAGGAGGATTTGTGTTGTTGTAATTTTTTATGGAGAAATATGTGGTTTTTATTAGGATTTATTTTAGGGAAAGGATATTTCATTGAAATCTGGTTTGGGAAGACCATTGGTTTATATGAGGCCATTTAGTGGGGTAGTTAGGTGGGGTTGAGTTGTGTGGAGAATGCAATGATTATGGTTGTGTTTTAAAAATTACTAGATAGTGATGGAATAACTGGAGAATAATGATTAAAATTGATTAGGCTTGTTTTGTTTATGAGAGGGATATGTTTATTGAAAGAAATTAATAATGGTATATGTATATAAATCCTTCTATTGGTAAATTACGGATGGAATTGTCCGATTAAATGAAATTTTATTAGATTTAAATGAAATTTTGGAAGTGACATAGGGCTAGTATTTTTATGTATTTTTCTACATGTAGTTGAGGAATTAATTTAGGTGACTTTGGGAGTTAGTTAGTTCTTATTTTGATCCAATAGGACGTGCTAGTTTGTTTACATAAATATATACACATTGTATATTTGCATTTAATTTATATTTACACCCCACCCCTATTGGGAACCATGCACTAACCCATTATATAAATATATAAATATATATATGAGGTATTTCCAAAAATTCCTATGGTGAGGCTATATGGATACCTACCCATTTTTTCTGACTCTTTCTTCATAGAGAGTCGATTTTCACATGCTATGATGGATAGAGTTCATAAATTACACTATGTGATGAACCAAGTGTTTGTGAGTGAGATGTAATGTGATTATACTATGGGTAAGTGGGGTGTGATGGGTCTAGGTACCTATAGTAAATATGTGACATGAACATGTTCTTGGGTGGCTTACAATGGTGTTCCATACATGGTAGAAGGAGGAAACAAGGATGAATTCCTTTATGTTCATGAGATCCAACTACTCTACTTATGGAAGTGTAGGTCTTGTGATGTACCACATGTCTAAAAAATGATGTGATGTTACATTTTTTGGGGCATTGATTGTTGATATATGGAAGATATGGGAGTTATAATACATACAACATTGGGGTGTGAGAGTGTCCAATAAGTGACAAAGTAGTGTGGGCTGCCAATTATTTTTATACTTATTATTATGATAATATTATTCACTTGCATTATTTGGTAAAATTACTTGGCAATGTGAAGGATTTATAGTTAACCTATTTAGGTGCTGTTGGATATAATTTTCGACCATGGGTTTATTGCCTCTTTCACATTCCCATGATACACATTGTCTTTCCTTCTGAGTATACATGAAATAACCACCTATTCATAAGACAGATTTTCAGTTTTCCTAGTGGATTATGTGGTCCATGATGGAAATTACTAGCATATTCCATTGTACTATTTATATGTCATTACAATAGAATTTGTTTTAGATATTTAACAGGGAAAGTTTTTTATATACCTCATTTTTTTACACTTGAAATGTGTGATGTTTTTTGGATTATTTTTATATTATGTCATGTTCTTTTTTTGGTTTATTCAAACTATCTATCATTAATATAGTATTAGAGAAATTCCTCCCATTTTATTATATTTTTATACCCATGGTACAAGTCCCTATATTGACACCTATTGGAGGTGGGATATGGGAGGCCATTATATCCCCCCTCCATTTCTATATCATTGGTGGGAGGTGGTAATGGAAATTAAACAAATTGTGAAAAAATATGGGGAAATATCTAAGAAATATTATAATTTCAAAATTCTTTATCACAAAGTTCTTTTAAACTATATAAACATTATCTTCCAGAATTCATATAGAAAAGCCATCATGTGTGGTGTTCCTTAGTCATAGGAACATTAGGTGACCATGAATTAGGGAAAAAACATTCTAAAATAATTTAAACCATAAAATTAACACTGTAGAAATTATCTTGATCACCTGAAATAACTTATGGGACTGAATCCAAATCCAAATACTGCTTCCTCATATTGTAAAACCTTGTGAATTGAAATGTGAATCATGATTCTCAAATAAAACCATACTACATGGAAAAAAATTATATTCCCTCTAAAATTCCCAACTAAAAAATACTTAAGATTTTATAACCTCTCCCCTATAATAATTATTATCCTATAGAAGGATTACAAGTTTTTTCACCATTAATATCATCATTTTTCATTCATCAATTCACAATCAAGATGGATCATTTTTATAAGGAACATTAAATGAAATTCTCACCTACAATACGAAATAGTCAAGTACTATTTTCTCTTGAGATTGAGCTTCTGATCCACCTACATCAACAATTATATTATGAATCTAACTTGAAAAAATATATCTAAATTCATTAATTTATTATAAATTGATAATTATTAGGATCATAGTATTTTCCACTACAATACTCATCTCTTAAATGAAAATAATACGTAATGTGGGTCCCTTCATTAAGAATCTCTTACCAAAGAAAAAAATTCTGGATTCTAATGAAATTCTTATGGATTTTCCGTCTCATTACATATATTCTTATAAAAAATCCATAGGTAGTCCTCATGTTGTGAAATTCTCCTAAATCATTCTAAAATAGTCATTGAAGAAAAATCTCATCACCTAACCCTAATTCCCAATTACCTTGAAGGAATCTCATGATTATCCATTATCCCACACTAGAGTCAAAATGCACTAGTTAAAGTGATTATCCAATTTAATAAACTTCCTTTGAAACCTTGTTTCATGTAGTCACCATGGTAATCAACACATCTTTGATACTACTGACCATTAGATCACATAAAATTTCATCTAGGGCTTGACGATGATAAAATGAGACCATCTAATATAGATTCTAAAATAGTTGTATAATATTTCTATCATAAGTATATGTAATCATAGATTATTGACAAATGATATCCTAATTTCATCCTAACCATCGAAAAACTAGTGACACTAATCGAATAATATTACCTAGGAAATGATCATTCCTACACATTTGTTATGATGAACCTCACCCAAGGTGTCTCTACACCATGACTCCACTAAAATAAATCACTTATCTCCCAATCCCATTCTATATCCATTACTATGTGTCATGAATATATGTGATCATCCATACTATAAATATGTATCAATAAAAAACATTAATCTATATTCATTCCATAATCACCAAGAATGTTGTCCATGATATCCTTTTAAATTGTATTCACAACAAGGTTCATGCCCTCTATAGAAAATTGGGTGTTCTAAACTATATGAATTCCATTATAAATATTCTCAAAAAAAAGTATTGATAAAACAATAATTATAATAATTTCACTCTTCTCGACCCACACATTGTATTACTTTTATAAATTTACTAGGATGAATATCAGATCGACCATGACATTGACCCCTGATGCATATTGAATTTCCCAAAACACTGAAGAGGGATATTATATATTGTAATCCATGTACATATGACTCCATGAATATAATATTATCATAGAATATATACTTCCCCATCCCACACAATGTAGTGCATCAATAATCAACTCAAATAAGAAACATACATGATTAGAGTACATGATCCACTATATATTGAGGTCTCTATCAAAAAATGTATCTGGCCCTTTCTATCTATTCTCAAGAATCATTGGTCACTAAAAAAATCCCAAATTGTATCTCATTATTTTATAACTCACACTCTATTGACCATATCTAGTGTATTATCTAGTTCCACAAGATCACACAATGTGACCAACATTTTCACGAGTCACACATCATCAAACCAAGGATCAAACACCTTACCCACTGACTAAATTCCCCACACATATCAATCTCATATTACAAGATACCCCACATTTAATCCATTCATATATGATAGAAGTATCTCATCATTCCAAATATTATCACACAATCACCCACCATTCGGGAATCATTTAATATCTACAAGCATCTGACCATTCTCCACTCATCCTTAGGTCGAACATTTAGGATCATGATCCAAATAATCATAGAGAACAACAATTTGAATCATTTTGTATAGTTATCCTACAAATAATTCCTTATAAAACCAAAATTTGAAACTAATGCACCTTAATTTTTTTACACATTAAGATAATGATACATATCCACACCTATACAACATATATAAGTGAAATTCCTATACAACAGTCTCGTACTCCATTAACTTATTCAGGCCTTTAATATCTAAGAGTTCTCCGAAGTATAAGGCAACACTTATATTTTATACCAACACATATAATAGCACATGTCAAAAAATATTAGTAAAATAACATAATAGTTAATCATAGTTTCCTAATATAATATATATATAGACCTATCACAAATAAACTACTATCTCCCACCAAGCCCATAATAAATATAGAAATCATTCCTTGAATCATAGTTAAATATCCCAATTCTTATATCAATTTTTAAAAAGAAAATATTACACTAACTCACTCACTATAGGATTATATTATATCCATATCAACCCACACATATTGAATCACGATCCCACCTAAGGAACCCATCCTCATCAATAATCAATATACCTGAATAATTCACTTGAGGACCAATTCACAACTATATGAATATAATAACATCATATACAAATGAAATATATCAAATAAACTGTAGAAAAAATGTTTTGGTTAATTAAAATGTTAATAGGAAGCTATATTGGAAAACACCATATCGATATTTTTTTGAAAAATTATGTAACTAAAACGATTTATTATTTCTTGAAGAAATGTTTTATTTACACCTAAGGGGTCTATTACCAGGACACCCAATGCTCGTACTGAACCAAAAGTCATTACTATTAGTATGATACAGAGGGAGATTGCATATATTTCAACAAATAACATATTGAATTAATATTCAAACAACCAAGAATTCAAAAAAAAAAATACATGAAAAAAAAATTCTATATGCTATTAGAAACACATAAAAACTTTTATCCATCATCATTAGTTATTTCAATTTCTCAAAATACCATATATTTTATGTGATTATTATAATATATATATGATTCATATATATAAGACTATTTCCAATGATCCAGGTGAAAAACACCAAATATAATGATCTCAAATAACCATACCATACATTCATAAATAAAAATGGTAAAATTAAACACCAAGAAAAAATTCCCTTTTCCATTGAAGTTGGTATATTCCATCTGAAATGGTCTTAATTTCACTATTATGAGGTCTATACATGATTTTAAACTCCCTATACACCATAGCCCAAATATTTTTAAATTAAATGATTCTATAATTTTATATGGTATCATTCATGTTTCTATGGACCACTTGATAATTTCCTGGTCAAGTATTCACAATGCCTTAGGAGTTCCATCCCATACATCAGAAGCTTCCGACAAGTAGCACAGTTTAAATGTGTTATGGTGTTAGATACTATGATATAATAAAAAATTAATCAAAAATATAATTTAAAAAACCTCAAATAATTGTATAAGTATACATAGTCAATAATAAATTAGTCTAATATCAAATATAATTTTTTTTAACACAAGAATTCATCTTAATCATATCTCCTACTTGGAAGATCAATGAAAAAAATTTCTAGAGAAATTAATATGGATGATAATATACAACCATAAATGACCCTCATCTCATCCAAAACACAATAAAGCAGTCCAGGTATCCCTATTAATCATGAGATACTACACCACTACCCTGCCTAATCATGTGACCAATGAGGCCTTCTAGGGTAATAAAGTGTTCCAGATACCCGTGTTTTGTGTGAGTAAAACTCAGTAGTCCACCCAATTAGTGTCCCAAATATAAGAAAGTGTAAAAATATTTGAATAATTTATTTTATACTAATAAATAAATAAATTTTATTTTATTTTTATTAATATATCAACCATTTACACTTGGGTTCTTAGGTGACAGATATGGTTGACCATACCATAATGTCCCAATTCTAGATGTCTCAATGATTTATATATATATATCAATTGGATATAATAAATTACCTGAAATCCCATGGATATGTATTCTTATTTATATATGATCTTTCAAGGATAAAAATATATCAAATTTTAAAATATCATCTATGCAACACTAGAGAGGGAGAGTGGCCCATATAGACACATAATAAAAATGAATACATAGGAAAAAACATACCACTAATATTATCGTATAGAAAATGTTTTGGTGGAATAATTGACCCACTTCAATCTCATATAAAATTTTCATGATTGGAAATAATTTTATTTTACCATATTAGATAAAATTTTCACTAAGGATGACCATCTCATATAATGATCTCACAAATAACACACTAATGGGAATTGTATCACCACTATAAATATCATATGACATTTGGGGGAATAAACAAACTACTATAGAATATATCATATAAACACGGGGAAAATCATCCAAACTAGGACATTAATATAAAAAACATCAAGAGGAGATGTGGACTACCTACAAAACATCCCATATAATAATATTCCTCAATTAGGGTTTGATCCACCAAAACTATCACCTAAAGATGTAGTATTCCATACAAAATAAAAAATAACACATAAAAAATTACTCATTCTAGTATAGGTATATTACAACCACTATAAATTACCCTCAATGGGAAATTTTAAAATAAGGGAAACCGTTAATTTCCCCAATGTGACATCATATTATGGACACCATATGTGGGATCCAAAAAATCTATCTCATTGCCCATGAACATTACTATAATTAGATTTTAATAACATTCCTCATCATTAAGAAGATAATATAATTAACTCATGGTAATTGAAGGAATAGACACACCATCATAACTCTACATAGATATAAATATTCACATCTCACTACCGTAACAAGGCTTGATCTGTCATCGCACACCCAACCTATAAATAAATCCAACCTATGGAATCTAAACTATGTAATCATATACTTTTGGTGGAGGAAAACAGACATTGATCTCTAGTAAAATATCATTAGGGATATACAATATCTCATTGGGTCATTATGGCCTACTTGAGCGAGTAATGATTATATATACCCTCTTTTTTACTATAATATGTTATAGGGAACTTATACAAAGGTCCACTAGGTTCATCCAAATTATATATAACCTTAGAGGGTTTATATATATAATAGAGTATATTTATAAAGATAATATAAAACATTGATTACGAAGGCATCAAAAAATTGTTTCGGGTTCCATCATGGGTCTCGAAACATTCTTCATTACCAGTGTGTTAAAATAAAAAAAATTATTTTATTATTTAATGTTAATTTCTCAATGGTTGTGATATTTTTTAGAACATTCCACCTATGAAAATTTATATACACTATGGTTCTATTTATATACCAAATATATTATATGAAATTATCATTTTTACCAAGATTCATTAGTACCAAAACAAGAGATTCCAAGTTCAAACCACACCCCATTCTCATTTCTGAATCCTTAAAATTAAAAACAATTAATTATATAAAATTTTAATTAATTTCTAATTTTTTAAATCGGTATATCACATAAAATCTCACCAAGTAGATCGCACTCACCAAAACATGAGTAATGGCATGCCACTATCTAATGCCCCACCTCAAGAAAAATCATCAAAATATTACCTATTAAAAGAAATTTATTCACCATTCAATTTAATCAAATTTTATCAAACAAAATTCAGAAAAAAATACTTTAGGAAACATATCACTAATGAAATTTTGAGAAACTATTTTAATTAATCATAATTTTACATCCCCTCTCCAGACTGAGTTGATGATCCATTGTTCTGGATTGATTAATTATGATCATATATTCAAAGATTTTATTAAATAATTCATGTTTTAATACGAAAAAAATATTAATGAAATTGATATTTCACCACATTTATATTTTATTAATAATTTATACTACATGTATTTTTTCCAAATTCTTAATGTTTTAGGGTAATTTTTTTATTTTTACTTTTTTCGGAACAAAATTCATTAAATTGATCAAAATTTAAAAATTCTTTTTTTAGGATTTATTGTTTATTGAGTTTAATTTAATTAAAAATTAAAAATTGATTAATCTAATAATATGAGTCCCACATCACGAATAAATAGGTCCATAAAATATTTTCATAGTTTATGAAAATTTTATTGTTTTTTTGAAACATCTTACAATGTCAATGTTTAAAGGTATATGTATTTTTATTCCAAAATATAAGAAAATGGTATCATTTCCATTGAATTTGTATACATGAGATTCATCCTTTTTAAGGATCTAAAATCATGGTAATCCATAGGATGTGAATTTTAAGAGTCTCTTGAGATAGAAAAGTCTACTATAGTAATATAGTCATAATATTTTCAATATGTTGAGAATTGTGTTTAAATATTTTGTTATAATATAAAAGACCTAAAGTAAAACCTTAATATTAGAATTATTTTTTATGTAATACCATTCATTCATCTAAATAGGTGCCAAAAATAAAAGAATTGATTTCAAAGTAAACTATATCCACTACCATTTTCTATAATTGTTTTTCAAAAGAAATACATAGGGGTTCACCATTTAATGTTTCTAATGTGGGGTTTTCTATTTTCAAATTTTGTTCTATATTTTTAAATATATTATATTTCTCATTTTTGTACGCTTTTTATTTCCTTTTTGTGACTATCAGTATGGTCATATCATCATCATAGTTAAAGAGAGGTAAATTTTTATTTATATTTATATATTTATTATGAGTCATAAATGTTTTTAGGATTTAATTTTATTATGTTCATTCAAATTAAAGAATGAAGAGTACATTTATAATGGGATCCACATTCTTTTTTATTGTCATCCTTCCATAATATTTTCTATCTTCATTATAATTATAATATCTTAACCCTCCAAATATTTGACACATTGATTTGATGACTGAAAAATTAATATACATTATTTCCCTCCAAATATGTATTTGATAGTTATTTTGATGAGGGAGTCAAGATTATATAAACTATTATAAAATTTAGCTTAGCGTGTTTAATGCCCAGGGAGATTCAAAGGAATCGCCATGTTGGGGAACATACATCTCACTGTGGGATTTTTTGGGGACCCTCTCAGATTAAAGTATTACCTATAGAGATGTAGCACTGATAACAATGTAGTAGTGGTGAGAAGTATAGTTGGAACTATAGTGGTGGAAAAAATGTAGGGATCACTGTAGCTCCCATGGGATTGTATAATCTCTATTCACCAGTGGGTCATTGGGTTAATAATTTGGGCCTATGGGCCATGTAATGGGATTTAATGGACACTGGGCCTATGGGCCATGTTATGGGATTCATTCCCACTTGGTCTATGGGTCATGCATTGAATATATTTGTCTTCATCAGTGGGCCATCCCATGGGGGGGAATGAGCTGCCTTTCTGGCCTATGCATGAGGTGTGTGTGTGTGTTTAATTTAATTTTGCCCCAATAACCTAATATAATATATAAGAAGTCATATTTCTCATATAAAAATTTTCAATATTTATTTTTCTTTTAATACATGAAAATTTTTTATAATTCAAACTCACAAACAAACACAAACACACATCTGTATTTTTATATAACATTAATTTTAATCCCTTAACAACTTTTATTATAGTTTAGAATATTTTGGTATGATAAAAAAATAGGGAGCATAAAAATATTGTTTATATAGTATCCTGAAAATGTGAAAATAAAATTACATGATATAATGTAAAATATTTCATTATAATAGATGTATTCGATCATTTATGGTTAATGTTTTATAGGATTAGGATAAAAAGTTATAAAACCTAGATAATTTTCAACCATGGATAACTTTTCTCTCTATATAAGAAACTGAATGATAAATAAAAAAATTTCTTCATCACCTTGAAAATTCTACACAAAATATATTCCTCTATATGAGCCATATTTATAAAATCTATTTATAACCTTGGAAAAAAAATTTCATGATCTGAAATTCAAAATAATGAAAAAAATAAAATATCAACATTTTATGAAGGGTACAATCATAAGAATATGAAAACAAGTAAGATAGATATATATACCAAGATGATCATTTAATCATAAAAATATTAATATATCATTATAGGGAAATAAATATTCCAATATAAACCACATATAATATGACATAAAATCTATAAAAAGATTAGTTATAAGTCATGATCAAGGGAGTATGGAATAAAAAAATACCAAGGGGTGTAAATGAATAATAATCACATAATCCAATTATAGAAAATTAGGGACCACCACATATTTCCCATATAATATAAGGTAACCGAACATTTTTTTCCTAACAGATTGGGCATCCCAACCTGTTTCACAAAAGGGATCATGGATTACAACATGTTTTCAGTTTTTTATTAGAAGTTGCTAATAATTTCATCATTATCTCACATGTTTTATACATTTTACTAATTTTATACTGAGTTATATATTCTTCTAATAAATTAATTATTGACTATACAAATTAGGTCTATAATAAAACATATAATCATTGAATCATTGAATACTCGTAATAAGAAATGGTTTCCCAATAGATTTCAAAATTTCTAAAATAACTAAAAACAAAAAACCAATAATGATAAAATAAATTCAATCACTAGAAATTTGAAAATCATAAAACTATAAAAAAATGGAAGATATATCCCTTGATAAAAAAAATAATGGTACCCAAATTGTAAAATCACTTCAATTTCCAATTTTGTTTTTTAACTTTTTAGTAAAATACGATGTTGTGGTATGATAAAAAAGTAATTTTCATTAAATTGGTTATGTGAATAATATTTAAAAAATTAATAATAACAATAAATACTGAATCCTTAAAAAATATAAAGTTATATATGTAAATTTTGAGTTTATGATAATTCATTTGACATTGAAAGGAAATCTAATCTGGAATTTGAAATACCTTTTTGAAAAAATAACATTGTAGAAAGAGTAATAAAACTTATACATTAATATTAATAAAGGTTTGTGTTAAAAAATCATAAATTTAAAATATTTCTTAGTTAAAAATAATTGTAAAACTATTTTTGGTTTGTGATAACATGGACTTAAAATAAAGATCCTTTGAAGAGAAATAATAACGTAAGAGGGTAATAATTATCCAAAAAATATTATAACTTTATAAAATTGGAAATCACTCATGGAGGTTTATTTGAATTAAAAAATAATTTTACCTTAATATTTAATTTTATTGCAGGTAATTTAATATATATACAATAAATTTCATTGTTAAAAATAATCATCATAACTCAATGAATGAGATTTGTGTTACCATAGTCCCTTTAGACTCAAGGAATGGGTAAATCAGTAGAAAATGAGTTGGAGATCCTAAAATGACGTTAAAATCTCATGAATTGTAGAATAAATGTAAAATATTAATGAAATAGTAGATTAAATAAATTATATAAAATAAAATAGAATTTTAATCCTCAAATACTTATCGTCGAGTGGATAATAGAGAAACTTTACCTATGCATGTGTCGAAAAGTTTACAATACATAAAAAAATAGATTAATTAAATGATATTAGTTAATAGATAAATAAGAACCTTATTCATAAAAATAACCATTTATAATTATCATTTATATTCATTATTCAAATATGAATAGTTAGTTTCTATATATTTTCAATATCTTTTGTTTGTAATCTTGTTAATTTAGATATATTTTTTGCAAGAGCGATGTTGATATTCAGTTCTATCCCAAAGTTAATAATTAACAAATCATTAGAGTTACTATAAGTATTTTTTAATTTTTAACTTCCTTTCATGAATTTATTAATATTTATCCTTGATTATGAAATCAACAAAAAATATATATTTTTATTATTTTCCTATAAAGTTTTTTTTCATCATTAATGAGTTAAATATGGATATAATCATTCCTTAAAAAACATTATTTCATTTTCTTGTCATATTTTAATATTTATTATTTTCTAATATTCATATATATTATAAATTCATATAATCATTCAATTATGTTTTTATACTAACCTAAAAATTAATATACCATGATTACATGGTCATTATGAGATGACGTAGTTGAAATTTCTTTATAAAAGAATAAAAATGATCCTATTTAGAGTTAATTAGTTTAATATATTAGTATTAACCCAAAATGAAGGATTCAATTATGGCGGTACAATTTTTTTATTTAAATGTGAAATTAGAGTCAATAATTACTAGGGTTTTTTTTAAAAACGGTAGTGTATCAATCCATGCATATCTGCATCAAAATTTGGTACACATTAATTTGCAAATTTAAAAGAACACATCATATTCACTTCTATGACTCCATTATTTTATATAACTTCTTCCGCCTGATTTTCCTCTTTATATTCATGTGAAACAACTTAATTATAGAGTTAACAAGAATATGTCAATCAATATATTGATGTATTAAATTCTAGGGCACACTCTGCAGTCATGATTTCCATGCTATAATTGCCATTTCAGAATAATATTCAATCCTTCAAGAGTTCTAAAATTAATGGGAAACATACCTAATTTCTTGAATTACATCCCATAGTTAAGCCTTATAATCCACTCTATTCCCAATTTAGTGATAAAAATAGATTTTGAAAAATCCACATTCTGTGCCAAAAATGCCTCCACAACCCGAGGGCCTTGGCATGTCAGACTTTGCACCATTAATGTTGACATTGATCAATTTCAGGATTTTTGGAATCCAACTGATCTTCTTGAGAACCCTGGTATTCCATGACATTCCGATAACTCATATTATCTGGATAGTATTCATGTCATTTGTATTGTTGGCCATATCTCCAACCTGCACCGTTGAAGAAGAAAAAAATTCTTTATGCAGTTCATGGGTACCCACACGTATATAGGGATTCCACTCATCAAACAACCTGGAATTTCGAGTAGTACAAATAGATGAAAATAATGCATCCACTATTTCCAATATTAGGATATTCACATTATCCCTGTATCCAGCTTTAGTGATGGTCTGCATGTGATCAGTAAGAAGCCAGCCAGTCTCATGTTTCATACAAAACAGGTAGCCTATATAATCTGAAAAAGTATGAGAAAATATACAATAAAGAAATGGGTGATGTATATATCAATATTAAGATGGTGTATAATAATAATATAATTCACATATATCCCTTATAATGAATGAATATATTTTTTACTTTTAATGCGCCTATTTGAAATTTATAAATTAAAAATGAGAATCTATTGAACATTTTATTAATAATATGTCATATTTTACATACCATAACCACAATGGAATCATAAAATATTTATTTATCCTTTAAACCCATTCATGGAACCATCTATGAGTGGTTTTAATGGAAATTAAAAGACATTATACCATGGAGGTGGTAGTCAGCACAATAAAATGAATTATGCTTTAATTTTTAATTGAATGAGTGAGGGGATTTATATGGTTTATAATTTAATAATACTAAATAATATATAGACAACATAATAATTTATCAATTTTTCTTTTATACTATACTTGTTAACTTATGAAGGAAAATGAATGTGCAACTACATTGAGGTTGTATTCTACACGTACACATGATTCATGAATGCATTTTTCATAATGGAAATGGTTGTCTTGGTTAATACATGTAACATCATTACAATAACATAAATGTATACTAATTATACTAATTATATTATTAAATAATGTTATAATGTAATTTTTGGAATAAAAATGTTCAAAAAATAGAAATGAGAAAGGATTGGTAAGAAATTTATATGTCATTTCAAGGATTATCTCAAATATGAAGGGGATTAGGACATTTATTCACAATGTTTATAAAATGAAAAAAAATTATAAAGTGTAATGGGGTGTTCAATAGTTGATTAGGTAGGTATTTATTTGAAATAATTGGGTTTTTGTATGAGGGAATATGATAAGAGGAGTGAAGTTGTTATATTTGAAAATCAGTGGAATTATTGTTACATATTATTTTTAATAATTTAATGTATTAGTCGAGGAAATTAGATAAATAATTTAAAAAATACAGAGTGTATAAATCCTAAGGTGTATCAATTACTCAACCAACCATTCCCATTATTCATTTAATAATTCTTGAATTTATTTATCAATATATTTATATATTTACTATTTTATCTTTTAACTTGTTAAATAGGTTTTATCTATATAAATAATTTATTATTATTTAGAATACTATTTTAAATTTAATATAATATATACTTAATGAATTATTTTTTTTAAATATATTTTATTTCATTCAATTTGATATAGAGACAAAATTAATTTTAAAATATAAAATATAAAATGTCTTGGAAAAATATGTTAACAAAAATATTAAAAACTTTGTAAAGAATTTAATATAGCCATGTAAACTAAAATCAACATTTGAAAATATATAACATAAAAAATAAAGTGAATATATACTATAGAAAATGGTTTCAAAAATTTCCAAGCAATTCATGTTGAAAATAATTCCATATAACTACAAGTATTAGTAAAAAATGTTTACTTAACTATTAACAAAAAATAAATTTTCTTAAAAAATCAAAAAAATTAATTATAAGAAAACTTTTATATGATTTATCCAAAGTTGAAGTTATTTTTTCCAAACTAATGTTATAAAATTTTTAAATAATTTTTTATATTAAATAATTATATTTAAAGAAAAATATATTTGATTAAAAAATGATTGTTTGGAACATCATGTATTTTAAATATTATTTTATATTGATTTGTACATAACTGAATATGGGAATAATAATTTAAAAATAAATTTAACACCTATTCTAATTTGATTTCTACAATCATTAATAAATTTTTTAAGGAAATTTAAAAGAAAACATTTTAAAAAAATTTATCCAAATTAACTTTTTTAAAATATAAGTAAATGAGAATTTATAAATATATTATATGGTTATTATGATTTTATCTACTAATTTTTATATTATTCATATTATATATATATATATAACTTTTTATAGTCATGTATTTTTTAGTTTGGTGGTGCATGTAAAGGAAGAAACTGAAAAAAAATATATATAAGTGGTCTAAAATACAATGTCCCTATTTCTTGTCATTTTCCTCCTTGAGTGATAAAACTTATGGTTTAAGTTATGACTCATTCTTAGGAAAATAATAATTTATTGAGATGGTATTCAAGAAAAATACAATCATCAATTATGGGTCAATTATATATAGGAAATTTTTTTCTTCATCTATTTTTAGATGGCCATTAACTATTATTTTAATTAAAAATATATAAAAATTTCAATGAATTATTGATGAACATTAACCTAAATTTCGTGAATTAGTATAAATACTAGAAAAAATTTAAATTTGGTTTTAAAATTCTACATGATGGGATGATGATTTAAAAGAGTTCCTTGGGTACATCCAAGAACACCTTGCGTACCAATATCTTGAAAACATTTCCAAAGAACCCAATATGTTCTCACAATATTTACAATAATTACACTATCATGAGACTAATGAATAAAAAGAAATACTTTAATTCACAAAAACCATTGATTAATTCATTCTGTAGGTATGGGATACTTTTTAAAATATATCTCTCCATTGACTCTGAGGAATCATATCCTTTTCCCTGTTTAAAGAACATTCTCAAAAATCAGACAAACTATTGTCATATACAACACTACATCCATAAAGAGTGATTAATGTGATAAATTAAACAAAATCAAGGATGTTATATAGTTTTAGTTTGATTAATAAACCACTAAATTTGTTTAATAAAAGAATAAAAAGATCATAATTCTATTTTAGTTATGATACTAACTCCCCCACCAAAATATGAATACAAAATAAAATAGAAATATATATTATATTATAGATAGGGCCACTTCATACTTTAAAATTTTCTATTAAATAAATTTTCTATTCTCATAATTTGAGATATATAACTTTTATTTCCATTTTGTTGTCTCCATTACGGATGTCTACTCATGAACACTTGAAAAAGTGATTTGTAGTGGAACATATCATATAAAAACATCCATTTTAGAATTTATACTCACACCCTATTAATTAATGTTTGCAGGATGTATAAAAAATTCACTAATCAGATGATTTACAAATAATATATTCAAGACTTCTCTATCATGTTCATTTCACTATAATTTTAACATATTCTCTTGTTTTCTAGGTTTCATAATTTGGAATATAAGATCATAATTCAATGAAACTATATGTATATTATCTTATGTTTATCACCCATTCATGATTATTTAGTTACCTTATTCTTTAGTTTTTTGAAATATTAAATTATGGGTAGTCATATTTATGTGTGTGGGCATTGTTAACCAACATATGTGTTTTTATTCATGTTGAGGATTTTATGAAATTTGAGAAATAATTTATATTAATTATCATTGTTTTTTGATTTTTTAAAGATATTATATAATTTAAGTAATAATTTATTTTAAATTTCTATTGGTGTGCAAATTTTCACTTGATTATGATTTTTTAACAATTTTTTATGTATGATTAATTTTTTAATTAATTTCACAAATAATGCTAACATAAATTATTTCATCATCCTTTGAGCCATTATAAATCATATTTGACATTTTCTTCTTTACACCATCAAATTATTGAAAAATCAAGGAGTTATTGTGTGAATTGGAACATATGATTATTTACCATTAAATGAATTTGAGATAATAAAATGTTTTTATATGATTGAATAAATTCTTGTGAAACCATAATTTTTTACATGATACCAAATTTTATATATTCCATTATTTTTCACTCAAATGACATAAATTTTTACAATGGTTAGGGCATATTATATGCTATGATCTCCTTACAATAATCCCTTATTAATAGTGCCACCCCAATATCATAGTGGTATTAATTAATTAATTAATAATCATCCTTTTGTGTTTTTGGGAATTTTTAGTTTATTTATTAAAATATTTATGTTTTTTGGTGTAGTTTTAGCTTGTTCACATTCAGAAATATCTATGTGTCGACCGTCCATGGGTGTCTATCAATGGGAAATACATGAATCACATGTTCTTATTATGTTAAGGCCAACTGTAAGACTATCATAGGGTAATCATGAAAGTTCCCACATGACATTCTATTAGGAGTAGCATGGATGGGATAATGTTTGGTGAATGGTTTTCCTAAACCAAGCTCATTGTCGATATTTAAAAAAATTATTATTTTTCTTTAACCCCTAACCCTATTAGTTTTCAAATATCCATTATCCCTTATCATGTAAGACACCCATCCCCCATCCTCTATAGTCATGTTCCACCCCCACTCATGTGATACCCTTTCAGAACTAATTTATTTTTGATTCTATAGATATTTTTGGCTGGCACATCATGGTAAGGTCTCTTCCTCCCTCTATCAACTATTTTAAATAATCATTCTCTCTATTGTCACCCCACCTGGATTATACAATAATTTGGTTAATAGGATTACATTTTTTTTATTTTCATCATTTTTAGGGGATATAATGGATCTTCTAGGGCACCCTCCTTGATGTGTTGGAATTCACTACCCATAGTGAAAAGATTCTATTTGTTTTAGATTTCTTGCTGCTATATACGATATATTTTATTCAACCAATTTATTTTGAATGAATTTTAATTTGGGATTTATATTTTTAGATTCTCCATATTTTATTAAATTTTTCTTGTGGCTCATTGAAGGTGAATTACACACATATATATATATATATATTCATATGTAGCAAAATTTATAATTTCCCCCATTGTAAATATTCACTTATAGAGATGTGAATATATACATTGGGAATATGTGTGATTCTATATATGTAATGTTTCATGTATGTGTAACTTTATTCGAGGATTTGGATTTTTTACGGTTCTTTCTAGGTTATATTACGTCTATGGACCTATTTGAGGTTGATTTTAGTTGCCATCAACAATAGTGAATTGTTTTTAGGTAGGTGTTTTGATTCAATTAGTTTATTTTTTAATTTAAGGTTTGAATGTGATTTTAAAATTCC
Source organism: Viscum album (assembly GCA_963277665.1). Lineage (NCBI taxonomy): Eukaryota > Viridiplantae > Streptophyta > Magnoliopsida > Santalales > Viscaceae > Viscum > Viscum album. The sequence goes on along the minus strand of OY728121.1, from coordinate 1,277,907,331 downwards.
ATTTTTATGAACGAGTTAATATATGTAATAGATTTTTTTCGTTAAAACAAATTAATGTACTGTGAGCAAAGAATACACGATTTTTTCATAGGAATTTCATGTTTTAATTAATAAAATGTAATGTTTCATGATTATATGATTTATTAAAATACCCACATGGATTTTCAAAATGGTTTAAATGTTATGAATTGGGTTCTAAATTAGTTTTCATTTTTGTGGAATGAAAAAAATTATAAAATGATAATTTTTATGAAGTGAACTTTTTTACTCAATGTTAATTCTGAAGGGGTTTATTTAATGAAGTTCAAATTATGATTTGAAAAATGAGTGTGGATCTATATTTTTATAATTACTTGATGGATTTAATTTATGATAGTTTGATGGAGATGATTAGCCTATTTCTATTCTTTGGTTTTCAATGATAATGTAATTTTTTAAAGGTAGATTTTAAATTTTAATAATTTAGGGTTAACATAAATTATTTTATAAATGGTCTTTTTAATTTATATTTATTAAATATGATAGGGATTGAAATTTTTATACTTATTTTGGTGTTAAATTCCATGTTGGAAATTTCTTTCCAAATAGTGATTAGTATGAACACCCCTTATCACACTTGTGTTTTCATGTATTTGTTTTGATCAGGTTCGTTGGAAATCCTGACACTTTTCCTAGGTCTTGGGTGAGATTAATGTTGAGTTTTGAAGTTTCATCTATATCTAATCATCCATATTTGGGTGCCTCAATTATTTTTTGGAGAGTTTTTATAGAAATGGTGGTTACTTCACGATTTAGGCCAAACTGTGAGCACATTTCCCAATTAAAAAGAATATTTTTTTATTTTATAAATCCTTAATTTTTTAACATTTTTGACTCGTTACACTTCATATCTTCCACCCCTGACATATTAAAGCCTACATATCCTTTTGGACCCATTAAGAATTAGTAATCATAGTGAATTTGGGATATCTATTCCAGTATTGGGCCAGCTCGTGGGCCCTTTTCCAGTTTTAAAAGTATATATTTTTTTCTTTATATCATTTTATATTTTTACATTTTTAGTGATTACAACTCCCACTCAAGCCCAAGATACCTAGGATCACCCCCATTTTTTATTTTCACTCTTTATAGCTCATCTTAGATGAGTATTAGTGTGAAACTTTTCAAGATTCTTGAAATCAGCCATATTTTCTAAGGTAAATTGTTTGCTTCATAAATTCTTCACATATCACTCTTTTTACCCCAAATAAAATTTACTTGGTTCATTCGTATCTAAGGAGAATCTCCATAATGTTCCAGGCCATTGCCTTTCCTATAAAGGTGTAGATATAAGGGAAGATGAAGAGCCCTTTAGTTTCGAAGGTGAGATTCCCTCTCCTTTATTCTCCATCTTCCTTATCCTACCATTTTACTTTGGTTTCCTCTTCTAACCTGGTCTTGAACGTACCGGGTTACTATTTTGGAATTATTTTTGATGTTTTTTCATTTAGGGTGGGTCTTCATAGATCTAGAGCATGGGGAACCGTATCAGGTGATTTTGGGTGTGCTTTTCTTTCCGCCATAGATTTGAGGTAGGATATCCCTTTAACAAGCCTTTATCATTTATGTTTCATCATTATCAGGCTTTTATAACTTTATTTATATGATAGTTTTTGTTTTGAAACTTTGTATTTAATTGTTTTGTGTTCAAATGATGGTTTATTCCTTATTTTGTTAAATAATATAGTTGTTTTGGTATAATTGTGCACTCCTCTTGTTTGATAAATTATTCCCTGATATTTAGCACCTGTTTTAAGGTAATTTCAATATGTTTCAGTATATTTAACAAATGTATGACATCAAATTTTTATTTTATCCCTTTTCAAGTTCTTAAAATAAGTTTTTTTGTTAAAGAGTGCATGCCACGTGTTCGGTAAATTTCCCGGTCAACTTTTATGTGTCTAGTGAAATTTAAAATGATTTGATTGGATTTAAAAATACATTGGTAGCATGAAAATTTTTATTTTGGTATCCTTTTATAGATTTCCAATGTGGATTTTTTTTTCAAATAAATGGGTTTTGGTTTATAACATGTTTTCGCTCGAGTTTCCGGAAAATGGTCTGTTTGGCATCCCTATGAAAATGGTTGTGTTTTGAATATGTACCCTTAGTGTTTTAAGGGATTTAAGAAAGTACATTCATACTATAAATGGTGTGTATAAAACAATTTCTTAAAATGGAAATATGTACCTTTGGCAAACATTTGTCTTGAGAAACGCTTAAGGGAACATTAGGAAACTTTGTGAAAAATGTTGAAATTTTTTATTCTGAAAACCTCCTATGGATGTTTCTCATGACATGAATATATGTATATAATGGATAGGATGTCCTTATTGAGGAATACTTTTGATCTATTATGATAGTGACTCGAGTTGGACACTTTATGTTTTTTTGATTAATGGCATGAGATTCGTCCTTTGAGTGAATCAGGTTGATGTCTGTTATGAATTATCATTATATATATATATGTTTTGATTGTATGCTCGGATGGAATCGATTAGAACACCCACCTTTTATATATATGGAACATGGGAACCTGACATATTGAGAGAAAATTCTATGAACGTTTGGTACACTGGTAGTGGATGAACTGACCAGTGTCCCATAGAAGGTGGATATATTTTGGGTTTATTACTATAGGAGTGGCCCCTCGGTCTGTCCTGAGTTAGGGTGGTTGAGAGTTTAGGAATTTTTATTTTCATCATGCGTGTCATTCCAATGGGGATAGAGCCTCATGTATTATTATGTTATGGTTTGTTTTTGATATCCTACGTTAACCCATGTCTATTGGCTTTCAGTTGCTTGTAGTGATGAATATGATGCCTGTATATATATTACAATTTCCATTGTTGCGTTATAACTATTATGACTTATTGTGTATTTTTTTCTTGGAAAGTGGTGGGATGGTTTGGATTATGTTTGTGAAAATTGTTTTCAAATTAAAGTGTTTTATCCTCTTTTGAAAATCTGAAAAATGTAAACATCATTTTCCCCTTGCAAATTCTATTGGCACTCTAGTTGAATGAATCTAGTTTTGGAATGGAATAAGAGTAATGGCCCATACATTGTTTTTGAGTAAACTTGTAGAAAACCATACTCTTCTATATTTTAGTTCAAACGTAAAATTGATGTTTCAATTATTTTAAAGGATGTGCATGGGGAATAGATTATCGGGCTAGCCTACTGAGTTTTATTACTCAAGTATATAATTATTTTATGTTTTTATCCCTTCTGAAGGTTTCAACTTATGTTTTATCGCAATGAGAAGAATGTGTTTGTTTTATTGGAAAGTGACCAGTGGGGCCACATGGAGTTAGTTGTTCATTAGATCTGGTTGTTTTATTTGTATCGTTCAGTTGTTCTCCCAGTTTTTCTGTATACATGATGGCTAATTCAGATTTTTATAATTGTATTTGGGATGTCCATTTATCATCACTATTTTTTATTGTTTATTTTTGGGAATAATCATTCAGTTTTATAATCTTTTGATTCCATCTATTCTTGTCTCTATCCCAAGAGGATCAGGAACGCCTCTTGGGACATTTCACGGGATGGCCTGGGTGACCGGTTCAGGGTCGACTAGGGATGGTTTATGACAAAACGGTATCGAAGGAGGTTATCTCTTAGGGTACATTTCTTTATATATATCCCTTTGTTATTTAGGGTTTTCAGGGTAGACGGAATAGGAATTTCGAGACTCGAGGGGTAGGTTCAATAAGAGACTCGTGAACTCTTGCACGTTCCAATCCTTGGGTGGCCGTTGGAAGTCTGGTTTTATTTGTGTCTTTGGTTCTGTTGATTGTTTGGTGTTGGTAAACAACATGGGGAGTTGGCCTAACGGTCTTCATGAGATCGTAGGGCCCAACAATCCATGTGGTGCCCGAGGCATGGTGCTAAGAAGACTCATGTGTCGGTGGTGTATTTGACATATGGCTGGTAACCATATGATCAAGTCCCCCACTGACACAGGTTCCCTTCTATGGGTCTCTTGGGCCTTTCGTGAATTTTGAAATTGGTTTTGAAAATACTTGTGTGAGAATTATGAAAATAGGCTTTAAAGGAATGCTAGGTTGTTCAAAAGTATAAAAATGGGCTTTCAAAGTTTAATATGAGAAAGTTTTTGGGATGTAGGGGGGTTTTTTGAAAAAAAATCATGGAGATAAAGAGGAAATGATTTATCCGGATTGAATTTTCCTTAATATAAACATAAAGTTTGTTGAAATGATTTTTTTGGAAATCATGGAATATTTTATTATGATTATGATTTTTTTCAATGGGGTGTTCTGGGCTATGGAAAAGTGTTTGAATTTGATGAATTGGATTTTAAAATTTGGTTTTGATGCCTGGAGTTTTTTTGGAAAGGGGTTTCGTCCTTTGTGGTTGTTGGATTATGAAGAGAGACCTTGATGAATTTTTTTAAATGGGAAGGGTATTTCTAAAATAGAATGGCTATTATAGGAATTTATATTAAACTAAATGGAGTGTTTTTTTAATAAAATGGTTCTTGATGAATCGTGGTTTGTATTGTGAAATCAGAAAATGGTTTTTGATTTTGTGGTTAATGTGCCTTGGGACGGTACGTGATTATTTTTGTAATGATGATGTTTTGTTTTTACCTTTGGTGTTTTCATGGGTTTTCACATGCAAGGTTTTGTGGATATATGGATGAATGGATAGTATGGCATGGAATTTGAGTGCCCGGGGGGGGGGGCACGTAAATGTTCATGTGAGTAAGACATGATGAAACACCATTGGTGAATGTGAAAAATCCCCCATATTAGTTTTTTTTCAAAAGTGTATGTGTTGAAAAAAATTATGGTGTTTGTTATGAACTGACGGTTATGTGGATGGTTTATCCTTTTTCTTAGAAGTGTTGTCTATTCAAGATTCCTATTTATGATCTAGAAGTCATACTCTTATTGCGTCTTGAGATGGTATCTTGTTGGTGGCTCAGTTTGGGTGTAAAGTTTAGTGGGTTTCTAAAGATGTGTTGGATGTTGTGATGTGGCCACAGATGGTTCTCCATTGGAAATCTTTCCTATTGATCGACCTAAGTATTTGTTTCAAATGGTAAATCCAACTATTAATATGATTACACATCCCGTTTTTTGAAAAAGATAGATATTTGGGCTCTATTTAAAGTGACTTCCCTTTATGGTGACTCTCTCGGTTGTAGTAGTTGTACTCAGAGATTTTTAGTGGGTGTTTTTGTGTGCCGTATTCATTTTTATCCTCATTTTGAGTGAGAGAAATAGTGTTGTGTATCTCTATGTTCTTGGTTGGGTAAAAGTGTGTTCATTAGGAAGGGAGTTTCATGGTGTCTCTTGATCTATTGTTTCTTCCTAGAAGTGTTACGTGGTACTGTGTGGAACTAAGGTATGGGGTAAAATATGGGGATTATCAAAGCCTGATTGTTAGGCTAGTGATTCTTTATCCATCAGAGCTCCAGCCATAGGATTAAGAGTGATGCTAGATAGTAGTCAGGAGTCCAAGGATTGCAGGTAGTATTGGTATGCTCATACCTATACCATTTCTGTGAGGTAGATCCTTGGTTTCATTTGTGGGTTTCAATGGCCCAATGATTGGGTCCCCATCCCTCCCCACCCTAATTGGAAGGGTTTGGATCCGTGTAGAGAGTGTGGGCCCAGTTCCTTCCAACTCCATTCCAGAGTGGGTGAATTAAATGTCCATGTTGCATTCCTATCATCTTGGGTTAGTAGGTTGTTGCAGGAGAGATTTTGTGGGCTTGTGTGAGTGAGTCCTGATTCTAGCTCACGTTGAATGCATGTTTGTTTGTTGCTAGTTGGTTCCTAATGGTGGGGGACCCACCATGGGTCTCATGGATTTTCATCTTAAGAACATGTCTAGTGCTAGTTGTTTCTTAATGGTGGGGAGTCCACTCTAGACTCCTTTGGAATATTGGGTTTTCGTGAGTGCTCTTTGGTTTGGGTGATTACTGTGTTCCTTGGGAGAAGGGCCATCAATCTGGTTCATAATTTTAATGTGGAGGTTGTGACTCGATCCATTGGTTGATTCTCAGGAAGTGGTTGTGAGTTGGTGTTTTTTCTGGAGAGAGGCTTATGTTCCTTTAATCATGAATGATATTTCATTGGATACAGATGTTGGATCATGTTGATAGGGAATCCTTAGGCATTTATCTTTCAGCTGAAGAGAGCTATGCCATTCTAGGGGCAGAAAGCTTTAATGGTGGGGAGAGTTATCAAACTCGGTTTTTTATGTCTTTGTTTTGATCCAGTTCATTGGAAATCTTGATCTTTTTACTGGGTCTTCAGATAGATTAATGTTGAGTTTTGAAGTTTCATCTATATAAAATATTCCATATTTGGGTGCCTCATTTATTTTTTTTGGAGTTTATTTTAGAAAGGGTGGTTACTTAAGGATTTCGGACAAGCTGTGAGCCCATTTCTAGATTTAAAAACTTATTTTGTTTCTTTTATAAATCCTTAATTTTTTAAACTTTTTGAACCATTACACTTCTTATATTTCCTCCATATACATATTAATGCATATATATTATTTTTTACCCATTAATAATTAATAATCATGGTGAACGTGGGTTATCTATTAAGGTATTGGGCCAACATGTAGGCTCATTTCCAGTTTTAAAAGAATAATTTTTTTTATATATATATTTTATTTTGTGATAATTTTTTGTGATTCCACCACCCACCCAAGCCTAAGATACCTAAGAGAATCCCAATTTTCTATTTTCACTCTTTGGAGATCATCTTAGCCGAGTATTAGGTAAAAAACTCCAGAAACATGAAATCATCCAGATTTTCTAAGGTAAATTATTTCTTTCATAAATCCTTTATATTTCACTCTTTTTTACCCCAAATGAAATTTCCATGGATATTTTAGACCTATGAAGAATCTCTTAGAAGTTCCAAGACATTAGTTTTTATCTAAGGGTGTAGATCTAAGGAATGATGAAGAGTCCTTTAGTTTGAAAGGTGAGATTCCCTCTCTTTTCTTTTCCCTATTCCATCTCCTTCCATTTTATTTTGATTTCCTCATATATACTGGTCAGACATGACCTAGGGTACAGTTTTGGAACTATTTTCATAGGTGTTTTATTCATTTAGGGTGGGTATTCATAGATTTAGAGTGTTGGGAACCGTAATGGGTGATTTCGGGTGTGCATTTCCGTTCCTCCACATATTTTATGTAGGATATCCCTTGCACGAGACTTTATCATTTAAGTTTCATCATTTTCATGATTTTATGACAGTATTTATATGATATGTGATGCTTTGAAATCTTGTTTTTAATTTTTTTGTGTGCAAATGATGTTTTATGCCTTATTTTGTTAAAGAAATATATTTGTTTTGGGATAAATGTGCACTCCTCTTATTTAAAAAATTATTCCCTGATCTTTCAAACCTTTTTTATGGTATTTTTAATATGTTTCAGTAGATGGATTAAATTTATGGCATGAAAATGATATTTTCTTCCTTTTTATGTTCTTAAAATAAATTGTTTTGTTAAGAGTGCATGCCATGTGTTCAGTAAATTGTCTGGTTGACTTTTATGTGTCTTGTGCAATTTAAAATTATTTGTTTGGATTTATAAATACATTGGGAGCATGAAATTTTTTATTTTGGGATCCTTTTATGTCTTTTATATGTGGATTTGGTTTTACAAATAAATGGGTTTTGGTTTATAACATGTTTTGGCCCGAGTTTCTGGAAAATGGACTATTTGGCATCCTTATGAAAATGGTCTTGTTTTGAATATGTAACCATAATGTTTTAAAAGAATTTAGCAAAGTGTTTTTATACTGTAAATTGTGTGTATACAAATCTTTATTAAAAGTGAAATGTGTACCTTTGGCAAATGTTTATTTTGAGAAATTCTTAAGGGACCATTTGACAACTTTGTGAAAAAATGTGAAATTGTTTATTAGGAAAACCTCATGTGGATGTTTCTCATGACATGATTGTATGTATATAACATAGGGGATGTCCATACTAAGGAATCCTTGTGGTCTATTATGGGAGTTCCTCGAGTTGGACTCTTTATATTCTTTTTTATTAATGGAAAGAGATCGATCATTGGAGTGACTCAAGGTGATGTCTGTTGTGAATTATCATTATATATATGTTGTGATTGGATGCTCAAATGGTATCAATTGGCTCAACCAATTTTTTTATACATAAGACATGGGAATCTAGTATATTGAGAGAAAATTATATGAATTATTTCTACACTAGTAGTGGATGGACTGACTAGTGTCCCATAATTGGTGGATATATTTTGGGTTTATTACTACGGGATTTGGCATCTCGGTTTGTCCTAAATTAGGGTGGTCGTGCGCTTGGGAGTTTTTATTTTCATTATGTGTGGCATGCCAATTATGATGGAGACTCATGTATTAGTATGTTCTAGTTTTTTCTTTATCTCTTAGTTTCACCCATGTCTATTGGATTTCAGTTTCTTGTAGTGATGAATATGATACTAGTATATATATTTACATTGCCCTTATTCTGTGATTACAATTATGCCTTCCTGTGTATTCTTTTTCTTGGAATGTGTTGGGTTGGATCTGATTAGGTTTATGAAAATTGATTTCAAATTTAAATTTTCTATCCTCCTGTGAAAATCTATAAATGTAAATAGCACTTTCCCTTGAAAATTCTATTTGCATTCTAGTCGAATTAATATAATTTTGGAAAAGAATAAGGGAAATGGATCATACTTTGTTTTTGAGTAAACTTTTAGAGAACCATACTTTTATATATTTTAATTCAATCTTTAAATTTATGTTTCTATTATTTTAAATTATGTTTTTTGGGAATAGATTATCTGGATAGCCTACTGAGTTTTAATACTCACACCTATAGTTCTTTTCTATTTTTAGCCCTTGATACAGGTTTCACCTTGTGTTTGATTGCATTGAGGGGCATGTGTTTTTTATGGAGAGTGACCAGTGGGGTCACATGGAGTTAGTTGGTCATCATTTCTGGTCACTTTATTTGTATCATTCAGTTGTTCTCATGGTTTTATTGTATATATGATGGCTAATTCTGTTTTTTCTAAATGTATTTGGGATGTCAATTTATCCTTTCTATTTGTTTTATTTTTTATTTTTGGGAGAAATAATTCCCTTGTATACTCTATTGATGCCCTAGGTGCTTGTTTCCATCCCGGGATGATTGGGAACTCCTCTCGGGACCTGTCGCGGGCTGGCCTAGGTGACCGGTTCGGGGTCGACTAGGACTGGTTTGTGACTCCCCTTGATTTCTCATTTCTTGCCCAACCATTCTATGGATTCCTTATAACTGTGTGGTGAATATTTTATTCCGTTGTGTTATAATGTTCATGTTTAATACATGGTGAAACATATATGTGGGGATTTTTACCATTGGGTGTTAGGGGTGAGGGTTACTATTTTTTGACTTGTTTTTTAGACTTAAATAATTTTCACCAGCCTGAGATCCTTTTTTGGTCTTCTGAAACTGGGTACTAAGATTAAGATCTATCTTGTTTTTATAGTTTTTCCATACCCCACTAGTTTACCACTATCCTTTCATGGAATAAGGGTTAGGTGGGGATTTATCATCATAATTATTAATATATCAGATTATTGGATGACTTGGTAGTAGACTTTATCCCATGTTAAATGATGGTTCTACATGGTTATACCCATATTTTATTTTATGATTGGAATATTAGGCACCTTAATAAGATCCCACAAAATGTTCTATTGATTGGTGATTTTTTTGAGTGGAGTATGATCTAGTATTTAATTATTTAATTTTATTTAGATTCATTATTATGGAATTGTTTCATTTTATTCTTATATGTTCCTTTGGATATATGTTGTCTGAATTTTTTTTCTTAGTTTACGTGTGATGAAGTTTTTTCTTTGAAAATTAGTCCCTGAAAAAAATTTTAAAACCTTATTTGCAATGAGATACTCTTTTGTGGTTTCTAAAAATTGAATTTCTAATGGGTGATTTTGTTTAATGATCTATTAGACTCGTTAAATGTTATATAGTGATTATTTTCATTTTGATATTTTCTTAGAATTGTATAATTTCCTGCAGTTTTGGAATGTATTAGTCCAATGAATTATTTTCAAAATAGGTGCTTTTAGTGTTTGAAAACAAAGGGAAATGTTTGAAAAATGTACTATAGATATGTTCAGTTTCCTCTTTGATATTTTTTAAAATCCGAAATTGTATGTTATTTTCAAAATAGAATTTATGAATTTCCATATGAAACAGACTAAATTGATTCATAATTACATTTTGGACTTACTTTCTCAAGCAATTTTTTTATTTTAGTTTCATGTTCTTCTACTATTTTCATTGGGCTACTCTGAGGGAATTATTGTTTTTGGGTAAGTTTTTATTTTATTTCACTTGTCCAATTTTGAAATTATTGATTTCTAAAAATTTATGTTATTTATATTATGTGTGAATTGGTGAATAGAGTCACAATTAGATATATGTTTTTCTTTATAGGGGAGTAAAATCAGGGTAGAATAGGGTTTAACTATTAGATTTATTTTTGATTGTATGTTTAAATATTCCTATCTATCTTTGTCTTAGTGTAGAAGTTTGATATAATAATGGGTTTTAAATGAATATTTTATATTATTGTAATATATTTTACTATTATTATTTAAAGAAGTAGTTCCCATGTTGGTTCTTCTGATATACGGTACTAGTTTCCTTCCTATGGGGATTGGTAACTCCTTTCAGGCATGTGGTCGGATGGTTCAAGAACTTATTAGAGGGATGGCCTGTACCATTTCATTTAAAATGGTATCTAATATAGAGTTACCCTTTTCCATAAGATCCTAATCCATTGTATTTAACCTTTTATATTTGTAGTGTCATGGTAGTATCGAGTAATAGTTTCTCAATGGAACTCAAGAGGTAAGTGCATTGATCCATGAGATCCCATGGGAAATGAGATTAAATTTTTTTTGTAAGATTTTTTGTATTTTTCTTCTATTAATATTTTATTGGTAATGTTCTCCCCATTATCATAGTTGACATTCCACTGGGGACATATTTGATTTTCCTATAATGAAATAAAAAGAAGTAAAGATTTAAGGATTATTATTAGGACATGAAAGACCTTTAAACAACCAAAAATTAGATTCTAGAAATTCTATAGGAACTAATGCATAAATGTCATTTGGCCTTCAAACATTTGATCATTTCAAGAACGATTCCTTGTCCAAATAGAATATATTATATATACACTTGAGTCATTGATTTCATTGGTGTTTTGGGTAGCGGGATGAGGTTCATTGTTATTTTTATGATAAATTAGTATCCTAGGATGGAATTTTTTATTTTTACATCTAATATTACTTTAATTGTGAATTTTTATGTGATTTTAAATTCATTTTTTAAAAATGAATTTTTTGATAAAATATCATCAATTTTTAGGCATGGAAATATATCTTGTTTCTAAAATATGACATTTTCCTAAATTGTTTTGAATCAATTGATTTTATTTGGTATTTTTATTTTTTTACATTTGATTGGTTTTACTAATCATGGACACATGATGTCTTAACTGTCAATTTCATATTTTGATGGGAACCATTGTTTTCCAAATTGTTATTTTATAATTTGTGATTGTATTTAACAGGGGTATATTATTTGGTAAATGATTCTAAATGGAAAGTTTCTTTTTCCATTTTGAAACAAAAAATGGTGTTTTGGTTTTAAAATTAGTGGTGTTATTTTAAATCTATTTTGGAAACATTTTAAATTTGCCATATTTTTTATGAATTTTCATTGAAATTGAAAAGAATTTATATTTGGTTTTGAGTTAATGAATGCCCAATGTGTATTGGTTCCTTTTTTTCATAATGTGGTTTCTTAATATTCTTGATTTTTTTTATAAAATCATGGGTTTGGTTTGTCCCTTGCATGTTTTGGGACACCGTGATGTTATTTTATGTAAATGACCATATAATGGTCCATGTATTGTGATGTTTAATGTGATTACCCAAGAGTGTTATGTTGTAAACATATAATATTTTTCTTAGGGTCCCTTGTTCTATATATATAACACTGCCCGACCTCCCAATGGAGTAAAATGTTTTATTTTCTTCTCATATTTTTGTCCCACTATTTTTTGTGGTAATTTTTTTTATTTTTTAGTTATTTTTTACATCATTGGATGTATAAGTTGTAAACCTTGAGTCTTAGTGGGATGGATTATTTTGGTGATTAGGATGTGAGATCTAATTAAAGAAGGTATCCTTGATTGAGTTTGTAATTGTTTAAGGTTTAAGGGACATTTTCCATTATTTAATGTTTCCTTTGGGTGATTAGATACATCTAATATTGGGTGAATTTTTTTAGGATTTATTATCATCATATTTAGGGTGGTTTTGGATTTAAAAGACCGTAGAAATGTTTTTTATTTTGTCATATCTTGGTTATTTTTGCATGCGATGCTCACTTTTAGAGTTTATTCATTATATCTTAAGGTTTTTGAATGCCCTAATTTGGAGTAGATGATGGTTTAATTCCATTTAAGAATGTTGAGATTGTCCTCAAATATAAGTAAAAAACCTAGAGATCATGAATTGATACTTTGGACATATTTATCTATTGGTTGGGATACAAATTCCATTGGGTTGAATTATCCATTATAATTACCATGTTATATTATTTTAAGTAGTTTTATTTTAAAATCCTATTACAATGGATATTACCTTTGTGTAATACCCTTATCATATCATAAATAATATTGTATTATATTCATGAGCTTCATTTTTAGACACCTTCAGTTTTGGAGAACCATTATTTGGTCCTTCATAATATTTAATTATTATGAATTCCCTATAGAGATTTTTGGAATGTGATTTCTTAGAGAAATCCTTTTTTATAAAAATGTGTTTCTATTGTACAACTATTATAGATTAATTATTAATGGTAGGGATACCGATGATTAATATCTATTTATTTATGGCCATTTATTTGACCGGTGTGTGATCGGGTATTATTTGAGATGTTGACATGTTTAAGGATTCTCTGAATTGTTTGAGGAATTATCCTTTCCTTTTGATCTATATTTATACTTGATTTCTCTTTCAACCATTTCATGGACCATAGAAATTATGAGTGAAGCATGTGTTATAGTGGGGAGTATGTGACACTATCGTGTCACAGTGGTTTGAATTAATTAATAAATTTTATTATTTCTGTATTATTTTTTAGAATAATTTTATGTTGATTATTTTTATTTATAAAGGATTTTTGTATTACATGGTTGTTTTATGGTTAGTAATAATGGTTCTCTTACAATGTTTTGGGGTCTAATATCAAGGGAGATCCAATTCATATAGCTTGAGCATGGTTAGACCAATTATATGAATGCTTAGTGTTAACAATGTTGGTGCCTCATGCTTTTCCAGTAGGAGAATCACGGTTAGTCCACAGTTGTTAAATAATGTCATTAAATTTGATACACATAATGTATCAAACCATAAAATTCGAATGATAATTTTTTCTTGAAAATGTTTGTTACATAATGTTAAACATTACAAAATCATATATTTTTAATACTGAATTACATATAAAAAGAAATGTGACCACCTAGATTCGATCGATACATGAAAATTTGTCAATTATGTATATTTTTCAATATAACCAGTTGGAACTATAATATTGATAATAATGTTAATTTTATAATTATTATTTTTGAGTAAAATTTCACAAAGGATAAATAATATAGAAATAAGATTGGATGGCCCTAACTGGTAGAGTCATGTCATTTGAAGCCCATATATCAAAACATTGGAGGGTGGTATCATCACTAGGGTTATCCCTTGATGAATACCAAATTGAGCTAAAATAAGTGATGTTTAATAAAATCAACAACATGATAAGTTCAAGTTAGTGGAAATTACTACTTAGCTGATTTTACTGAGTTGTCCCATAAATCTATCATCCTTACACCCTTACCCTTATGTCATATATGGGTGTTATAAGCAGTTATGTTTCAAGGACATAGTTATTGAAAGTGTAATTATATTTTTTAAATAATATTCTTGTTCCCTTATTTTGGTATTATGAATTGTTTTTCATTATAAAATTGAGATTGAATTTGGTAAATTGATTTTCTAGTCTGAAAATGTACCTTCCATAAATTATATAAATAATTATAATAGACTATGTTATTATGAATAATACTTAATTTAATGAAATATTATGATAAAATCACGCTTATTTTAATATAAATGATAAAATAAATTTCTTCTCTTTTTAGTTTAATAAATTTCAAAATGATCTTTCAATTTGATATTATTTCTATTAAATAAAGATTTTTTTTTCAAATGTTTATCATATTTATAGAACTATTTTGAAAAAATATATAACATTTTTTAAATCATCATTTAAGAATTAGTTTAGGGTTAATTTATAAGAATTTTCTAAACTTATTTATTTCTTTATGTATAGTAAAAATACAGTTTGAGTTTTTTGGTATGTTTCATGAATTCATAATCATTTCATAATGATGTAATAATTAATCAACCAAAATACACAACATAATTTTTTTATTTTATTAATATACATTATTTTGATATATTTTAATCCTTTTTTAATCCTTTGTCTTACCTTCCAAAGTCTAAAATGGAATCATTTATAGTAAAAAAAATATTTTTGTGTAATCCAAACTCTTACATGCCAAAATAAAAAAACTAAAATAATGATCAAATCTTATGGATTAATATAACATAAAATATTACCTAATTTTCCAAAACCATGGGAAAATACCATGGGCATGCTAATGGTTTTTCATTTTCCACAACCTAGATTTCCAATGCCAATGTTTGGAAAATAATAAAAAAATCTTCCACTTTTGCAATAAATAACCAGAAATTTATCTGTTTAAATTCAGTCAAAATCTATCCTCTAGGATTCTATTATAGTTTTACATCCCAATGAGTCCTCCAAAGGTGTCCTTACACTGCTAAGTACCAAATATTCATGTTTTAGTAATTAATTTTTAGGGTAATGGAAATGATAACCCCTCTTTTCCATTCAAGACTCATTTTTATGGTATGTCTTCTAATTTCAATGAATTGTTTTCCACATTATTTTATTCACTTACTATATGAAGAGTATTATATTAATGGTAGACTATTTTACCTCTCATTTTATAATTTTTTTTCAAAACCATGTTTTATATCCATTATTATGACTAATTTACTTCTCAAAATATCCATCCCCCCCTCAAGAAATATTCTTTTCTTTTATTTTTTTTGAAAAATCCCCTTTATTTTATAGGTGTACTCACCTAGAAGTTAAAATTATTTATTTTATTATGATATTAGAATTTGTGAAACTTGTAATACCTTTTGGAGGGATAAAAATTACATAATAACCATATCTTTATGAACTTTTTAAATGCAAATATTTTGATATGCAAACAATTTTTTATTAGTCCGATGGTAATTTATGAAAAGTTTTATTATGGTCTATTTGGTTCATGTTAATTAAAAAAATAAAAATGGTGTTCCTTGATAGTGATTTAGTGCATCGTTTAAAGAATTGAATATCTAGAGATAACATGTTTTAAGACACCTTATTTAATAACCATAGTAATTATTATGACAACATAGTGAATAACCTTTGTGATATGTTTATTAATTCTTAAATTAAATGTTGTAAACACATTTCTATTTTTTATTCATATAACTTTTATAATGATGTTTTTCATGCTGTCTTGATCATTCTTTCATTCTATCCGTCATATTCATATTGATATTCCTCAAGATCTCATAAAAACTATTCACCTTACCTAATCAATTACTAGGACTTATGATCAACCTATTCTTTCATTAATGTATTCATGTCATTAGTTGTAATAAAATTACATAGGATAAACCAATGAAGAAGACTTTCATTGTAACACCCGAGACTTTTATGTTATATAAATCATCAAAGGAATCTTTTTCTACACAACACTTGCTTGGCTTTCTTTACACGCAATCGCGACCTTCCTCGATAGCTTGCGTCGTACGCAATACCGAGTTTCACTAAACAACAATATGCTATTAAAACTAGCCGTTATGAATAGTAATAACCACTTTTTGAAATTTTATAAATTTTATTTTTCAAAATGGACTTCATTTTTGGACTCAGAATATCGAAATTAGCCTAGGGTGAAATTTTGGTATTTTTCTGAAAACTTTCAATTTTTGATGAATAGTGAAACCACTAAATGGTAGGTTAAAAAACTGAATTTTGCATAAAACTTAATTTTACCGCTTCTGTGAATGGAATTTCGAAAATCCGAGACACACGGTTAATATCAAGGACTAAAATGTGGTTCAATGAGATGAAAATAATTTTTTGGTGAATAGTAACTTTTTACCTTTTTTTACCGCGGTTAATAGTAAATAGGGTAACTAAGGGTAAATATGATATTAATATTACCCTAACACATGTCCTAATTCTATTGGACAAGTGTAATTCGACCAAAAACAAACTCAGGAATAAAATATGACCATTTAGGCCCACTTGGATTAGATTAGGACATTTATTATTAATTTATTTAAAGAAGGGTTAAAATAGATAAATTTAAAGTTTAATAAGTAAATCATTTTTAATATGGGGTTATACATAAGATAAATTCTATTGTAAATATTCATTATAAAGATAAAAATATTTCCTACATGATGGTATTTTAATTGTAATTTTTAGACATCAAATAATTTAATTTATTTATGACACAAAGATGATGCAGTAATTATCTTATTAATGAAATATTGACATAATTGATAATATAAACACCAAAATAAATGTAATTTAGGACTTTTTATGAATTCCACTAATTTTCTAGGTTACTATGATATATTAGTGTTGATTTAATCAACTTGGTTCGAACATATAATTCTGATATGACTTTCACAAAAATCATATATCAAATAGTGTCAAAATTGACACAAAATAGTTTTTAAATCAAATATTATATTATTAATTGTTATTTTATTCCTAAAAATCTAAGGTTCTTCCAAATGACTTAGATAAGGATATATATATTAATAATAAACAATTTGGGGTTCGTTTGGCATGTTATAGTAAGTTTATTAACCATATAGTGAAAGAAAACAAAAAGACATGGTAAAAGTTAAATTAATTAACTTAGAGTTAAATCTAATTGATAAGGTTAAAATAATAACCTAAACTTGTCTAAATCCTATTGGTTGATAGGATTTCGACCCATCCCCACTTTAGCTTCGAAATAAGACCCTTTGGAACCATTATAAACCGATTTTGACTTTAATATAAAATAATATTTTGAGATATTCCTAAGGTGCCCCTCTCCTCCCTTATAAAAGGGCACCTCCTCTCCCTCCTCCTCACACCAAATTGAGCACTCAAGCTCGGCCAACCCCTGACATTTTCTCCTCTCCACTTCCCTAGAATAATCCTAGAGGTCCTGGTCTTCTCCAAAGACCAATCTTAGTTCCTTAAGTGGAGGATTCAAAGAGGCGTTCCAAAGAAGAGGTAATATCCATTACCGATCTTTTCAATTTCTTTCTTCTTCAACTTCTTCTTCTTTAGTTATTTCATGATAAAGTAATAACATCAGTATTACTTACATACTGATATGTTATTATAAATATGAAACAACCCTAATTCACCTTCTATCCATCCTACGGAAAAATGAAATCACCGCGCGTGCGTACGTACGGAATACCGTCTCCACGCAGTGGTGTAATCTATTTTCCACCATCACCTTACAAGGATGGGTATAATGGTGTAATGAGTAACTATATATGATTATTATGAAGTAATATTGATACTGAAATAATATATATATACTCCAATACAATTCCACGATCATAGGAACGATATCATCACTCGTGCGTACGTACGGAATACCGTCTCCACGATGTGATGCGACTCGTTCTACATGATCTTCATTTCATAATGATTATATAAATGAATTGAATGAATGAATATGGTATATACTACACTAATACCATTCTGGAAATGAATTATCTATAACCTAAAGATAAGAATAAGAATTTATTCGACAAAACACGCATAAGAACAAAAAGTTATAAAGACCCGAGTAACAAGTAACAATGAAATATTACTAACAAGAAGCTAATAATATGACCATATATGATCTCATATCAATATGTATGATTCTGGAATAAGTCAATAACATTATTTAAACCATTATACAGGAGCTTAGGAAACAAACAAAGCAAATCGGACCTAAGGTAAGGGAAATATCACAATCTCATTTTTATCTGAGATTGTTTATTCGTAAGTATTTACTGGGGTGTATTTTATCATCCACATCCATGTTCCCTCAATATGTAATATTGTTTCCATCCACTTACAATAGTTTAAATCCAATTTTACCCTTAGGTGAGTTTTTAGTAAAGAATATGAAAGGAATCTTTTGTCGTTTTTCCGTATGAGGTACTTTTTGACTTTTCCGACAAAAGTACGAAGAATGTTTTTTTTAACTTATACGACAAGAATGGATTTTTAAAACATTATTTCCAAGAAGCTTCCTTTAAAAGTTTTCAAGTTTATTTTTAATCAACTTCTTTTAGTTTAAAGTTGTATGACATGTTAAGAAATGTAAAATTTTTTTGAAAAAGAAAGGATATTTTCCTCAAGAATGAAGTTCAAGTGTTTTATCAAAATTATTTTCTATCTAAGATAATAAAGGGTTCTGTTTCTATCCCTATTATTACATGGATTTGATTATGTTGTGATGAAAATATTTTTATGAATTCCTTTATCTTATATGAATTGTTTTATGATGTCATGTTGTTTAAGAATCCCATTTTTATTACATGGGTTACGTTATGATGTATGGTTTATGATTATGTGGCACACATAAGAAAGGATTCATTATAAGATGGGTGGGACCTATATCTCCCTCCAATGCATTGGGTAAATACTTTATATCTCATGAGATAGACATGGCTGGAATGGAAGGTTATTTCAGTTCAGTGATACAGGACTGAAACGAGGAGTGAACTCGGTTCAGAAAGGGACTTTGTCCACTAAGATAGTCTTGGCAATGAGTCATGACTAACAAGAAATGATTTTCCATGATTATGTGTGCATGCCACAAAGTTTCAAGTTTTATGTTATGATTATGGGGATCTCATTTTCACTTCTATGATTTATTCCATGTTAAGATATTATGATCTCTTTTGCAGGTTTTGATTTTCAAAAAGATATGATATGATTTTTATTTCCTTTATTTGCCCTTGCTGAGAATTTGAGCTCACCCTTTTATGTTTTCTTTTCCCCAGGTCAGGAAGATGGATATTAAGTAGAATATGCTAAAAGGGACCCTAGATATGATGAAATAAATGGGAGACACTATAGAAGATTTATGAACCAGTTGTTTATGTTTCCCAGTTTCTAAAGACACTATACCTATACGGTCCTTTGTGGTTTTGTCATATGTTGTTATAAGTGTACTTCAATTTTGAAGTATTAACAATGTATGTAAAGTATGGGTCGTTATAGTTGGTATCCGAGGAAAGGTATAGTCAACCTTTGGAAACTAGGATGTGAAAGCCTTAGTAAGAACCCTAAGGATAAGTCTAAGCATAGTACACAATCTTAGTGTTTTAGAAATGGCCTTGAATAACCTAGGATAAGACCATAAGCATGAAAATTTTATTCTTGAATTATGTGGTTTCCTATTATAATTAGTGTTGCTCACACTATTCTTCTTGGTTTTAGTCAATGGCTGGAACCCGAAGGAACCGTGTTAATGCGGAATGCGATGGGCAATGCAATGATTGTCCCCCTGAGCAACCAAACGATATGGGAGCTGGAATGAAAAATCTTGTAGCCGTGCTCACACAACTTTCTCAAGCTATGAATCATGCAGGATTTCCAAACGAGCAAAGGAGGGAGCAACATTCTGTTGAATCCTTCATGAGGCAGCGTCCACCTTCTTTCAGCGGGTCTACTGATCCATTAGTTGCTGAACAATGGATTAGTACTACTGAAAAGATATTTTCAGTTCTTCAATGTTCTGAACATGATAAAGTCATCCTAGCAGTGTATCGTTTGGAAGGAGATGCTGATCAATGGTGGAATCTTGTTAAGAATACGAGGCAAAGGGATGAAATTGAGTCTATGGAATGGGACGAGTTCAAGAACTTATTTTTCAATAAGTACTTCCCTCGTATTCTCCGAACAAAGATGGAGAAAGAGTTTCTTGAACTGAAGCAAAGGGATGATGAATCTGTTGGTACCTATGAAGCAAATTTTACAAGACTGGCAAGGTACGCTTCTGGTATTATTATCCAACCTGAGAGTAAGATCGATCGATTCTTTAGTGGCTTAAAACCAAGTCTTCGAAGGGCGTTAGCCATAAGGGACTTCAATAGCTATGAGGAAATCGTTCGATGTGCTCTCAAAGTCGAGATGGAGATTGGAGTAACCCATCAGTCACATGGGTTTGATAAGAAGAGGAAGATGGAATTCTAAGAAAAATCTAAAGAGCACACAGAAAAGAAGATGAGCTTTTCCTTATGCTCAAAGTGTGGAAAGAAACATGGAGGGAGTTGTCTTAAAGGGACAAGTAAATGTTTTAAATGTGGAAAAGAAGGTCATCGGGCATTTGAATGCCGTGATAATGGGAAGAAGATGTCTAATGACGCAAACAAAGGAAGGGATACACAGAATGAACCTACTACACTTCAATGTTTCAAGTGCAAGGAGATGGGGAATTATGCCAATCAATGCCCAAATCCAAGGGTTGATGATGATGGTCGACGTCAACAAACTCTTAAGGCTAAAGACAAAGGAAAGTCACATGCAATTTCTATCAGCGATGTGGAGTACGATAACGATGTGGTGAATGGTACACTTACCATCCACTCTAAAGTAGAAAATGTTTTATTTGATTCTGGATCCACCCACTCTTTTATTTCTGAAGACTTTTCTAAGGGTATCACCGTATTACCTTAACAATTAGATGTTGAGTTAGCTGTGACAACACCTAATGGCACATCAATCGCATCAAAAGTTTATAATTCTTCTCCGATCGAAGTTTGTGGGAAAGTGCTTCCTGCAAATCTTGTGATCCTTCCTTTAGTGGAATTTGATGTGATTCTTGGCATGGATTGGCTTTCTCTACATGGAGCTCATATCAATTGCCAAAGAAGGGAAGTCACATTTCATATTCCAGATCAATCTACGATCGTATACCAATGCAAGGATGAACATAACCTTCCAGTGGAAATTCCTTCCATCTTATGGGTCTTGATTCCACTAAATGAAGGTTATTTATCTCAAATGGTAGGTGAGAAACTCACGATAAAGAATATGCCCATTTTACGGGAGTTTGATGATGTCTTTCCGGAGGAATTACCGGGTCTTCCACCAAATCGTGAAGTTGAGTTTTCAATAGAACTCGTACCGGGTGCTTTGCCTATTTCAAAGACACCTTATAGAATGGCCCCAATTGAGTTGCATGAATTGAAGAAGCAACTCCAAGAGAATCTTGATAAGGGATTCATACGCCCTAGTGCGTCACCTTGGGGAGCACCTGTTCTATTTGTTAAGAAGAAAGATGGATCAATGAGACTTTGCATTGATTATCGAGAACTTAACAAGATCACTATCAAGAACAAATATCCTCTCCCACACATTGATGAATTATTTGACCAACTACGCGGAGCTCAATACTTTTCCAAGATTGATCTTCGTTCAGGGTATCATCAATTAAGGGTCAAAAGGGAGGATATACCAAAGACGACTTTCCGTACAAGGTATGGACACTATGAATTTATAGTGATGCCATTTGGTCTTACTAATGCCCCTGCTATCTTCATGGATCTAATGAATAGAGTCTTTAGAGACTATCTTGATCAATTTGTGGTAGTCTTTATAGACGATATTCTTGTCTATTCAAAGAGCAAGGAAGAGCATGAAGATCACTTGAGAATTATATTGAAGACCCTGAGAAAGGAGAAGCTTTATGCCAAATTTACCAAGTGTGAACTTTGGCTTCAAAAAGTTGCATTTTTGGGTCATATAATCTCAAAAGAGGGGATATCTGTGGATCCAGCAAAAACAGAGGTTATCGAAAGATGGTCAAGACCAACAACAGTAACTGAGATCCGAAGTTTTCTTGGTTTGGCTGGATATTATCGACGTTTTGTAAAAGATTTTTCATGATTATCTAATCCAATCACCAAGTTGACTCGGAAAGGAGTTAAGTTTGTCTGGACAGAGGAATGTGAAGAGAATTTCAAGGAGTTGAAAAGAAGGTTATCCAGTGCACCTGTGCTCATACTGCCTTGTAGTGGAGAATGGTTTGTGATCTACAGTGATGCATCCAAGAAGGGATTGGGGTGTGTTCTTATGCAAAATGATATGGTGATAGCTTATGCCTCACGACAGTTGAAAATCCATGAGCAAAATTACCCAACACATGATTTGGAGTTGGCTGCGGTAATCTTTGCATTAAAGATTTGGAGGCATTACCTTTATGGTGAAAGGTGTGATATTTATACTGATCATAAAAGTTTAAAGTATATTTTCACACAAAAGGAGCTGAATATGCGTCAAAGAAGATGGTTGGAGCTTATTAAGGATTATGACTGCTCAATCCATTACCACCCTGGGAAAGCAAACAAGGTGGCAGATGCATTAAGTCGACAAGACCATGCTAGTTTATCCATGATGAGGATAAAAAAAGATCCAATATTTATGGATTTACAAAGGATGGATCTTGGAATTATAATGGAAGGGGAAAAATCTTATCTTTCTCAAATGAATGTTCAACCATCTATACATGTGAAGATTAAAGAGGCACAGAAAGAAGATGTCCAGTTACAAAAGAAGGTGAGAAATGTTCCTGAATTCAACCTTGATTGTGATGGGATAATAAAGTTCAGGTATCAGGTTTGCATTCCTCCCATCCCCAAATTAAAGAATGAGCTGCTGGATGAGGCTCATAGTTCATCATTCTCTATTCATCCTGGAAGCACGAAGATGTATAGGGACCTGAAAGAGTACTTCTGGTGGGATGGCATGAAAAGAGATGTTGCTGAATATGTCTCTCGATGCTTGGTTTGTCAACAAGTTAAAGCTGAGAGACAGAAGTCTAAGGGGATGTTACAACCATTACCCATACCCGAATGGAAATGGGAAAACATCACTATGGACTTTGTCACAGGACTTCCTAAAACATCCAAAGGCAATAATGCTATCTGGGTCATAGTTGATCGTCTTACAAAGTCTGCACACTTCATTGCTATTAGAGAGGATTTCTCTCTAGATCAGCTTGCCAGGATATATGTAAAGGAAGTGGTAAGATTGCATGGAGTACCACTTTCTATTATATCTGATCGAGATCCGAGATTTACCTCGAAGTTCTGGCGAATTCTTCAGCATACTCTGGATACAGAGTTGAGTTTCAGCACTGCTTATCATCCCCAGACAGACGGTCAGTCTGAGAGAACAATTCAAACCCTAGAAGATATGTTGAGAGCTTGCTCTATGGATTTCAAAGGAGGTTGGGATCAACACCTACCTTTGGTGGAATTTTCTTATAATAATAGCTTTCACTCCAGTATTCAGATGGCTCCTTATGAAGCTCTCTATGGAAAGAAATGCAGGACTCCAACTTGCTGGGATGAAGTTGGGGAAAGAAAGCTATTAGGACCTGATCTCGTTGATGAAATGGAAGAAAAGGTCAGATCTATTCAACAACACATAAGAGCAGCTCAGAGTCGACAGAAAAGTTATGCCGACAACCGAAGAAAAGACCTAGAGTTTGAAGTGGGCGATAAAGTGTTCTTACGAATATCTCCCTGGAAGAGGGTTATGAGATTTGGAAAGAAGGGGAAGTTGAGCCCTAGATATATCGGTCCTTTTGAAATACTGGATCGTGTTGGGAAGGTAGCTTAACGATTGGTGCTTCCACCAAATCTCTCTCAAGTTCACGATGTGTTCCATGTATCTCTCCTGAGAAAGTACATACCAGATCCTTCACATGTACTCAGCTCAGAAGTTGTACCGCTGGAGCAAGATCTTTCTTATGAAGAACAACCGATAGAGATTCTGGATCATAGCGAAAAAGTCCTACGAAACAAGACCACTCGCTTAGTGAAGGTTTTATGGAAGAACCACCAACTTGAGGAAGCTACATGGGAACTCGAGGATATGATGAGGGAGAAGTATCCTCATCTGTTTGTAACAAAGTGACGAATTTCGAGGGCGAAATTCTTTTTAAGGGGGGTAGAATGTAACACCCGAGACTTTTATGTTATATAAATCATCAAAGGAATCTTTTTCTACACAACACTTGCTTGGCTTTCTTTACACGCAATCGCGACCTTCCTCGATAGCTTGCGTCGTCCGCAATACCGAGTTTCACTAAACAACAATATGCTATTAAAACTAGCCGTTATGAATAGTAATAACCACTTTTTGAAATTTTATAAATTTTATTTTTCAAAATGGACTTCATTTTTGGACTCAGAATATCGAAATTAGCCTAGGGTGAAATTTTGGTATTTTTCTGAAAACTTTCAATTTTTGATGAATAGTGAAACCACTAAGTGGTAGGTTAAAAAACTGAATTTTGCATAAAACGTAATTTTACCGCTTCTGTGAATGGAATTTCGAAAATCTGAGAGACACGGTTAATATCAAGGACTAAAATGTGGTTCAATGAGATGAAAATAATTTTTTGGTGAATATTAACTTTTTACCTTTTTTTACCGCGGTTAATAGTAAATAGGGTAACTAAGGGTAAATATGATATTAATATTACCCTAACACATGTCCTAATTCTATTGGACAAGTTTAATTCGACCAAAAACAAACTCAGGAATAAAATATGACCATTTAGGCCCACTTGGATTAGATTAGGACATTTATTATTAATTTATTTAAAGAAGGGTTAAAATAGTTAAATTTAAAGTTTAATAAGTAAATCATTTTTAATATGGGGTTATACATAAGATAAATTCAATTGTAAATATTCATTATAAATCTAAAAAGATTTCCTACATGATGATATTTTATTTGTAATTTTTAGACATCAAATAATTTAATTTATTTATGACACAAAGATGATGCAGTAATTATCTTATTAATGAAATATTGACATAATTGATAATATAAAGACCAAAATAAATGTAATTTAAGACTTTTTATGAATTCCACTAATTTTCTAGGTTACTATGATATATTAGTGTTGATTTAATCAACTTGGTTCGAACATATAATTCTGATATGACATTCACAAAAATCATATATCAAATAGTGTCAAAATTGACACAAAATAGTTTTTAAATCAAATATTATATTATTAATTGTTATTTTATTCCTAAAAATCTAAGGTTCGGCCAAATGACTTAGATAAGGATATATATATTAACAATAAACAATTTGGGGTTCGTTTGGCATGTTATAGTAAGTGTATTAACCATATAGTGAAAGCAATCAAAAAGACATGGTAAAAGTTAAATTAATTAACTTAGAGTTAAATCTAATTGATAAGGTTAAAATAATACCCTAAACTTGTCTAAATCCTATTGGTTGATAGTATTTAGACCCATCCCCACTTTAGCTTCGAAATAAGACCCTTTGGAACCATTATAAACCGATTTTTTACTTTAATATAAAATAATATTTTTAGATATTCCTAAGGTGCCCCTCTCCTCCCTTATAAAAGGGCACCTCCTCTCCCTCCTCCTCACACCAAATTGAGCACTCAAGCTCGGCCAACCCCTGCCATTTTCTCCTCTCCACTTCCATAGAATAATCCTAGAGGTCCTGGTCTTCTCCAAAGACCAATCTTAGTTCCTTAAGTGGAGGATTCAAAGAGGCGTTCCAAAGAAGAGGTAATATCCATTACAGATCTTTTCAATTTCTTTCTTCTTCAACTTCTTTTTCTTTAGTTGTTTCATGATAAAGTAATAACATCAGTATTAATTACATACTGATATTTTATTATAAATATGAAACAACCCTAATTAACCTTCTATCCATCCTATGGAAAAATGAAATCACCGCGCGTGCGTACGTACGGAATACCGTCTCCACGCCGTGGTGTAATCTATTTTCCACCATCACCTTACAAGGATGGGTATAATGGTGTAATGAGTAACTATATATGATTATTATGAAGTAATATTGATACTGAAATAATATATATATACTCCAATACAATTCCACGATCATAGGAACGATATCATCACTCGTGCGTACGTACGGAATACCGTCTCCACGATGTGATGCGACTCGTTCTACATGATCTTCATTTCATAATGATTATATAAATGAATTGAATGAATGAATATGGTATATAATACACTAATACCATTCTGGAAATGAATTATCTATAACCTAAAGATAAGAATAAGAATTTATTCGACAAAACACGC
This sequence comes from Viscum album, assembly GCA_963277665.1. Lineage (NCBI taxonomy): Eukaryota > Viridiplantae > Streptophyta > Magnoliopsida > Santalales > Viscaceae > Viscum > Viscum album. The sequence continues at coordinate 1,277,880,882 of OY728121.1, read as the reverse complement.
ATAAGAACAAAAAGTTATAAAGACCCGAGTAACAAGTAACAATGAAATATTACTAACAAGAAGCTAATAATATGACCATATATGATCTCATATCAATATGTATGATTCTGGAATAAGTCAATAACATTATTTAAACCATTATAAAGGAGCTTCGGACACGAACAAAGAAAATCGGACCTAAGGTAAGGGAAATATCACAATCTCATTTTTATCCGAGATTGTTTATTCGTAAGTATTTACTGGGGTGTATTTTATCATCCAAATCCATGTTCCCTCAATATGTAATATTGTTTCCATCCACTTACAATAGTTTAAATCCAATTTTACCCTTAGGTGAGTTTTTAGTAAAGAATATGAAAGGAATCTTTTGTCGTTTTTCCGTACGAGGTACTTTTTGACTTTTCCGACAAAAGTACGAAGAATGTTTTTTTTAACTTATACGACAAGAATGGATTTTTAAAACATTATTTCCAAGAAGATTCCTTTAAAAGTTTTCAAGTTTATTTTTAATCAACATCTTTTAGTTTAAAGTTGTATGACATGTTAAGAAATGTTAAATGTTTTTGAAAAAGAAAGGATATTTTCCTCAAGAATGAAGTTCAAGTGTTTTATCAAAATTATTTTCCATCTAAGATAATAAAGGGTTCTGTTTCTATCCCTATTATTACATGGATTTGATTATGTTGTGATGGAAATATTTTTATGAATTCCTTTATCTTATATGAATTGTTTTATGATGTCATGTTGTTTAAGAATCCCATTTTTATTACATGGGTTACGTTATGATGTATGGTTTATGATTATGTGGCACACATAAGAAAGGATTCATTATAAGATGGGTGGGACCTATATCTCCCTCCAATGCATTGGGTAAAGACTTTATATCTAATGAGATAGACATGGCTGGAACGGAAGGTTATTTCGGTTCAGTGATACAGGACTGAAACGAGGAGTGAACTCGGTTCAGAAAGGGACTTTGTCCACTAAGATAGTCTTGGCAATGAGTCATGACTAACAAGAAATGATTTTCCATGATTATGTGTGCATGCCACAAAGTTTCATGTTTTATGTTATGATTATGGGGATCTCATTTTCACTTCTATGATTTATTCCATGTTAAGATATTATGATCTCTTTTGCAGGTTTTGATTTTCAAAAAGATATGATATGATTTTTATTTCCTTTATTTGCCCTTGCTGAGCATTTGAGCTCACCCTTTTATGTTTTCTTTTCCCCAGGTCAGGAAGATGGATATTAAGTAGAATATGCTAAAAGGGACCCTAGATATGATGAAATAAATGGGAGACACTGTAGAAGATTTATGAACCAGTTGTTTATGTTTCCCAGTTTCTAAAGACACTATACCTATATGGTCCTTTGTGGTTTTGTCATATGTTGTAATAAGTGTACTTCAATTTTGAAGTATTAACAATGTATGTAAAGTATGGGTCGTTATATTCATCATTATTTGAAGAGTGTTTTATGTATTCTTGTAATATCTACCTAATTTAAAGAATAAAAATATTATAATATCATCTTTTTTTTCAAATTAATGAAAAGTTATATAATAAGAATTCATGATTCCATAGATGGTAACATAATATGGTTTTGGGATTTGTGGGAATTTGGATATGAAAACATTAGTAATAGACCTATAGAAATTTCTAAATATATGAAATCATATTAGTATTTTGGTGAAGTATTATGTAAGTGTTATCAAAGTAAATAAATCCTTGTATAGATAGGAATGAGTGGATGTGGCTCTAGAATAGATGTTTCTTGGGGTAACTCCCGAAAACATCATATTCAGATAGAATCAAATGGGAACTGGAGCATGAAAATATGCCTTGTTTTACTCCCTATTTGAAATTTTTGGGGGATATGTTTGGATATTAATTTTTTTATGAGCCATTAAGAATGATTTCAAGAAGGGTTATTTTTTGTTAAAGAATAAAATATTTAAACATAATGTTTTAAGGCATAATATTCTATTATAATAATAATATTCTTAAAAAAACATGTTTCTCACTATGGATTTCTTATATTAAATATGGATGGAAAATACGAGGAACTACATAAATGGTGAGTGCAATAGAACATAAATGATGACCCTCTGATGAAATCCAAAATTTAAAACGTTATGAGAATTATGAATTGACTACTCATGTTATGAAGAATAACACAAAGCAAGAAGAGAGACCAGATTCACCTTGAAGGTAATGAAATTCAATTGAGTCCTTTATACGGAAAAAAATCACATGATTTTAGTGGATATACCAACCCATTGATTGCTCAACAATGAATAATCTCTATAGAAAAGAGATTTTTTGTACTTTGTTGTTCGAAACTAGAGAAAGTAACCCAAAATATGTTCCACATAATGGAATAAGATGATCAGTGGTGAACACTAATAAAAACATGAATCCTAGAAGGGAGATTGATTCTATGGAGTGGGAAGAGTTTAGGGGATCATTTTTCAAAAAATATTTCCCCAATTCATTGTGTAAAAATAAAAAATGATCTCCCAGAGCTAAAGAATATAGAAAAAAATGTATAGGATGTTATGTCATGAACTTTACAACACTTTCTCAATAATCCTCTATCTCATTCATAGATCATAATGGAAAGGTTTTTGATTTCTTTGATAGACTAAATACCTATATATAGATGAATCGATCCAATTGAGATTATGATAACTATGATGAAATAGTTCATAGTACTATGAAGGATGAAGTAGAGTTAAATGTGATGTAGTGGACACATAAAATGAATGAAATAAATAGATCTTTGTAGAAAAACACGGGGTTGGAGCTTAAAAAATTGAATAGGAGTAAAGAAACTGCACCATTTTGCATGCAACAAATTTTGGAAGATTCATTCAGGGAACTTCATTATTATAAGTTATAAATGATAAAATAATTATTAATATTTCCATATACCTCAAAAAGTTCATAGTGAGGTGAAGAATAAACTTCTCAACACTAACGATAAAGGGAAGATAGTTCATGCCCAACCTTAAGTCCAATTCATCAATTGTGGAAATCTTTGGAACTTTTTTAATCAATATAAAAATAAAAATATAATAGAGGGGAATCACCATCAACATCAACATAGGCTAATAGATCATATTTGGGATTTTTATAACACAATAGATGAAGTAAATGCTCCAAATGATTTGGTTTTAGGTTCTCTTGTTGTTATTTCAAAGATAGAAAATACATTGTTTTATTTTGGTTATAGAAATTACATTATTTCCTTTAGGTTTTCAAAGAATATAGAATCAATCCAAGAAATTTTAAACCTTGAGTTACTAGTCAAGGCAATTAGAGGGATTTACCACAGATCAAAACAATATATAAACTCTAGTCCTGGCACTGGAAATCACAATCTCATTACAAGTATATATTCATTCCCATTAAATAATTCGGAATTAGACTAGGGATAGACTGTTTCTCTAAGTGTAATTCTAAGAAAAACTATAAAATATTTGAAATTTAAATAGTATTCAATAGATAACCTACATTTATTTTTAAGGGAGATATATCTCAACCAGATTTTTGTCTTGAAGAACCATCCATAGCCTTTTTTATGGAGTTGATCAGTGAAGAGGAATAAGTAAAAGATATTATAATAATTGAAAATGTTCATATTATTTAGGAATACAATAAAATATTTCCTAAAGAGTTACCAGGACCTCCCCCAAAAAGATAGGTAGATGTTTATATTGAACACATACCTAGAACAATGTCGATATGAAAGACCCCTTATAGAATGAAAAATGTGAAGATAAGGGAATTGAAGAAAAAAATTTATGAACTTTTAGAAGAGGGTTTTTTTGACCATGTGATTCAATATGGGGAGAACTTATTATATTTATGAATAAGAATAATGGATAAATGTGTCTATGCATTTTTTATAGAGAGCTCAATTGGATCACATTGAATAATAAGTAACCTCTCCCAAGGATGGATTATTTATTGGGCCAGCTTTATGGGGATCAATTATTCTCCAATATTGATCTTCTACAGGGTTATAATAAATTGAGGGTGAATAAATATGATATTAAAAAGGCCACCATCTGATCAAGATATGGGCATTATAAATTTTTTATGACCTTCAGATTAACTAACTCTCCTGATATATTTGGATTTTACGAATACAGTAGTTAAGGACTACCATGAAAAGTTTTCAATAGTTTATATTTATTAAATTATGATATATTTGAAAAGAGACAAGGGGAATGTGGATAATATAAGTTTTATATTGAAAACTCGAATGAAGGATAAGCTATTTAGAATATTCAAAAAGGTAAATTTTGGTAACAAAAAGTTTCAATCTTGTAGAACATTGTAACCAATGAAAGAATCTATATTAACCCTTCCGTAAACAATTTTATGGAGGAGATACCTCATCCTAAAATTGTAACATAGATTCTGAGGTTCATTAGTTTACAAGTACATTATATAATTTTTGTGAAAATAATTTCACAAATTTATAATCCACAAACAAGGTCAACTAAAAATGGTGTTATAATCATCTATATAATGGAGTGGGAAGAATGTTTCAAAGAGCTGAAGAATAGATTCATTATGAACCCATGATAACTCAACCCTCTTTTAGAGAAGGATTAATTTTTTTAGCAATGCATCTCTGAAAGGTCTTGGGTGATTCCTCCAGGAAAATTACAATGTGGTTAATTATTCATCATGATAGTTGATTCCTTGTGATAATAATTATATATACATGAACTGAAAATTGCTTCAGTTTTTTTCTTTGAAGATATAATGGAACAATATTTATGGGGAGAAATGTGATAAATAAAAATCCCAACAATTTTTTAACTATATATTTAATGAAAATGAATTGAACATGAGACAAGGATGTAGTTTGAACCATCTTAAAGACTGTGATTATTCAATTCCTTAACACCCAAAAATAGCATACAAAGTCACCGATGTAATAACTAAGAAATACCCTAATTTTCAATCAATGATAAGGATTAAAGTAGATCCATTCATCCAAGACCTACCAAAACTCGACATGGGAATAAAAATGGAAGGGTCATCATCAACCCTATAAAAAATGATTTATCATCCAATAATACTAGGTAATATCAAAAAATATATAAAATAGAAATACCTTATTACAAAATAATATACAGGATGTGAAGAATGAAATGTTCCCAGAATTCAATATTGATAAATAAGTTGTACTAAAATTTTGTGCAAGGATATGTGTTCCTCATATTATAGAAATAAATAAGGAGTTCTTGGATGAAGCTCATATATCTACATTCTTTATATATCATGGAAGAACAAAAATTTATACGGACTTTCTTGATCATTATTTGTGGGATAACATGAAAAGGGAGATTACCGACTACACTACAAGGTTATTACTATGTCTACAGGTGAAGGAAGAGTGAAAAATTTCTAAAGGGTTATTGAAACCACTACTCATACCAACCTGGAAGAGGGAAATTATCACTTTGGACATTTTCACTAGACTCCAAAGAACATCCAACAGAAACAATGCAATATGGGTTATAGTGGATTATCTCTCAAAGACTTCTTATTTCATCATTTTTCAGGAATATTTATCTATTGAACAATTTTACATTATTTTTGTAAAGTAAGTTGTGAGGATACAAGGAGTGACACTTTTTTATCATTTTTGATCATGATCCATGGTTTGTATAAAAAATCTATAGAACTAATCAACATGGTATGAGTACTGAATTGAATTTCAGTACAACCTATCACACCCCAAACTAATAGACAATCTGAGATGATACTTAAAACACTTGAGGACATAATGATAAAATGATTAAAGTAATTTAATGGTTGATGGGATCAAAAAATCCCATTATTTTAGTTCTTATATGACAATAACTTTCATTAGAGTATTAAAGTGGAACCCTATAAAGTTCTATATGGGAAGTTATGTAGAACTCCTACTTGTTGGGATGATGTTGGTGAGGGGGAGAAGATTGTGCCTAATCTTATGCATGATATGATAAAAAGGTCCAATCAATCTTAAAACACACAAAGGCTGCTTAGAGTTAGTAGAAGAGCTATAATGATAACCATTGAAGGGACTTGGAGTTTACTTTTGGAAAAAAATTATTCCTTTGAATATATTCTAGGATTAGAGTCATGTGGTTTGTGAAGAATGAGATTCTTATACCTAGTAACAATTTCCACTATGAAATCCATGACCGCACAAGAGAAATGAAATATCGACTATCACATCCACCAAATGTTGCTCAATTTTATGATTTATTTAATGTATCTCTTTTGAGGAAGTTCAAAAATGACTCATCACATGTACTGAATTTAGTGGTTCTACAACTGGAACATGACCTCTCTTATGTGTAGAAATTGATGGAGATCATAGACCACCGAGACAATATTTTATGAAACAAGACTACCGAACACCTACATGTCTTGTGGAGGAACCACAACTATAATGAAGCGATGCGGGAGTTAGAGGAGACAAAAATGCAAGTGTTACAAAATATTTTCTCAACTAATAAAATTATTTTGAATATCTGGGAAAAACATTTTAAGGGGGGAAGAATGTAAACACCCATACATTTTTAATTATAATTGCTCCTAGAAAATGTGTGCTATATCATGTTATAAAAACAAAAAATACATTTATTTAATAATTATGTGAATATAAAAGGTAAAGTTTCCACTTGTAATCGTCTTTTTATATAATCTATAGTCAATTATGAGCATTGGAAAATATGACCATTGAGAACAATACACTTGAAAATAATTATAATGTTATAATTAGTGTTTATATGTAAATTTTTTCAAAGGATAATTATTACATAATGAATATTTGATAGTCTCTATTAGTAGAAACATCATGTTTGAAACCCATATATTAGAACATGGGTTGTAGGTATCATCAATAGTGTTCTCCCTTGATCATGACCCATCTGAGATTCAAAACATGAATTGAGAATGAAAACACCTCTGAGAGAAATTCAATGTAGTCAAAATAACCACCTGGGCGATGTTATCCAAGTCTCCCCATAAATATATAGCCTTCACTCACCATACCCTTAGGTCACATGTAGTTGTTATAAGGGGTTTTATGTAGATTCCTTAGTTACATAATGTTTAATTTCATTGTATAAATCAAATTTATACTCCATCATTTTTATTTTAAGAAAATTATTTTAATAAAAATTCTGATAGAATATGATAAATTAATTTTTCAGTTAGAATATGTAGTTTGTAAAAAATTTATAAACAATTATGAAAAACCATGATATTATTAATAATACAAATTTTAATGAAATTGTATAATAAAAATATCTTATTGAAATATAAATGATTAAATTTTTTTTGTTATAAATATTGTTATTCACTTTTAATATACTATTATTTATAATAAAATTGTTTTTATATTTAAAATTTAGAATTATCATTTTAATAAATTATTTTGAAAAAATAAATATCATTTTTTACAATAAAAAAAATAATTTATGGAGAATTTATTATAATTTTTTTAAATACATTATATTTTTTGAATAGTAGAAATGTAATTTGAGTTTTTTGTTAGGTTTATGGATTCATATTTATGTCATAATGATGTAATGACTAATTATCCATAATAGAAAACAACAAAAAATGATATGTTAATAATAAAAATTATTTTTATATATATTATGTAATTTCAAAACCTATACTTAATTTTCCAAAGACTAATAAGAAAAATTAACATTAAAAACATTATTTTCCTGTAAAATGTATTTTTACATGCCAAAATAAATAATATTAATTGATAATAAATTCATGTGAATTAAAATATTTTTTTGACAAAACTGCTGAATACTAGGTAAAGATATAATGGGAAATCCCATAGTTATTCATTTTCCACAACATAGATTTCCAAGGCCTATACTAGTAAATTAATTAAAAAATATACCTCTTTTTCCATAAAAACACACCCATTATTTGATTTAATTACAATAAAATTCCATAATATATGATCATAAAGAATTCATACCTCTCAATGAGTCCTCAAAAAGTTTACTGAAGTCCCTAAGGTCTCAATCCTCATTTTTTGGGAGTTCCTTTTCAGGGAAAATGAAATCTTCACTTTTTTTCCATTCAAGAGTCATTTTTATGGAATGTATTCAAATTTCCAAGAAAATTTCTTTTATTACACTTTAATTTGTACCCTTATTGTAGGAAAAGTATTTTTTCAATGATATTCCATTTCCTTCGATCATTTTTCTTTTTTTTAAACAATATTTTATACCAGTCATACTTCCGAATTTACTTCACAAAATTTATCTCTACTCATGAAATTATATTTTATTATGTTTTTTTGTGAAAAAAAATCAAGAATATTTATTTTCCAATTCTATTAAAATCTATCTAAAAATGATTTATTGGATTCTAGGTTTAGAAAATCTAAAACCAACATTCACATTCATTGGGTTAAGAATGACATAATGACCCAATCTTTAAGAACTTGTGTAATTCTATGATTATGACATGAAATCGATTTTTTTATTTTTCCACACATTATTTATGTAATATTTTATTATTATCTATATGGATCACATTAATTATGAAAAATGAAGTGTGTACACTGATAACACTCTAATTAATTGGTTATATAATTTAATCACTAGATGCGACATGTTACACGATACCTTTGTAAATAACCTCAGTAATTTTTACAACACCTTGGTGAATAAATTCGATGACATGCTTATAAATTTATAAATTATATATTGTATCCACATATCCATGTTCTAATTCATATTATTTTTTTTATTATATTTTCAAATGTTTTTTTCTCATTTCTTAATGATATTCTTCATATTATTATTGATATTCATCATGATCACTTGCAAATTGTTTCCCTTTTTTATTACCTTAATGGGAATTAAATCTAGCATTTGAATTGATGTGTTTCCCCAGGTTATGAGATGATGTCAAAGTACATAGAATGAATCGATAAAGAATCATTTCAGGCTATTTATAAATTTTTTTTATGTTTTAATATATTCTATAACTTATTTCTAAGAAACTAAACATTAAAAGATCCTCGGTTTATATAATTTAATGAAAATGTGTTTCATAAAAAGGTGAGATACTATTCCAAAACTATACTTTTAGATTTAGTGATTAAAATAATATGTATTTTTTTATTAAAAAGCGATTGAAAAATAAAAAGTACATTATAAAACCTATGACATTTTGTAATATAGGTTTTCAAGAATTAGAAAAAGGTTACAGTTTATCATATTTGTGTATAAATAAAATAAAACAACTAATTTAATGTGTGTGTGCTAACTCCATCAGTGAATAAGCTAGTCAAATAACTTCGTTAATACCTGTGAAAAATTCAAATCATGGGATAAGAAATAAATATCCATGTAAGGGGTTTTAAATCCAGTTTAAAACACTTCAGTAAATATTTATTTGAAAAAATAATTTCAATTCATTTTATTTCAAACATAAAATTTTAATATAAAAATATAATAATTTTCAAAACATTTTAGATAGAATTATAATTTTTAAATTAGTTTCAAATGTAATTATTCGAAAACACATGGATTTATCCTTTGAAAATATTTTTTTTAAAATTATATTTTCTTTATGGATTGTTTTGATACATTGAAAAACTTATGAAAACTATATAGAAAAAATAAATATCACTTTAGTATGGTGTTGGGTTTAATTACCATTCCTCATTAACACATTTGATACCCATTTTCTGTATTTAACTTAAACAAAACATTTTTATAATCCTTTATTCTCAATCAAAAACCATCAAAACCCTTTAAAAACAACTTGAATTAATTTGAAATAAGAAAAAAAATTATAATTTTACAATATTTTATTGTCCAAAAAGTTCATTTTTTTTCATAAATCCATATTTTAAAAGGATTTCATATAAATAAATCATAACACTATGAAAATTTACCTTAATAAAAAATTCATTAAATACATTTAAAAATAATAAATAAATATAAATACTTAAACTGGAGGAATATAAACATAAAATAGAAATGCTTAAAATTAATATTGTTCATGCTTCAAATGTCAATATATTATATATAATGGCCATATCATATATAATATATGGAATCCTTTAATATAAAAAAACATTGCACATATAGAATGATAACCTAATTAACTTAAATCTTATTGTAAATAGAAAGCATATAAAATGACAATTTTCATATATTCTAAAGAATAAAATAATAACAAAGAAATTATAACATAGATATTTTGATAAAATAAATTACCCTTTATAATTTTCATTTGAAAAAATAACAGAAAATATTATTTATTATTTTAAATCATAGGAAAAGAAGAAATTTATGAAATAAATATAGAAAATATAAGATATTATATACATTCATGGATTAAATTTTCTATAAAAATAATTATTTATTAATGTTTTTCCATAAATATAATAACTCATAAACCTTGATAATAAATTTATATCTAAATAAAACAAAATTATTTTGTGATATAATTAATCCATAAATATAAAAATTATGTTCTCCCTTATAAATTTTTAGAAAATACATAAATATAATTATCAAAATCCATAACCCATACTTAGAATAGAATTTTATAAAATTAATAATAGAATAATTTGGTACATATATTTTTTCCCTTACTCAGACTAGTAATTTTATTAAACATGTAATCCTATATTTCTTTTACAATTAATAAAACCCTTAAAAATTGAATTTATTGATATAAGAACATATTGTTGTAATTGTTTTTGAAAAATATAAATATTTTCCTAGAACATATAATCATATTTCAAAATAAATAATCACTTGTTATATTATAATATGAAGAAATAAATTATTGAAATATAATTGTTTTCCTCACTATAATGAAATATAAAAAATCATTTTAAAATTAATTATTTTACCTTACTAATAAAAAACATTATTTTATTATACATAAATTCTAAAAATATAACCATGAAACATAAAAATAAATAATATTTTAAAATAGTAATCACATTATGAATTTTTTTAATAAAAATTAAAAATAAATTTTCCCCAAAACGTGAAATATTAACAAATAAAGAAATATGGACTACTGGAACATTGGATTCACTGAGTGGGAGACATTCGTATGAATCTAGTGTTTCCAGTGTATAAAAATTGAGTTTCATTTTTTATAGTAGATTTGAGTATCCAAAATCAAAGGGTATTTAAAGTATGACACTAAATATATGTATAGATATTCATTCCCACAATTAGTATTAAATTTTTAAGAAACCCAAAATCCCAAAATGAAACATAGAACACCAATGCTTTAGGTCACCACATTTAAGGAGTCCAAAAATACAAATGATGAAAATAAATAAATTTATAAAATTATTTCTTTAATTAAGTTGACCAAAATTGTTTTATTAAATTTTATTTTCACATTTCATCAAATTATTTAAAAAATAATCAAAGAAATAGGAAATAATCAAACCAAAAAAATACGAATAAAGTTTTTTATTTACAAAAATTTAAATCTTTGGGTGAAGAAAAATTCAGACAAACCAAATAAGAACTTATGATGATGATGGATGATGAAAATGATGAACCATATAAAAATCATACTTGTATACTTTTAATACTTGGATTGAAATCAGGACAATGATGAATAAGAAGAAAAAGACCTATAAATTGAGTTTAGACAACTCTAATGTACATACATCACTTTTTTAAAGAATATCTATGACCATACCCCTCACTGGTGCTCGAAACTCATTAGCATATTAGATCGAGCATTTAATGATCATATTTTTTTAATCTCAACTCGATCTCAATAAATCAAATCTTATGAGACCAGTTTCTCCTTTCCCAGCCTTCATATACCTCTTCGATAACATTTGGACTCAATATTCCCTTTGGAGGATCTTGATTCTCCTCAAGGAAATGAATCTCCTTATCAGGTCGGCTCTCTTGATGATGAATCCATCTAGGTAACTTGAATTACACACCTTGCTCAGAGCCTCACGAGACATACCCTATAAAAACAGAACCCTATCTCCCTTTTCTACATTCTTTTAATATTATCATTTTTATAATTTTTTAATATCATGCGTTTATTTTAAATTATTCATTTTCATAATAACAATTTGAATTATTTATTTATTTTTCTTTATATAATTATTTTCATATTTTTTAAGATCCTCAAATTATCTTATTTTTAATTATCACAAATTATTATTATCATTTATATATTTTAATATTAAATTTATCAATATTTTGAAATATAACATATAAATTTATATATATAAGTATGAGGATTTAATTACAATATTAAATGTTGTGTAAAACTAACTGATAAAGCTACTTAATAAAATATATTTTTATAAATTGAAGAATTAATCTTCTAAGTTATGTTATTGTTAGTGTTAAATAATAAATCCAATAATATATTTATTAAAAAAAATTTTTGTACTAAAAAAATTGTTTTATGAAAATAATTTAATAACTTATACATCATTATTGATAATATTAGAACATATTTTAGTTGTTGTGAAATTTTCAAGTATTTTCATATAAATATTTTATAAAATTAACTAGTGAAAATATTATTTATAAAATTATGATTATAATTTCTTAATTAATTAATTTATTTTCTTAATTGATACTTTTATACTCATAAACATTTTATTATTAATATTTTTATTTATGATATTGGTTTAATTTCATAATAAAAATATTAATAATGAAATAAAGAAATATTTTATTAAAACTCAAGATGTCACATTATCAACCACTTAAATGAATTAGTCCCTCATAGTTTATTCTTAATAAATTATAAAATTAGGATTTACCATCATTATATTAAAATAAAAATACATCTATATTCTCCAATGTATTTATCTACCTAGAATATTGAATAAATTTTGTATCATGTTATTTTTTTTCCTCAAATGAAAACACCTAATCACAAAAGATGTCTTGGAAATTTCTCAAATAGAAACTATAAAAACCTCTAACCCACACATCTGGATTCAATGATATTAATACAATGTATTTTTTTCAGTAAAAATTAATTGAAAAATTCAAAGTACATTATACAGTTGATGATCTTTTTCAGGGTCGGTTCGAGAGAATTAGAAAAAACATTAAAATGTATCAAAGTTGTATAAAAATATAATAAAAAAACTTATTCTCATTAAATAATATAGTTAAAGAATAAATTATAAAATAATTTCATCCATTATATAATTTTCATGAAATACATAAATATTATTTTCAAAATCTATAAACAATAATTAGAATAAAATTTTATTAAAATAAAAATAGATTAATTTTGGTAGATAAAATCATTCCCTTACTTGACCTTGTAATTTCACAGAACATATAATTATATAATACTTTCATAAATATTACTCCCCTAAATAATTTAATTTATTCATATTTAAATATAATATAGTAATTGTTTTTAAAAATTATACGTCTTTCACTAGAACATAAAACCATATTTTAATATAAATAATCACTTTCTATAATATAATGAGAAAAACTAAATAATTTTCAAAAAATAATATACCTTACAATAATCCATTGTAAATTATCAATTTATAAATAATTATTTTACCTTACTAAACAAAAAATAATAATTTTAATATATTTATATTTTAAAAATAAAACCATAAAACATAAAAATTGTTTATGCTTTAAAATTGTAATTACCTTATGAATATAATATGTATAAAAAATTAAAATAAATTTTTCCATTACCGCAACATTTTAATGAAGGATAAATATGGATTGGTGGACTTTTGGTTTCACTAAGAGGGAGAGGGTGGTATGAATCCATCCCTTCCAAGGTATAACTGGAGACTTTATTCCATTTTATATCATATTTCGGTATCTAAAACAGATGATATTCTTAATTATTATAAAATATATTTGTACACATATTCCCTTCCACATGTGTCTTAAATCTTTAAGCAACCAAATCTCCAATAGAAACCAAAAGATGATCGACGCTTTAAGACACAATATTGAAGGATCTTAAAATTAAAGATGATGAATATATATATATATATATATATCATTGAATCAGCTGACCACTATCTATGTATTATATTTTATGGTCATATTTAATCAAATTAATCAATAAGCTTCAATGAAACAATACAAAATCTAACCAAGAATGTTGAATGAAACAATTGTTTTTTAAATTGGTACAACATTGAGTGAAGAAATATTCATGAAAACAAAATTGGATCTTTTAAAGAAAATGAAGGAAGAAAACTAAGAACCAGATACAAATGATATAGTTAAACAATTAATACTTTCATTGAAATAAATATGATGAAAAAGGGTAGAAAATGACCATGAAATTGAGTTCAAACCCCTAAAAACACCCACCTTGGATCATTGAATAAGATTTTCATCAACAAATCTCACCAGCACTAGAAGCTCCGTCACATTTTAGATTCAAAATTTGATGTTTGGTTATTTTTTTTAACACCTGAGACTTTTATGTTATATAAATCATCAAAGTAATCATTTTCTACACACAACACTTGCTTGGCTTGCTTCACACGAAATCGCGACCTTCCTCGATAGCTTGCGTCGTACGCAATACTGAGTTTCACTAAACAATGATATGCTATTAAAATATTATTAAAACTAGCCGTTATGAATATTAATAACCACTTTTTGAAATTTTATAAATTTTATTTTTCAAAATGGACTTCATTTTTTGGTTTCGGAATATCGAAATTAGCCTAGGGTGAAATTTTGGTATTTTTCTGAAAACTTTCAATTTTTGATGAATAGTGAAACCACTAAGTGGTCGTTAAAAAAATTGAATTTTTCATTAAACTTAATTTTACCGCTTCTGTGAGTGGAATTTCAAAAATCCGAGAGACACGGTTGATGTTAGTAAGTAAAATGTGGTTCAATGAGATGAAAATAATTTTTTGGTGAATAGTTACTTTTAACTTTTTTTTACCACGGTTAAAAGTAAATAGGGTAATTAAGGGTAAAAATGATATTATTATTACCCTAAAACATGTACTAATTCTACTGGACAAGTGTAATTCGACCAAAAACAACCTTAGGAATAAAATATGACCATTTAGGCCCACTTGGATTAGATTAGGACCTTTATTATTAATTTATTTAAAAGAAGGGTTAAGATAGCTAAAATTAATGTTTAATAAGTAAATCATTTTTAATATGGGGTTATAAATAAGATAATTGTTCATTAGAAAGCTAAAAGGATTTCCTACATATTGGTATTTTATTTTTAATTTTTAGACATTAAATAATTTAATTTGTTTATAACGCAAAGATGATGTAGTAATTATCTTATTAATGAAATACAGACATAATTGATATTATAAATACCTAAATAAGTATAATTTGAGACTTTTTATGAATTAAACTAATTTTCTAGGTTAATATGACATGTTAGGATTAATTTAATTAACATTGGTCGAAGTAATCATTCTGTTATGAGTTTCAAAAAAATCAACTGTTGAATAGTGTCAAAATTGACATAATGTAGTTTTTAAAACAAATATTATATTATTAATTGTTATTTTATTCCTAAAAATCTAAGGTTCGGCCAAATGACTTAGATAAGGTTATATATATAAATAAAACACAACTTGGGTGTCGCTTGGATGTATATGGTAAGTTTCTTAACTATATAATATAAAAATACAAAGTGACATGGTAAATGTCAATCTAATTAACTAAGAGTTAAAACTAAAAGATAAGGTTAATATAAGACCTAACCTTGTCTAAATTATATTCGATGAGAGTATTTCGACCCATCCCCACATTACCTTCTAAATAACTCAATTTGGAGCTATTTAAAACTGAACTTGACTTTATAATAAAATAATATTTTTAATTATTCCAAAGGTGCCCCTCTCCTCCCTTATAAACGGGCACCTCCTCCCCCTCTTCCTCACACCACTTTGAGCCTTCAAGCTCGGCCAACCCCTGACAATTTATTCTCTCCACTTACCTAGAAACATCCTAGAGGTTCTGGTCTTCTTCAAAGACCTATTTTAGTGCCCTAAAAGGAGGTCTCAAAGAAGCACTTCAAAGAGGAGGTAATGTCCGTTACCGATTCTTTCATCTTTATTTCTTCTTCAACTTCATCTTCTTTAGTTGTTTCATTATGAAGTAATAACATCAGTATCAATCATATACTGATATTTTATTATAAGTATGAAACAACCCTATTTCACCATCTATCCATCCTATGGAAAAAGAAATCATCGCGCGTGCGTACGTACGGAATACCGTCTCCACGCCGTGGCGTAATCTATTTTACACCACCACCTTACTTGGATGGGTATAATGGTGTAAATAATGACTATATATGACTATTATAAATTGATACTGATTATGAAATAGTATACATACACTCCAATAAAATTCCACGATCATTGGAACGATATCATCACTCATGCGTACGTACGGAATACCGTCTCCACGATGTGATGCGACTCGTTCTACATGATCTTCATTTCATAATGATTATATAAATGAATTGAATGAATATGATATATATTACACTAATACCATTCTGGAAATGAGGTATCTATAACCTAAAGAAAAGAATAAGAATTTATTCGACAAACACGCATAAGAATAAAAAGTAATAAACACCCGAATAACAAGTAGTAATGAAATATTACAACTAAGAAGCTAAGAATATGACCATATATGATATCATATAAATAAGTATGATTCTTGAATAATTCAATAACATTATTTAAATCATTATACAGGAGGTTCGGACACGTACAAAGCATATCGGACCTAAGGTAAGGGAAATATCACAATCTCATTTTTATCCGAGATTTTTTATACTTTAGTATTTACTAGGGTGTATTTTATCATCGACATCCATGTTTCCTAAATATGTAATATTATTTCTATCCACCTACAACTGTTTCAATCCAATTTTACCCTTCTGTGAGTTTTTATTAAAAGATATGAAAGGAATATTTTGTCGTTTTTCGTACGAGGTACTTTTTGACTTTTCTGACAAAAGTACGAGAAGAATGTTTTTTAACTTATATGGCATGAGTGGATTTTTAAAACATTATTTCCAAGAAGCTTCCTTTACATTTTTTCAAGTTTATTTTTAATCAACTTCTTTTAGTTTATAATTGTACGACATGTTAAGAAAGGAAAAGTGTTTTTGAAGCAGAAAGGATATTTTCCTCAAGAATGGAGTTCAAGTGTTTTATCAAAATTATTTTCCATCTAAGATAATAAAGGGTTCTGTTTTTATCCCTATTATTACATTGATTTGATTATGTTGTGATGGAATTATATTTTTATGAATTCCTTTATCTTATATGAATTGTTTTATGATGTCACGATGTTTAAGATTCCCATTTTTATTACATGGGTTATGCTATGATGTATGGTTTTCTGATTTTGTGGCACACATAATAATGGTATCATTATGAGATGGGTGGGACCTATATCTCCCTCCAATGAATTGGTTAAAGTTTTTATATCTCATGAGATAGACATGGCTGGAACGGTAGGTTATACCGGTTCAGTGAAACAGGACTGAAACGAGGGTGACTCGGTTCAGAAATGGACTTTGTCCACTAAGATAGTCTTGGAAATGAGTCTTGACTAACAAGAAATGATTCTATATGATTATGTGTGTATGCCACAAAGTTTCATGTTTTAAGTTATGATTATTGGGATTACATTTCACTTCTATGATTTATCCCATGTTATGATATTATGATCTCTTTTGCAGGTTAAGATTTCCAAAAGTTATGTTCTTATGTATATGATGTGATTGATATTTCTTTTGTTTACCCTTACTAAGAATTTGAGCTCACCCTTTTGTATTTTTTGTTTCCCCAGGCCAGGAACAAGGTTATTAAGTAGGATATGCCAAAAAGGGACTCTAGATATGATGAAATAAATGGGAGGCAAAGTAGATGCTTTATGAACCAGTTGTTTATGTTTCCCAGTTTCTAAAGACTCTATACCTATACGGTCCTTTCTTGGTTTTGTTATATGTTGTAATAAGTGTGCTTCAATTCTGAAGTAATAACAATGTATGTAAAGTATGGGTCGTTATAGTTGGTATCAGAGGAAAGATATAGTCAACCTTTGGAAAATAGGTTGTGAAAGCCTTAGTAAGAACCCTAAGGATAATTCTAAGCATAGAACACAATATCAGTGTTTTAGAAATGGCCATGAATAACCTAGGATAATACCTTAAGTGTGAAATTTTATTCTTGATTTTGTGGGTTTCCTATTATAATTAGTGTTGCTCACACTATTCTTCTTGGTTTTAGTCAATGGATGGAACCTGAAGGAACCGTGTTAATGCGGAATGCGACGGGCAATGCAATGATTGTCCCCCCTGAGCAACCAAACGTTATGGGAGCTGGAATGAAAAATATTGTAGCCATGCTCACACAACTTTCTCAAGCTATGAATCATGCCGGACTTCCAAATGAGCAAAGGAGGGAGCAACATTCTGTTGAATCCTTCATGAGACAGCTTCCTCCTTCATTCAGCGGGTCTACTGATCCATTAGATGTTGAACAATGGATTAGTACTACTGAAAAGATATTTTCAGTTCTTCAATGTTCTGAGCATGATAAATTCATCTTAGTAGTGTATCGTTTGGCGGGTGATGCTGATCAATGGTGGAATCTTATTAAGAATACGAGGAAAAGGGATGAAATTGAGTCCATGGAATGGGACGAGTTCAAGAACTTATTTTTCAATAAGTACTTCCCTCGTATTCTCCGAACAAAGACGGAGAAAGAGTTTCTTGAACTGAAGCAAAAGGATGATGAATCTATTGGTACCTATGAAGAAAATTTTACAAGACTTGAAAGGTACGCTTCTGGTATTATTATCCAACCTGAGAGTAAGATCAATCGATTCTTTAGTGGCTTAAAACCAATTCTTCGAAGGGCCTTAGCCATAAGGGACTTCAATATCTACGAGGAAATCGTTCGATGTGCTCTCAAAGTTGAGATGGAGATTGGAGTAACCCATCAGTCATTTGGGTTTGATAAGAATAGGAAAATGGAATTCAAAGGAAAATCTAAAGAGCACACTGAAAAAAAGATGAGCATTCCCTTATGCTCAAAGTGTGGAAAGAAACATGGAGGGAGTTGTCTTAAAGGGACAAGTAAATGTTTCAAATGTGGAAAGGAAGGTCATCGAGCATTTGAATTCCATAATGATGGGAAGAAGATGTCTAATGATGCAAACAAAGGAAGGGATGCATAGAATGAACCTACTACAAATCAATGTTTCAAGTGCAAGGAGATGGGGAATTATATCAATCAATGCCCAAATCCAAGGGTTAATGATGATGGTCGACGTCAACAAACTCTTAAGGCTAAAGACAAAGGAAAGTCACATGAAATTTCTATCAGCGATGTGGAGTACGATAACGATGTGGTGAAAGGTACACTTACCATCCACTCTAAAGTAGCAAATGTTTTATTTGATTCTGGATCCACCCACTCCTTTATTTCTGAAGAATTTTCTAAGGATATCACTGTATTACCTCAACAGTTAGATGTTGAGTTTGCTGTGACAACCCCTAATGGCACAACTATCGCATCAAAAGTTTATAATTATTCTCCGATTGAAGTTTGTGGGAACGTGCTTCCTACAAATCATGTGATCCTTCATATAGTGGAATTTGATGTGATTCTTGGCAGGGATTGGCTTTTTCTACATGGATCTCATATCAATTTCCAAAGAAGGGAAGTCACATTTCATATTCCAGATCAATCTATGATAGTCTGTCGATGCAAGGATGAACATAACCTTCCAGTAGAAATTCCTTCCATCTTATGGGTCTTGATTCCACTAAATGAAGGTTATTTATCTCAAAAGTTTGGTGAGAAACTCAAAATTAAGAATATGCCCATTATATGGGAGTTTGATGATGTCTTTCCGGATGAATTACCGGGTCTTCCACCAAATTGTGAAGTTGAGTTTTCAATAGAACTCATACCGGGTGCATTGCCTATTTCAAAGAAACCTTATAAAATGGCCCCAATTGAGTTGCAGGAATTGAAGAAGCAACTCCAAGAAAATCTTGATAAGGGGTTCATACGCCCTGGTGCGTCACCTTGGGGAGCACCTGTTTTGTTTGCTAAGAAGAAAGATGGATCAATGAGACTCTGCATTGATTATCTAGAACTTAACAAGATCTCTATCAAGAACATATATCCTCTCCCGCGCATTGATGACCTATTTGAACAACTACGCGGAGCTCAATACTTTTCCAAGATTGATCTTCGTTCAAGGTATCATCAATTAAGGGTCAAAAGGGAGGATATACCAAATACGGCTTTCCGTACAAGGTATGGACACTATGAATTTATAGTTATTCCATTTGGTCTTACTAATGCCCCTGCTATTTTCATGGATCTGATGAATAGAGTCTTTAGAGACTATCTTGATCAGTTCGTGGTAGTCTTTATAGACAATATTCTTGTATATTCAAAGAGCAAGGAAGAACATGAAGATTACTTGAGAATTATACTGAAGACCCTGAGAAAGGAGAAGGTTTATGCCAAATTTACCAAGTATGAATTTTGGCTTAAAAAAGTTGCATTTTTGGGTCACTTAATCTCAAAAGAGGGGATATCTGTGGATCCCGCAAAAACAGAGGTTATCGAAAGATGGTCGAGACCAACAACAGTATCTGTGATCCGAAGTTTTCTTGGTTTGGCTGGATATTATCGATGTTTTGTGAAAGATTTTTCATGATTATCTTATCCACTCACCAAGTTGACTCAGAAAGGAGTTAAGTTTGTTTGGATGGAGGAATGTGAATAGAATTTCAAGGAGTTGAAAAGAAGGTTATCCAGTGCACCTATGCTCACACTGCCTTGTAGGGGAGAAAGGTTTGTGATCTACAGTGATGCATCCAAGAAGGGATCGGGGTGTGTTCTTATGCAAAATGTTATGGTGATCGCTTATGCCTCACGACCGTTGAAAATACATGAGAAAAATTACCCAACTCATGATTTGGAGTTAGCTTCGGTAATCTTTGCATTAAAGATTTGGAGGCATTATCTTTATGGAGAAAGGTGTGACATTTATACTGATCATAAAAGATTAAAGTATATTTTCACACAAAAGGAGCTGAATATGCACCAAAGAAGATGGTTGGAGTTGATTAAGGATTACGACTGCTCAATCCATTACCACCCTGGGAAAGCAAACAAGGTGGCAGATGCATTAAGTCGACAAGACCATGCCAGTTTATCCATGATGAGGATCACAAAAGATCCAATATTTATGGATTTACAAAGGATGGATCTTGGAATTATAATGGAAGGGGGAAAATCGTATCTTTCTCAAATGAATGTTCAACCATCTATACATGTGAAGATTAAAGAGGCACAGAAAGAATATGTCGAGTTACAAAAGAAGGTGATAAATTTTCCTGAATTCAACCTCGATTGTGATGGGATAATAAAGTTCAGGAATCGGGTTTGTGTTCCTCCCATCCCCGAATTAAAGAAGGAGCTGCTGGATGAGGCTCATAGTTCTTCATTCTCTATTCATCCTGGAAGCACGAAGATGTATAGGGACCTGAAAGGGTACTTCTGGTGGGATGGCATGAAAAGAGATGTTGCTGAATATGTCTCTCGATGCTTGGTTTTTCAACAAGTTAAAGCTGAGAGACAGAAGTCTAAGGGGATGTTACAACCATTACCCATACCTGAATAGAAATGGGAAAACATCACTATGGACTTTGTCACAGGACTTCTTAAAACATCCAAAGGCAATAATGCTATCTAGGTTATAGTTGATCGTCTTACAAAGTCTACACACTTCATTTCAATTAGAGAGGATTTCTCTCTGGATCAGCTTGCCAGGATATATGTAAAGGAAGTGGTAAGATTGCATGGAGTACCACTTTCTATTATATCTGATCGGGATCCGAGATTTACCTCGAAGTTCTGGTGAAGTCTTCAGCATACTCTGGATACAGAGTTGAGTTTCAACACTGCTTATCATCCTCAGACAGATGGTTAGTCTGAGAGAACAATTCAAACTCTAGAAGATATGTTGAGAGCTTCCTTTATGGATTTCAAAGGTGGTTGGTATCAACACCTACCTTTGGTGGAATTTTCTTATAATAATAGCTTTCACTCTAGTATTCAGATGGCTCCTTATGAAGATCTCTATGGAAAGAAATGCAGGACTCCAACTTGCTGGGATGAAGTTGGGGAAAGAAAGATATTAGGACCTGATCTCATTTATGAAATGGCAGAAAAGGTCAGATCTATTCAACAACACATAAGAGTAGCTCAGAGTCGATAGAAAAGTTATGCCGAAAACTGAAATAAAGACCTAGAGTTTGAAGTGGGTGATAAAGTGTTCTTACGAATATCTCCCTGGAAGAGGGTTATGAGATTTGGAAAGAAGGGGAAGTTGAGCCCTAGATAAATCAGTCCTTTCAAAATACTGGATCGTGTTGGAAAGGTAGCTTACCGATTGGCGCTTCCACCGAATCACTCTCAAGTTCACGATGTGTTCCATGTATCTCTCCTGAGAAAGTACATACCTGATCCTTCACATGTACTCAACTCAGAAGTTATACCGCTGGAGCAAGATCTTTCTTATGAAGAACAACCGATAGAGATTCTGGATCG